>CM055852.1:30055866-30190866 GCA_029490765.1 Euthynnus affinis
GTTTCTATACTTCCACCTGCAGCTCAACAGGGAAACACAAAGAGGAGAATTTGATGCTAAAAAGACTGTAAATGTGTCAGATATCCACTTGATATGACTAACTCAGACTGCTGAAGCTGAACAGAAGCTTCACACACACTTTAAATGTCTATCTGGACACACTGTGGATGAAGGAGATCTTTTAATATCCAGTATGAACAGGAGGAGTGATTACAGCCAGGAAAACACCTGACTGCTGGTTTAACTGGGAGCACTGGGAACACTGGGAGCACTGGGAACATTTTAATAACAAAGGAAAACATCAGCAGGAGGATGAATCGTGACTTCAGTTGGACTTTAACACACAGCTTCTGTCCAGCAGGGGGAGCCGCTCTTCTTCTAAATTTGAATTAAATGCTGTAAAAAGAGTTTTTCATGTTTACGTCATCAGCTGATCATCATCCAATAACCTGATCAATACATCAATACATCAGTATCTGAGCCTTCAAAGTCACAGAGAGAGCGAACTGATCAGAGAATAGATCTCTCCAGTTACAGAGATGCAACGATCAATCAATCAATCTGCAACCATTCTGATAATTGATTAATCGTTTGGAGTCATTAGTTTATGAAGGAAAAGTCCAGATTTTGTGATTCCAGCTTCTTAAATCTGAATATTTTCTGGTTTCTTGAGTCTCTGTGACAGTAAAGGACTTCATCTTCAGGGAAAAAACAAATCAAACAACTGATAGTTTTTATGTTTGAAACTCATAAACATGACGTTTCTGATCTTGAATAACGCAGTGAGACGTTCTAGCAGACGCGGTTCTGCAGGAACCTACTGCAGCTGCTGGATCTCGTTCTTGTAGGAGATGAGCGCCGCCTGCTGGATGCCGTTACCGCTGACCAGCAGCTCGTTATCCAGAGCCAGAGTCAGATCTGCCAGGCTGAGACGCTCCTCCAGAGAGAAGTCCAGAGTCTGCGGGGGGGGGGGGGGGGGAGAGAGAGAGAGAGAGAGAGAGAGAGAGACAGAGAGAGAGGGAGAGAGAGAGAGGGAGAGAGAGAGAGAGAGAGTCAGACAGACAGGAAGTCATTAATACGACTCTTCACCGGCAGCAGTTTAATAAATCACATTATTTTACTTTCATTGTAATTTTACTGCAAAAAAAGACATAAAATATAAATGATGCTTCCATCAGACTCATACAGCTCATGCTTGATAGCAACAAACAGGTAAACTGTGCTGTCAGATTCATCTTCTTCCAACTCTTCTCCAAAACGAGGCATTTCCTGTCCCTCTCTGACCCAGAAAGACTCACTCATGCATTAATATCCTCCAGGCTGGAGGCGTCTCTCAGGCCGCCATTTCCTGTTTACGACTGATCTGCCTGATTATTAACAAGATCCAGGAAACAAAACCCATCAGTCCCGTCCTGAAATATCAGTGCTATCCTCAAACATCAGTGCTGTCCTGAAACATCAGTGCTATCCTGAAACATCAGTCCCATCCTGAAACATCAGTGCTATCCTGAAACATCAGTGCTGTCCTGAAACATCAGTCCCATCCTGAAACATCAGTCCCATCCTGAAACATCAGTGCTATCCTGAAACATCAGTCTCGTCCTGAAACATCAGTCCCATCCTGAAACATCAGTCCTCTCCTGAAACATCAGTCCCACCCTGAAACATCAGTGCTGTCCTGAAACATCAGTCTCGTCCTGAAACATCAGTCCCATCCTGAAACATCAGTCTCGTCCTGAAACATCAGTCCCATCCTGAAACATCAGTCCCATCCTGAAACATCAGTGCTGTCCTGAAACATCAGTGCTGTCCTGAAACATCAGTGCTGTCCTGAAACATCAGTGCTGTCCTGAAACATCAGTCCTCTCCTGAAATATCAGTCCTCTCCTGAAACATCAGTGCTGTCCTGAAATATCAGTGCTCTCCTGAAACATCAGTGCTATCCTGAAACATCAGTGCTATCCTTGCATCCCTGTTCCTAACAGGATAAACCTGCTGGAGGCATTTAGAGAGAGTCTGTTGACGCTTTAAGATGCTCCTGAAGACTCGTTTATTCTCCGGCTGTTAGCTGCAGTGTTTCCTCTGTTTTCATTTACAGATAAAGACGGTCATTTAGCCTTCACGTTATCTAAAATAGTCCAAAAGCTTTAGAAGTTGTGATTATGTAGTGATTAAAAACATTTTCACCAGTATAGACTCAACTCTGAACTGATTTCTTGGGTTTTAAATTGTGTTTTTTCACAGCCAAACATGTCCTCATGCTTTTTATGTAAACATACGTCTGTCTTTGCTTTGTAAAGTGTTTTATTAATAAAATAAACTTAAACTCTGTTTTATCTGAACTAATCTGAATTTCTAGAACAAGGAGCTCATGAGATCTAGTAAAATAACTCTGACACTACAGAGGAAACACCTAGTCCTGGTTCTGGTTCCGGTCCCGGTCCGTACTGACCTGCAGGATGTCCCGGCTGTTGCGGATGCCCTCTTCGGTCCAGAGGGCGATGACCTTCTCGGGGCTGGTGCATCCTGACCCGTCGTCCAGCCGGCTGAGGACTCTCTGCCCCACGGTGGCCGTCAGCAGGGAGGGCGAGGTGGAGCGCACCGAGCGCTCCTCTAAAACCGTCTGGGACTGCATGGAGGACCAGAGACCAGAGTTAGTCCACGTTCAGACCCAGTTCAGACCCGACAGACGAAGGTGTGTGAAGTCTGGATGTCAGAGCGAACTGCAGCAGAACAAAGTGTTTCACACACAGAGGAGCTTAAACCAGCAGGTTTCACAGGGTCTAAGAAACGCCTGTTGTTGGAACATTTAATCTGGATTAGCCACTTTCACTCAGAGCCACCGGGTCACAGAGTGGAGGCCAGAGCTGTGGGCTGATGAACAAACATCCCACATGATGAACGTTATGAACCGCTCTGTCTGAAGCAGTGAAGCTGCAGCGTGTCTGTTCAGGTCTGAATCAGCAGCTACACTCGCTGCAGCTTCTTTCACACAGAGAAAAACCCAAATAAACCAAAACATTTCACAAACAGCCGGGTGGGAACACGCTCTCCTCTCATTGGTCAGATGTGTCTGGGGGGAGGGAGTAAGAACGTAAACACAGAAAAAGCTGCTCTATTCTAGATGACTGCGTATTTCTCTGTGACAGAACAACCAGCATCTGTTAACTGTGTTGATCATCTGTGTGTGACAGCAGAAAGCTGCATCTGTAGGTATTTACACACCTGAGCAGACAAAGGACAGAAATGACCTGCGGAGTTCCCCAAGGCTCCATACTGGAGCCTCTTCAGTAGGTCACCTGTCTGTAACAGTAGGTCACCTGTGTGTAACAGTAGGTCACCTGTGTGTAACAGTAGGTCACCTGTCTGTAACAGTAGGTCACCTGTCTGTAACAGTAGGTCACCTGTGTGTAACAGTAGGTCACCTGTGTGTGTAACAGTAGGTCACCTGTGTGTAACAGTAGGTCACCTGTGTGTGTAACAGTAGGTCACCTGTGTGTAACAGTAGGTCACCTGTGTGTAACAGTAGGCTCTGGCCTCGGCGGCGTTCGTCCTGTCCGTCCTCACCCACGTTAACAAACCGCAGCCTGAGATCAGACCTGATGTGCAGTACATGATGACTCCTACCTGTCTGTCTGTCTGTCTGTGTGTCACCTGTTCACCTGCAGCACCTGGCCAAGCCCCGCCCACCCTGATTGGACAGATGACTGTCAGCTGCTGCAGCAGCTCCTGATGCTTTCTTCATGAACTCTGATCAGATTCATTCACAGATTCAGTTTGAAGTTGGTCTGATGTTCCTCTGACAGACCAGACGGATTCACTCTGAGTCACTGAGCTGTAAATGTTATTCTGTTTTTAGGAATAACTACTCTATGTTTTATACAGCTCAAAGCCCCTCCCACTGCTGTGGATGCCCCTCCCACCACAGCTATAAGCCCCTCCCATTGCACATGATGCCCCTCCCACCACAGCTCTAAGCCCCTCCCACTAGCGAGGACGTCATTAACCTCAAAGTGATCATGCCTGTAGTGTGAAAAGTGTTACAACATGTGAGCATGTCAGACCGTGTGCGGCGCCCTCTGCAGGTCGGCATGTCTGAGCATGTGCGGCGCCCTCTGCAGGTCGGCGTGTCTGAGCATGTGCGGCGCCCTCTGCAGGTCGGCGCCTCGTACAGGGGTGGAGCAGGAGACGGGGGCGGAGCCACACAGAGCCTTCTGGAACTCCCTGAGGCTGACTCTGCCATCCAGGTCGGCGTCCAACTTCCTGAGCAGCACATCCAGCTCCTGCAGGTCAGGGGTCAGAGTTCAGGGGTCAAAGGTCTGAGGTCAACACAATGAACTGATGCATGTGGATGTCTGGTTGCTGCATGTTTCTGTGTTTACCTGTGTGTTGAGCTGCTGCAGGTTCAGGTGATCACACATCGCCGTCAGGACGTGACCTCCTCCTCCTCCAACAACTCCCAGCTGCTCCTCCTCCTCCTCCTCCTCCTCCTCCTCCTCCTCCTCCTCCTCCTCCTGCTGCTGCTGCTGCTGCTGCTGTTGACCTCCTGCAACACGTTTACAGCTCACAGTTTAAGAACATTTAAAGAGAAACCAGATTACCATATTAGACAGGCGTGACGCTGGTTGGTATCAGTGTGTTGTTATTGATCGTGCAGACGTGTTGACTGTCACACTGTAACGTACCTTTAGACTGACAGTCTGGCGGGACGCTCTTGGGACTTCCTGCCTCTTCGTCAGACTTCAGGCTCTGCAGAGGAAACATCAGACAGGCTGTGACGTCACCGTGTGTTTCTGTGCTCATCGGCCCGTTAAATGAGTTTATAAAGACAGCAGACAGTGTTATGAAAGAGCGTGTGCAGCGTGGAGCAGAGGATGCTGGGAGAAAACCGGCCCAGTGTTTGTCTTTCTGTCTTTGTGAGGTCGGCCTGCAGTAACCATCATTTCCATTAACGACCTCCCAAACACTCTCACATCATTCATACTCAACTAAAACACAACAAAACCAGAACAGCTGATGAAATATGGAGATTATTCCCTATCTTTATTCAAGAGCGTAGTATATAAATTTGAGAGCAAACTTTATTGATTTTACGTTCAAATGTTGTAATTTCCCTCAAAACCCTCCCCTCGCACTCAAACAGTCTCTGCTTGCGCTCAGATTTGCTCCGCTTGTGCTCAAACTGTGTGCTCGCACTCGGATACAATGTTGCTCGCGCTCAAACTTCAACTCTTCTCCTCGCACTCAGGTTTCTTCTCCGCGCTCGCTAAGTTTCTGCTCATGGATTTCTCCACTGCGCTCGGATTTTTTTTACTTCCCTTCAGATACATCCATGATAATATGATTAGCTTTAGCTAGTGTTTAGCTGTGAGTGCTGCTGCTATTTAAAAAACGCAGCTGGTGTAACATGTCGTGTGTGTATGTTAAAATTATTTTCATTAGGTAAACAAATGGTGTTTACCCTTGCTGTCAAACTCTGCCCTATTAGAAGGGTTTCACATAATGTTAATATCTTAAACACGTCCCTATTTGCATACCTGCATATTTACAATTAAATCAGTTGAACTTACTATATTATAGCAAGGGTAAACACCATTTGGATGCATCTGAAGGAAGTAATAGCAGCATAAAAAATGTAAAAAAAAAAAAAAAACTACCTTGAGATCGTTGACTTTGACTAACAAGGCAGCAGGCTCCATTTCATTGGTCAACCCAAAACCAGGCCTTCTATTGATTGGATGATTCTGACAGGGTGGTTGCTATGCTTGTTGCTACACAAAAAAATCCGAGCGCAGTGGAGAAATCCGTGAGCAGAAACTTAGCGAGCGCGCAGAAGAAACCTGAGTGCGAGGAGAAGAGTTGAAGTTTGAGCGCGAGCAACATTGTATCCGAGTGCGAGCACACAGTTTGAGCACAAGCGGAGCAAATCTGAGCGCAAGCAGAGGCTGTTTGAGTGCGAGGGGAGGGTTCTGAGGGACAAATTACAACATTTGAACGTAAAATCAATAAAGTTTGCTCTCAAATTTATATACTACGCTCTTGAATACAGATAGGGAATAATCTCCATAGTGAAACCAGTACAGCTGATGATGCTACAAGTTTTTATAATTCATGTTGATTATCGTTGCAGCTGTAACATTCAGGTTAGAAAGAGCTCTTAGTGTGTCACTGACATGTGTGTGTGTGTGTGTGTGTGTGTGTGTGTGAGTGTGTGTGTGTGTGTGTGCATTAATGCCAACAGACCAAACAGTGATCAGAAGGAATTCCTGAGTGATCATTACTTCTGCTAGATTGAACACAGAGTGTGTGTTCAGTGTGTGTGTGTGTGTGTGTGTGTGTGAGTGTGTGTGTGTGTGTTCAGTGTGTGTGTGTGTGTGTGTTCAGTGTGTGTGTGTTCAGTGTGTGTGTGTTCAGTGTGTGTGTGTGTGTGTGTGTGTGTGTGTGTGTGTGTTCAGTGTGTGTGTGTGTGTGTGTGTTCAGTGTGTGTGTGTTCAGTGTGTGTGTGTGTGTGTGTGTGTGTGTGTGTGTTCAGTGTGTGTGTGTGTGTTCAGTGTGTGTGTGTGTGTGTGTGTGTGTGTGTGTTCAGTGTGTGTGTGTGTATTAACAGTGTGTGTGTGTGTGTGTTCAGTGTGTGTGTGTGTGTGTGTGTGTGTGTGTGTGTGTGTGTGTGTGTTCAGTGTGTGTGTTCAGTGTGTGTGTGTGTGTGTGTGTGTGTGTGTGTGTGTGTGTGTGTGTGTGTTCAGTGTGTGTGTGTGTGTGTGTGTGTGTGTGTGTGTGTGTGTGTGTGTGTGTGTTCAGTGTGTGTGTGTGTGTGTGTGTTCTCCCGGCTGTCACACTAAAGAGCTTATCATGTAAAGCTGCTCTGACTGAGTGTTTGTGGGAAAATGAACCTGTGACTTTCAGACAGGAATGTTTTTAGTTTTGAAGGTTTTGATTGGTCGAATGAAGACGTCGACCAGATGACGGCGTTGGACGGAAAGTCAGAAGGATCAAAGTTTTATGACACATGAAACTGATCTGACAACAGTCCAACTGACGGATGTTAAAATATCTCAGCGCTACAGTCAGCTCCACCCACTCGTCCAAATATGGTCACTTCTGGCTCCAAAAACCAAACATGGTGACTGCCAAATCCAAGATGGCGACGTTCAAATCAAGGCCTCAGAACGGCCGTTCACAAACCAACAGGTGATGTCACGGCGACGACGTCCATGTTTTTACAGTGTACGGTTTGTCTACAGGAAGCCGCTCCTCTGGCGCCGCCAGCAGCTCAACATTTAACGACCAGCTGATGGATGAGTTAGTTAGATGGATCTGTGTTCCTCAGAGGATGAATCTTAAGAACTTTGGAGACTTTTTCCTTCAGACGTGATTAAAGAGTTTAAAAAGTGAACTTATGACAGTAAACATGCTGATCAGGTGTTTGACAGGATGGAAACAGACATTTACTGGAAGGTGACGTCTCCTCCTGACTGTGAGCTGAGGAGGTGATGAAGAACTGAACATCACAGCAGAAAGCAGCTGAGTTTACAGAACACGCAGACACGTCCGTGTTCTCTGACATGTTTCACATCAGCTAAAAAGCAGCTGAGAAGTTTCTTTTCCACAGAAACAAAAGTGAAAAGTGTCTCAGAGAATCAGAGAGATGCATCTGTGATCTGCAGCCAAACCAGCTGCAGCGTCTGCCAGCAGCCACATTCCTCACAATCCCACTTCCTGTAACGCTCCCAACCCTCCTCCTCCTCGCAACGCCCTGAAAACCACCAGGCCTCCCAGTCCTCCCCTCCTCCTCCCCCTCCCCCTCTCCTCCTCCTCCTCCTCCCCCTCTCCTCCTCCTCCTCCTCCCCCTCCTCCTCCCACAGGTATTCAACTGCAGAAACTTCAGTATGTCTGGATATTTGAGATGAACCTCGCCCAGCACGCACACACACACCCACAATGAGCTTTATTCAGAACGTGTGTGTGTGTGTGTGTGTGTGTGTGTGTGTGTGTGTGTGTGTGTGTGTGTGTCTCAGAGTCTGGTGGATGTCTGAAGTTGGATCCTGGACTCAAACATGGCGTCTGAAGCCACAGAAATGATGGATGTTGCTTGTGTGTGTTTGGGCGTACGGAGCGCGCTCAGTAGAGACGTCCTGCTGGCTCCTCATTCACTTTAACGAGATAAAAATAATTTAATCTTGCGGCTCTTTAAGACTTTCCAAATGTTATCAGACTGATTATAAAACGAGTCATTTCATTCAGAAACATGAATTCAATGTTTTACAGCTGCTGCCTTTCTATGAATGATGATAATATATTATATATATTAACACCAAACACACTGAACACAACATGTTAACACCACTGTATCATTATTATTATTATTATTTTAATTATTTATTTATTATTTTTTTATTGTTATTATGAACATTTGCACTTTCCTCAGAGATAGACACTAATATCTAAAAATATCTCTATCACTGGTCCAACAGGCCACAAAGACCTTAAGTTTGGTGGACAAAGCACATCGTTGGTGGCCCAAATGTAAAAATGGTAGCAGGGCCATGGGGTAGTGGGACAGTGGGACAGTGGGGCAGTGGGACAGTGGGGTAGTGGGGCGGTGGGGCCATGGGGCAGTGGGGCCATGGGGCAGTGGGGCCATGGGGCAGTGGGACAGTGGGGCCATGGGCCGGTGGGGCCATGGGGCAGTGGGGCCATGGGACAGTGGGACCATGGGGCAGCGGGACAGTGGGGCCATGGGCCGGTGGGGCCATGGGGTAGTGGGACAGTGGGGCAGTGGGACAGTGGGGCCATAGGGGCAGCAGGACAGTGGGGCCATGGGACAGTGGGGCCATGGGGTAGTGGGCTAGTGGGACCATGGGGCAGCAGGGCCATAGGGGCAGCAGGACAGTGGGGCCATGGGACAGTGGGGCCATGGGACAGTGGGGCAGTGGGCTAGTGGGACCATGGGGCAGTGGTACCGAGGGGCAGTGGGGCCATAGGGCAGTGGGACCATGGGGCAGTGGGGCCATGGGGCAGTGGGACCATGGGGCAGTGGGGCCATGGGGCAGTGGGGCCATGGGGTAGTGGGACAGTGGGGCCATGGGGCAGTGGGGCCATGGGGTAGTGGGACAGTGGGGCCATGGGACAGTGGGGCCATGGGGTAGTGGGACAGTGGGGCCATGGGACAGTGGGGCAGTGGGGCAGTGGGCTAGTGGGACCATGGGGCAGTGGTACCGAGGGGCAGTGGGGCCATAGGGCAGTGGGACCATGGGGCAGTGGGACCATGGGGCAGTGGGCTAGTGGGACCATGGGGCAGTGGTACCAAGGCGCAGTGGGGCCATAGGGCAGTGGGACCATGGGGCAGTGGGGCCATGGGGCAGTGGGACAGTAGGGCCATGGGGCAGTGGGACCATGGGACAGTGGAACCATAGGGCAGTGGGACAGTGGGGCAGTGGGCTAGTGGGACCATGGGGCAATTAGACCAAGGGAGGGTGGGGCCATGGGGCAGTGGGCCCATGGGACAATGGGGCGATGGGACAGTTGGGCCAAGGGAGAGTGGGGCGATGGCGCAGTGGGAGAGTGGGGTCGTGCAAAAACTGAGTATCGAGTCGTTAGTGGATCTTTTAGTTGAACCGTACGCTGAATGAGACTTTTCATAAAACCAAAATAAATAACTGAAATGAAACAGCAGCGGCTGTCCCCCGTTCTAATCTGGGGTTTCAATACGTGACATACATAACCAATGCTGTTGCCGTGGTAGCGACTTGTCAATCACAACGTAGCCACGCCCTAAAGCACACAGTGCTTTATCGTCCATTTTACTCAAACACTACATCAAAACCTGTACAAAGATCCGCCTCTAACTCACCCCACCATCACAATTTGAGGTTCTCTGATTGGACGATTGGATGAACTTAATATGTCAGACGTGAGAAGAGGAGTGAACGTCTCACCTCAACGCTCTCCAGGGACGTGGATCGTCTCAGTTTGGCCCTGCGGACGCCGGCCGGAGACGAGTCTGTGGCCTCAGTTCTGGACGGCGGCGAGTCCTCAGAGTCGCAGGTCATCGCAGCGTCCGGCTGGCTGTCAGGACGAGAGCGGCGGCCGTAACGCTTCGTTCCCTTCACAAACTTGGGCTTCACCTCCTCCGGAACGACTGTGAGACGACAGGCGGACAGGAAGTTACATGCAAGTACAGTCAGAAGACACGGCTGTTACAAGAAGGAGCGGCGGAGGGAATGTAGGTCAGTGGAGCTGGAGACAAACAAGAAGCTCAGAATACACACACTGACCACAACAAACCAGTCATTACACCAGTTATTACAGAGAGACGTTGGGTTCACTCCATCTATCAACTTAGTTTCAGTTTAATCACTGTTTCTGTGTGCAGCATTTTTAAATCATAACGGGACCTTGTCGGGTCGGAGCAGGTCTGAACTGGACTCTTTCATTTACAGAAACATTCCTGACATCTCCTCCTCCTCCGCCTGACTGTGTTTCCCTCCACAGACTGTTTCTCCCTGACGGTCCCGGTGTTTCCTCCAACAGACCCGCTGCTTCTTCCCACTTTAACCTGAATAACAAACCTCAGTGCTGCACATGGAGAGCTGGGGCTAACGGTAGCCTCTGAGCTAACGGTAGCCTCTGAGCTAACGTTAGCTGGGAGGAAACAGCGGGACTGTCAGGGAGAAACAGTCACAGACAGGAAACACCTCGGCCGACAGGATGTAGCGCTCTGTTTGCTTTATAACGGCGGTCGGTGGGCGAGCGGCGTATGAGGTGCGTTAGCGCCACCTTCTGGTCCGGAGTGAGGAGCAGAGATTAAATCCTACACATTAATCCTGTCTGTCTAATAAAGTCAATGAAAACTCTGCTGCTCCACCCACTCTGCAGCTTCATTACAGTCTGAAGGCTTCCTACATTCTTCCTTCATGTATTGTCTTTCTGGATCAGACTCAGTACAATCTATGCTGCAGCAGAATCGCCTCCTCACACAGCTGCACATCACATCTGCACAGATATCGGCTGGGAGGGGCTGGATATCGGCTGGGAGGGGCTGGATATCGGCATATTGGATATCTGCAAACAATCGTGCATCCGGACTTATAAACATGTCGTAGATGTTTCTAATGTATATAGTGCTCAGATTATGTATAGAGCTGCAAGAATCAGTAAATTAATCAATCAGACGCCAACGACTGAATTAATCAACTATTTAAATAATCAATTAATCATTTTGAGTAATTTTTTAAGAAAAAAAGTCCAACTTCTTGAATATTTTCTGGTTTCTTTCTGTGACAGTGAACAAATGTCTTTGTGAACAGTGATGATGATCAGCTGACGTCTCACCTGGCTGCAGGTAACTGCTGTCATCCTCCGACGTGCTGAAGTCCAGAGAGCGGGACAGAACAGCAACGAAGCCGTCTTTAAACTCCTCAAAGTTCACCTGCAGGTCAGAGACACACGCCGTTACCCGGGCGTACGAGTGTGTGTGTGTGTGTGTTAGTGTGCTGTTAGCGTGTAGTTGGCGTGTTACCCGGGCGTAGGGCCGTCCTCCCAGCAGCGTGTCGAGCAGCAGCGGCAGGTGAGCGTCCAGCTGCAGTTTCCTGCAGAGCGCCGTCAGCTCCTCGTGGTCCAGGAAGCCAGTGGCCGTCGTGTCGCAGCTGTCGAACTCCGCCTTCAGCTGGGCGACGTAGCTGCTGTGCTCCGCCTCCTCCATCCCAACGCATCACGCTGCAACACCAACGCCTGCAGAGGTCACATGGTCACATGGTCACATGATAAGGAGAGACAGATGACTCTGAAGTCAATAAAACAGATTATTTACACGTGTTGTTCCTTTAATATTATTGATTATAACACACACACATTCTGGGAATTATGCTGTTAACAGTTATTTTCATGATCAATTAATCTGATTATTTTCTTGCTTCGTCAACAACTGGTTATAAAAAACAGTGAAAATGTTAAATTTCATTAAATATGAAGAAACTGGAATCAAAACTTTTAGTGTTTTTGCTTAAAAAATTACAATCAATTATAAAAAGTGATTATCTGTCTGTAGTTATTGATTAAGTGATTGTAACTGTTACCTTCGTTATCGAATCATCTGTTGATTATTTTCTCCATTAATTGATTAGTTGTTTG
Source organism: Euthynnus affinis (assembly GCA_029490765.1). Taxonomy (NCBI): domain Eukaryota; kingdom Metazoa; phylum Chordata; class Actinopteri; order Scombriformes; family Scombridae; genus Euthynnus; species Euthynnus affinis. Next base: position 30,067,996 of record CM055852.1, read on the forward strand.
ATCTATAAAATGCCAATAAATGATCAATGTTTCCAAAGAAACCAGAAAATATTCACATTTAACGAGCTGCAATCATCAATTAATCGATCGATCGTTACAGCAGACAGAAACTGTCATCAATATCATCAATAATCAGTCTATCAGTTAATAAATGGAACTTATTACTATATTGATCAGCAGCTCTGATCAGATGGAGGGTTGGGGTCAGATGTTGACACGTGATGCAGATGACCGGCTCACCTCCGGCAGGTAAACTATTTATTTCACTTTGCTGCGTCACCTGCTAAACAACTGACAACAAACAAATAAACAAACACCGTAAACACCGTAAACACAGTAAACGCGGACCACCGGCGGTGACCCTAACTTCTGTCCCGGTGAGTCTCGCGAGCTGAGGCAGTGTCTCCATGGCAACGGAGCCGCGAGCCGCGAGCCGCGGGAACAAAAGGCGAGCGAGAGTCAGAAAAGTGACTAAAACACACTAAAAGCAGCTCATACGTCACCACGTACCACCGCATAACGGCTCTGTGACTCACGCAAAGTTAACGGAAAGTTAACGGTAACGGTTTGTTGGCTTGGCTCGTTAGTTTCTTACCGCGGGAAAAGTCCTCCTCCTCCTCCGGTCCGCTCCGGTAAAAACGTCACGTTTCCTCCATCAGCGTGCTCCCGGAGCTCCGCACAGTCCGCCGTTAAACTACCGACAGACAGTCCAACGGAGCAGGCTGGCACCGAACGACCGACCGACTGACCACTGCCGGAAGCTGCCGGTAATACACGGGCAGCTACATCCTGTCCAGCCTTACAAAATAAAATAGAAATATTTATTCTTTGGATGTGAGGGACCTTACATCATCTGGCTTTATATTTATATATATATCCCCTACACATCTGGCTTTATATATATATATATATATATATATATATATATATATATATATATATATCACATGTTCCTTCATCACTTTGGTCACTTTAGTTTGTTAATGGCTCTAAACAGCAACATATTGCTATATTTCCATTCTTTCCTTTCGTACAGGTATTTTTCCAGACAGAATGAAGATAATGAAGTTTATTCCACTTTTGAAAACAGACAATAAACACAGCTTCATTTATTACAGACCAATGTCTTTTCACAAGTCTCCAAAGTGCTTGACAGACTAAATAAATAAATATATATACAGTTTCAGCATTAATATAAATATTGGAAGCAATTACAACAGCAATACAGAGTCAGAAATACAACACAGGGATATTTATTGATTTAAAAACAATAAAGTCCACATTGTGTGTTTTCAGTTGCAGAGTATTCTTGGCTGAACCTTTCAGCCTGCTGCTCCACCTGCAGGCTGCAGCTGGAACAGGAAGGACATGCTTCTTTACAGTAGGCTTGTGTGAACAAGGCAGTGCTTTTATATACCAACTGTTTCAAATGTAGCTGACTGCCTGATGTTCACAAATTAAAGAGATGTCAACAAGGACACAGAGTTTGAAGCTTTATTGTCCAACCAAACCTTCCTGCAAATAATACATAATCTAAAATTACTAGTACAGTCTACACTTCCCACATAGAGCAGGTCTACACCAAACTCTTTCTCTCCAGCAGGAAAAACTGCCTTTAACAGGTAGAAACCTCAAGCAGAACCGACTCCGACGCCGTCTGCTCTGACGGTTGAGAGAAGAAAAGACAGAAGGAGGGAAAGTGAAATGCAAATAAACACAGATAATAAATACAACATGCTTCCATTCTCAGGAACATGACAGAGATCTGCAGCTCTGACTGAGGCCTCAAACATGTAAATCACATATATTACATATATATTACATACATATATCTGGGGCCAATTGTAGAGAGTATTCTGTCCACCAGGGGCCGCTATTCAGGCAGCATCACATAGACACTAAACAGTGTTTTATGTTTGTATGGTATAATATTCATGTTGTGTTTATTCATTATATGCCTGTGTGAAACTGTAATGCTTTAGTAAATCTGCCTGCAGGGCCTGTTGATGAACGTTATTTAGCTATCTGTGAAACAGCCAATCACCGTCCATCATCACTGTTCAATAAACTACTAGAATGAAAATATTCAATGTAGGCAAAACCTCTCTGTGCTATGACATGTTGCTCTGTCTGATCCTGGAGAAGATTGTTAATCAGTCAACATAAAAACACTGAACATTCATTACACACTACATCAGAAAATAGTGCTGAGTAAAACTCTTGTATCGGGTTGAAGAACAGGGACGATGGTGTAAGATAGATATTTATGGATCCCTACTTGATGCTGAACCTTCCCATATCAGGACTCTGTGGTGGAAACTGATAGACAGGAAGTTCTGGCTGCTCACACCCAAACAAGACATCCTGGAGACCACCCAGAGGTGTAAGATGTTGGCTGTTTATGGCACCAAGGAAGCATGACGTCATTACGTATGACTGTGCCCGGGGACTTATACTGAAACCACTGATGATTGACTGATTTGCCCTTGAAGTGACGTCATCAGCATCCTGTTGCGTTGGAGGACACGAGCGATGATGGAAAGGCTGACATTGTTTTCATTGCTGTATTCCATGCATTATTTTAAAGGACCATTTCAACAACAAGAGCCTCTTGCTGTTGGGAAAACACAGGAGTCCTTCCACACTCACATGGCAAAACAGATTCTACAAAACAGAACATGCAGTTATAAAAATATACATACAGTAAAAACAGCAAACCCTCAACCCCACATACACACACAACCTTCAACCTGTGCACTCTTCACTCGTATTGGTTTCATCACACCATTAGCAACACGTGTGAACAATTTAGAGTGGTAGTATTTAAACTGTGACATCTGTGCTATAATTGTGATTAACTTCGGCCCCCTTTGGTTACCGTTATGCACCAGAAGTGAATCACAACACAGAATGTGTTTTAGAGAGTGAGAACGAGTTTAGAGTAAATGAGATCTGCAAATTGTGTTTTATTGCTGTTTAAATTGTTTAAGGTTTTGCCAAAAGAGTTATTGATTCAATAAGTGAGTTCAGGCCACTGAGTGTTTGGTTCAGAGAAGGCAGTTTAGTGTTTTAGCAGTTCAGGAAACATATATGAATATTTGGGTTTAAGTGAATTACAGTTTTTCTTTTTTCTAATTGTTTTTGGAGCCAAAGACGAACATTTAAAGTCATCACTCAGCTTCAGTCAGTAATGTTAAAAACCACAAACCAGACAGAAGCCTTGGTGTAGTCATGGATACGGACCTGAATTTCAACATCCACATTAAGACAATTACTAAGTCAGCTGACTATCACTAAATATCAAGAATTAAAGGACTTATGTCTCAGCAGGATTTGGAAAAACTTGTCCTGCATTTATCTTCAGTAGACTCGACTACTGTAACGCTGTCTTCACAGGTCTCCCTAAAACATCCATCAGACAGCTGCAGCTGATCCAGACGCTGCTGCTCGAGTCCTCACTAAGACCAAGAAAGTGGATCATATCACTCCAGTTCTCAGATCTGTACACTGACTTCCTGTCTGTCAAAGAACTGACTTTAAGATGCTGCTGCTGGTTTATAAAGCACTGAATAGTTTAAATACATTTCTGATCTGCTGTTACTTTACGAACCATCTAGACCTCTCAGGTCATCTGGATCAGGTCTGGTTCAGGCCTGGATCAGGTCTGGTTCAGGTCTGCTTTCTGTCCTCAGAGTCAGAACTAAACCTGGAGAATCAGCTTTCAGTTTTTATGCTCCACATATCTGAACAAACTCCCAGAAAACTGCAGCGACTCTCAGTTCTTTAAATCAAGACTTTTCTGTTTGACTTTCATTAAACCACATTGAGGGTCCACTCTCCTTACGCTGCACTCTAACGTTTATTCTCTTGTTTTATTTGTCTTATTCCCTTTTTAGCTTCTTTTAAATTCCAAATTTAACGCTTCTTAATTGTTTTATGTCTTTTAACTTGTGTTGCTTTTGTATTCTGTTTTAATGCCCTTTATGATCAATGTAAAGCACTTTGAACTGCCTTGTTGTTGAAATCTGCCTTGCCTTGTCGTACATAAATTAAGTTCAGTTGTTCAACATTAAGATCAACAATAGTAACAGACAGTCAGTGAACTGACCTCAGAGTCTCCAGTGTGCAGTGTGGACTCTCCAGAAAATCACACAGCTGCTTCAATCCTGAATCCTGCAGGTCGTTTCCTCTCAGATCCAGCGTTCTCAGATGGGAGGGGTTGGACTTCAGAGCTGAGGCCAGAGACACACAGCTATCAAACTGCAGCAACTCAATCTGAACAAAGAATATTAACAAAACATCTCAAACTATGACACTGTGTACCAAAAACCTGTTTCTAAAACTACCAACACTGCTCCTGTTTTCACTCGTGTGCTTGTTTAGAAAGCTCATAAACTCGAATCATCACTGCTGGAACAAAATTAACATACAGTTCTCCAGGTGGAAACACTGAGAGTCAAACTGTTCACACACCAATCAGAAGCTCAGGGTAGAGAGATAACAGGTCAGAGGTCAGAGGTCATTTCACCCACAAAGACCAGAGGCTGAATACATGTGGTTTCCTCTTTATGCACAAACTGGTTTATTTTAGCAAATACATGAAAATGGTTCACTGTATTCAAGGTTCTGTATCAGCTTCTGTTTTTTACAGAACATTTAGTTTTTGATTTTACTGCAGCACACATGAGGAATTACACATGTTGAAAATATTTATATGTGTTGTGTCTTTTATATTGTATTCATCACATAAAGAGTTTGCTCTGGTGGGAAACCATAAGCACCAGTATTCATGACAGTATCAGGTTTTTACAGCAGCGTTTTAAATAGATCTCAGCAGTGTGTGATGACTGCTTTGTGGTGTGTGTGTGTGTGTGTGTGTGTGTGTGTGTGTGTTTGATGCTTTTGTGTGACGTCTGAAGGCAAAGTTTGGTTTAGATGTGAAATTACAGGGTTTAAATGTGGAAGTTCGATGTTTGTGAAGATGAGTTTGCAGTTACGTGTTTGTGTTTAGAGTTTTTGGGAAATGGAGCCTAATTTAAAAACTGTAAATTCACGCTGCTGAGTCATCATTTCGTCAGGCAGACGTTCAGACAAATAAAACAGTTTGTCAGAAAGTTCAGACAGAACAAAGTTTGAACAAACAACATTTCTGAGTTTCAGTGAGTTCAGTTCAGTTTGTGTTCAGATCCCTTATCTGTCTGTTCACGTGTGTGTGTGTGTGCGTGAGTGTGTGTGTGTGTGTGAGTGTGTGTGTGTGTGTGTGTGTGAGTGTGTGTGTGTGTGTGTGTCAGCAGAGAATAAAGCTGCAGCTGCTTCCAGCTCGTCTCATTTTGTTGAGTCACATCGACAGAAGATCGGAATCATGAAGGCTTACCTGCTGCTGCTGCTTCTGCTGCCGATCTGCTCGGGTGAGACAACACACACATTCACCACAACACACACACACATTCACCACAGCACACACACACATTCACCACAGCACACACACACATTCACCACAGCACTAAACAGACAGGTACACAGTTTCTTTCTCCGTTTAGCTGGAGGACAGTTTTGACCCGTCGGATCACTGCTTGGCGAACTCGCTCGTGTTTACTGATGTTTTCTGTAAATCGGTGTGTCGTCTGCGTAATCAGATATCCTGCTGTTGTTAATCTGAGCTGCTGGGAGCGACACAGATAAGATTCAGACCAGTTTAACACTCCAGTCAGCCCAGTGATCTGTTGAGCACTGACATCCCATAATACCAAGACTGGAACTGTTCATGTTTACACAGTTCATTTAACCAGAGCACTGTCAGCACTGTGCTGTATAACATCTTACCATAAGTGTGGTATGTTTAGGGAGGAGTGTCGAGTATTTGATCTTATTTATAATTAAAAACAAACAGACATGAATGACGGCTCAAAGATGGGAATACAAAATATAATTACAGGGTTATGATTATTATAGTTTAATATAAATAATTAATATAGTTTAATTACACGTTCTGTATCATTCCTCAGTTGTAATTTGTAATGAACACTTCTGAGAGCAAACATCAGGAAACATGATGTGAACTTTAACAGCTTCTCTCAGCAGCGTCTGATGTTTACGGCTGGTTGGTTTTAAAGTCGCTGACTCAGCCGTCGTCGATCGGACTTTAACTTTTCTGCCTCTGAAAAGTCAACACGACAAGACAAACAGCAGCTGCCTGTTTGCTGAACGTCAGTTTATTAACCGTCATGTCCAATTATTCACAGTAAGACTGAAGTTTAGAATAAGTTTGAGAAGGATGATCTGAGTTTGTGTTTGTGTCACAGCAAAGTTTCACATCGAGTGTTACGGCCAGGACTTCCTGATGGTCAGCGACATGCTGCTGCAGTGCAAGAGCAAAATACAGCAGGCCTGTTACACCAAAGGTGAGTCTGTCCTGCTCCGACCTCACTGACCTCACTGACCCTGACTGACCTCACTGACCCCGACTGACCTCACTGACCTCACTGACCCTGACTGACCCTGACTGACCCTGACTGACCTCACTGACCCTGACTGACCCTGACTGACCTCGCTGACCTTCACTGACCTGACTGACCCTGACTGACCCTGACTGACCTCGCTGACCTTCACTGACCTGACTGACCCTGACTGACCCTGACTGACCTCACTGACCTCACTGACCTGACTGACCTCACTGACCCTGACTGACCTCACTGACCCTGACTGACCCTGACTGACCTCACTGACCTCACTGACCCTGACTGACCTTCACTGACCCTGACTGACCCTGACTGACCTTCACTGACCTCACTGACCCTCACTGACCCTGACTGACCTCACTGACCTTCACTGACCTCACTGACCTTCACTGACCTCACTGACCTGCACTGACCTCACTGACCTCACTGACCCCGACTGACCTCACTGACCCCGACTGACCTCACTGACCTCACTGACCTCACTGACCTCACTGACCCTGACTGACCTCACTGACCCTGACTGACCTTCACTGACCTCACTGACCTTCACTGACCTCACTGACCTGCACTGACCTCACTGACCTCACTGACCCCGACTGACCTCACTGACCCCGACTGACCTCACTGACCTCACTGACCCTGACTGACCTCACTGACCCTGACTGACCTCACTGACCTTCACTGACCTCACTGACCTTCACTGACCCCACTGACGCTGCATTCAGGTGCAGTTTCTGTTTACATTCAGTGTTTGTCATGAAGTCTCAGCGAACTCAAACAAACATGTTGAGAGAATTTTTCTTTCTTTCCTCCTAAAAACGTTTTAAAGCTGCGACGTTGCGGCGCTTCTCTTTACTGCGTTGCAGCTTCATCGTGAGCCTGCTGCCGTAGTCGTAGTTTGCATCACAGCTGCATGAGGAGCGAAGCAGGACAGGAAGTGTTGCTAAAGCTAAGCTAGCCACCTGCAGCTACTTTGTGAGGAAACTCGATCTCGCCGTAGTGACTTTTAATGTAAACAGTAAAACATGTGAGTGACTGTTGTGACGTCACCAACGGGAAGTTAGATCAGCTCTGTGTGTGTGCTGTACCGCGGCGTGTCTGATGATGCGTTTCCTGTCTCCTTGTTGTGTGCAGATAACGGAGAGAAAGGCTGCACTCGGCTGGAACACTGCTCCCGACCCGGATGGTCCTGCTGCCACACGGACCGCTGTAACGCCTGAGCCAATCACAGCCCAGCAAAGCACTGACATCATCAAACTGCATGAATCAATAAATGCGGAGGGAGATTTCCCAGAATGCTGTGTGGCGTTTCTCTGAGCTGAATCAGATGTGTGTGTGTGTGGAGGGTTAAAGGTTAAAGTCCTGTTCAGTGTGTGTGTGTGTGTGATTATCATGAAGCTGCTCGTTAACCGTCTTAACGAGGTCATCATAATCACAAATATGAAGGGTTAAAGATGTAAAACTAAAACTAACATGTTCTCTGATTAATGAGTTTTTTAAAATTCTTTCCCAACTAAACTAAACTAAAGTAAGCTGAAGAACCTTTAAAGAACCTCTAAAGAACCTCTAAAGAACCATACAGAGGCTGAACAGGACCAGTAGCAGTAGAACTGTTGTGGGGTTTCTGAGCTGATGTCGGCAGTTTTCAGAGGAGTTTGCTGAATATTCTGTGAATGTTTTAATGAAACCTTGATCAATACAGAGTCTGTGTCTGAACCGGACGTCTCTGACTCCTCTGAGCTCTGAAAGTCCAAAACCAGCCTTTAAACAAATCAGAGAAACTGGTTCATCAGCTCCAAATCATAAATCTGTGAGCTCTGGTTGTATCTCAGGTCTTTGTCCTGTTGGTCTGCTGACGGTTCTCCTGTGAAGCTCCTGCTTATCAAACAGCCTTCATCTCCTCTCTGAAGACCAGAGTCCAGTTTGACATGTTGTAGTTCTGATCAGTTATAAAATATCAATAACAAGAACCTCTGAGGAAACTCACAGTCACATAATGATGTTTTTTTTTATTTGAGGTTCAAACTGTTTCTGATTATAATATATAAATAATATCTGTGAAATATAATAACGAGTTCAGACTGAGCCGGAACAGGGACCATGCCGGCCTCGCACTGGCCTCGCACTGGCCTCACACTGGCTTCATACTGGCCTCACACTTGCCTCATACTGGCCTCACACTTGCCTCACACTGGCCTCACACTTGCCTCACACTGGCCTCACACTGGCCTCACACTTGCCTCATACTGGCCTCACACTTGCCTCACACTGGCCTCACACTGGCCTCACACTGGCCTCACACTTGCCTCACACTGGCCTCGTACTGGCCTCACACTTGCCTCGCACTGGCCTCACACTGGCCTCACACTGGCCTCACACTGGCCTCACACTGGCCTCGCACTTGCCTCGCACTGGCCTCGTACTGGCCTCACACTGGCCTCACACTGGCCTCACACTGGCCTCACACTTGCCTCGCACTTGCCTCGCACTGGCCTCGCACTGGCCTCGCACTGGCCTCGCACTGGCCTCGCACTGCCCTCACACTGGCCTCATACCGGCCTCATACCGGCCTCATACCGGCCTCACACTGGCCTCACACTGGCCTCACACTGGCCTCGCACTGTGTTAGAAAAGAGTTTAAACCTTTAATGTCAGCGGGTCAAATCTGACCCGTGTTTGAATTCATTAACAAGCACCAAAAAAACAACTAATTATCATCCAGAAACGTGTTTTATCTGCAAACCGACTTATTCAACTACAACCATAATATAAATATAAATATACTTACAATGTAGGAAATGGTTTTTAGTTTAAAAGGTCAAATTTATGTATTTTCTTGCTTATGATGATCAGAACAGACAAATAACATTATAATAACCAAAATAACTTGTTTATATTTTATTATATGTTAAAACGCTTCAGATTATATTTGCTGTGTGCTAATCTACAACTCAATACAGTACACATTTACAACCAGGTGTAATCTGACCCTTGACAACAGATCAAACTGTTTTATGAAGTTCTGTATTAAGACGATGTGATGAATGAATATAAACAGGACAGAGCTGTTGAACTCGTCGTAAACGTGTTTCTGCAGACGGTTCATGTTGTTTTTTGCTGCTGAAATAAGTTTCCAGAAACATCAACATCACTTTAAGTATTTCCGGGATCACAGATCAGATCGTTGCCGCGGTAACGGCGGAAAGAAAAACAGAAACCGGATTCGTCTTCGCAGTTTTCAAAAACATTTATTTGCATTTTTTTGTTGAAATCTTCAGTACAGTCTGTCGTCTGACAGGAATGCATGAGAGAAGACATGATTGGCTCAAAATATCGTCACATGAACATCATCATCATCATCATCAATGTTGTTATTGAACGCTGAAAATAAACAAACACTTTTTAATCCAGAAACTCCCCACAGACCCCGCCCCTAGCCCCGCCCCTCCCTGAACATCCAGGTGAGTCCTGAACTCTGTACAAGCCCTTCAGAGACGAGCGTAGAAAACACGAAGACAGACAGATGACTATTAAAAAGGCAAGAACAGGAAACCCCCCCGACCCCTCCCTCCCTAAAACACCACGTCATCCTGACATTCAGAAAACTTTTTGAACAGAAATGGTCCAGAAGTGACAAAGACACACAAAAAAACATCTTCAGCATTCACTCAGGCCGAAAAATTCAGCCAATCAGATGAGGGCAGGTGGAATTCTCTCACCTGATTGGCTGACCGTTGAAAATTAGTTTTGAATCTGAATAATGTTTTACAGAGTAGCTGAGAAGCCGCTGCCCCCTGGTGGTGACCAGAAATATACACACAGATATCCGCAGTATATACAGACAGACCTGAAGCTGCTGCAGAGAAACCTGCAGCCCGAAACATCTGCTGCAGCCTGAAACATCTGCTGCAGCTGCAGAGAAACCTGCAGCCTGAAACATCTGCTGCAGCCTGAAACATCTGCTGCAGCTGCAGAGAAACCTGCAGCCTGAAACATCTGCTGCAGCTGCAGACAAACCTGCATCGTGACACGTCTGACCTTCCTGTTTACGTTTTGTTCAGTTTTGGGGTTCGAGTTGCGTTCGTGAACGTGACCTCACTTTCTGTTCTCTCGTTAGTCCTCTGTAGTAGATGCTTCCTGTATGTTTCACATTAAAAGCCTTCCTCTCTACCATCTCTTCCCATACGGCTTTTATTGTGAAACATCGCATCAGGAAGTACTGAGCTGTCCGAGTTTAACAAAGTAAAAGCATAACAAAGCTGAGTGGAATGAATGAGTGTCTTTTACCTGCTTTTATTTGTTCAGACTGTTCGCAGCATTTCATACTTTTCCTTTGATCACTGATTGATAAAGACCAATAATCAATTATCTATAACACAGCAATAAAAACATTGATTAGAGGCAGTTTTTAACCTAATTTAAAACACATTTAAGACTGGCAGGTTCTCTCTGACACTCCCTGTTCAACTGCTCTGCTCTGATTGGAGGAGGGAAAGTTACCTGAGCTTCTCCACCTGAACGTCCAGCTGACGTTCAGGAACCAATAGAAACAGGTTTTGGGGCGATGAGGACTCTCCAGGTGCGCCAGGTAACGTTTCCCTCTCCGGTCTCTGCAGGTTCATCAGGTTCGACTCTCCAGGTGTTTAAAACTGTGACATCACATGTTCGTTAAAACTGAAGGAACTTTAAATCTAACAGCTGATTGTGACCGCGGCTGCAGGTTCAAACCCCCAACACACACACACACACACACACACACTCACACACACACACACACACACTCACACTCACACACACACACACACACTCACACACACACACACACACACACACACACACTCACACACAGACACACACACACACTCACACACACACACTCACACACACACACACACACACACTCACACACACACACACACACACACACACACACACACACTCACACACACACACACACCTCTATCCTTGTGAGGTCCCTGATCCCAACCTGAAACTAAACCTTTAAACTTGAAACCAAATCTGAACCCTCAAATAACCGAAGTGAAGTAACCGCAGACCTCCTCACAGTCCTCCTCACAGTCCTCAGACCTCCTCACAGTCCTCAGACCTCCTCAAAGACCTCAGACCTCCTCACAGACCTCCTCATAGTCCTCAGACCTCCTCAGAGACCTCCTCACAGTCCTCAGACCTCCTCACAGTCCTCAGACCTCCTCAGAGACCTCAGACCTCCTCACAGTCCTCAGACCTCCTCACAGTCCTCCTCAGAGACCTCAGACCTCCTCACAGACCTCCTCACAGTCCTCAGAGACCTCCTCACAGTCCTCAGACCTCCTCACAGTCCTCAGACCTCCTCACAGTCCTCAGACCTCCTCACAGACCTCCTCACAGTCCTCAGACCTCCTCAGAGACCTCCTCACAGTCCTCAGACCTCCTCACAGACCTCCTCACAGTCCTCAGACCTCCTCAGAGACCTCCTCACAGTCCTCAGACCTCCTCACAGACCTCCTCACAGTCCTCAGACCTCCTCAGAGACCTCCTCACAGTCCTCAGACCTCCTCACAGACCTCCTCACAGTCCTCAGACCTCCTCAGAGACCTCCTCACAGTCCTCAGACCTCCTCACAGACCTCCTCACAGTCCTCAGACCTCCTCAGAGACCTCCACACAGTCCTCAGACCTCCTCACAGTCCTCAGACCTCCTCACAGTCCTCCTCACAGTCCTCAGACCTCCTCACAGTCCTCAGACCTAAATCTCAAACCGTTCTTTGCATTGCACATAATGATTGATTGATTGATTGATTGATTGATTCTTTCTGAAGGTGTAAAACTGGTCCTCACAAGGACAGATGTTCTCATTCACTCTCACACACACACTGGGCGATAGCCTCTATGAGGGGGGGGTGAGGGGGGGCAGCCCCTCGTCGCTGGGCGTGGCCGTGTCGTCGCTCGGGTCCAGGCTGTCCTTCAGACTCACTGTGCTGTCCGAGGGGGGCGGGGTCAACTCGTAGCGGGGCGGGGTTAGCTCTGAGGGGGGCGGGTCCAGCTCTGTGGGCGGCGGGGTTTCTGGGGAAGGTTCTTGGGTCCCGTTAGCCGTCAGAGGAGGGACGGGTTCCTGGGTGGGAGTGACTGTTGCAGGAAGGGGTGGAGTGAAGATGGCGTCCACCCTGCGGGGGGCGGAGTTAGAGAGGAGACCGTCGGACAGCGAGAGGGAGGACTTCTCCACCAGACGCCACTGCATGATGCTGGTGTCCTTCCCGCCCGTCGAGATCAGGTGACTGTCGCTATACAGAAAGCTGACGTTGGTCACATGACTGCTGTGGGCGCTGTACTTATGACTGGGAGCCTGGAGACACAGAGACAGCAGCTGATTGGTTATCGATTATTGACATAATCAGATCAGTGTGTGTGTGTGTCGCAGCAATGGAACTGTTTTCACTGCTCACCAAAGTCTAAATGTTGATTCTACTGAAGTCACCTTTCTCTAAAATCAGACATATCCTTTTCCAACAAGATGCAGAAACAATAATCCACATTTGTTACTTCTAGGCTGATTATTGTAACTCATTATTATCAGGCTGCCCTAACAGGTCTATAAAGACTCTGCAGCTGGTCCAGAATGCAGCTGCTCCTGTTCTGACTAAAACTAAGAAAAGAGATCATATTTCCCCCATCTTAGCTTCACTGCATTGGCTTCCAGTAAAACCCAGAATAGAATTTAAAATCCTTCTTCTTACCTACAAAGCTCTTAATGGTCAGACACCATCTTATCTGAAAGAACTCATAGTACCATATAATCCCACTAGAGCACTGGTCTCCCAGTATGCAGGTTTACTGGTGGTTCCTACAGTATTTAAAAGTAGAATGGGAGGCAGAGCCTTCAGCTATCAGGCTCCTCTCTTGTGGAACCATCTCCCAGATTCGGTCCGAGGGGCAGACACCCTCTCTATGTTTAAGAGTAGGCTTAAAACTTTCCTCTTTGATAAAGCTTATAGTTAGGTCTGACCAGGCTGGCCTTGGATCAGCCCTTAGTTATGCTGCTATAGGCCTAGACTGCCCTTAGTTATGCTGCTATAGGCCTAGACTGCCCTTAGTTATTCTGCTATAGGCCTAGACTGCCCTTAGTTATTCTGCTATAGGCCTAGACTGCCCTTAGTTATGCTGCTATAGGCCTAGACTGCCCTTAGTTATGCTGCTATAGGCCTAGACTGCCCTTAGTTATGCTGCTATAGGCCTAGACTGTCCTTAGTTATGCTGCTATAGGCCTAGACTGCCCTTAGTTATGCTGCTATAGGCCTAGACTGCCCTTAGTTATGCTGCTATAGGCCTAGACTGCCCTTAGTTATGCTGCTATAGGCCTAGACTGCCCTTAGTTATGTTGCTATAGGCCTAGACTGCCCTTAGTTATGCTGCTATAGGCCTAGACTGCCCTTAGTTATGCTGCTATAGGCCTAGACTGCCCTTAGTTATGTTGCTATAGGCCTAGACTGCCCTTAGTTATGTTGCTATAGGCCTAGACTGCCCTTAGTTATGCTGCTATAGGCCTACAGGAAGCTCCATAAAGGGAGGTGTGCCTCAGGTATAAAATGTTCAGCTCTACCCATGTTCAGGGTCTTTCCTCATCCACCGCTCGCGTGTTGAATGACCTTTTCTTTGCAAAGAAAATAAAACCTTGTCGGCCGGCAGGAGTCTCTATTTCATTCTTCACCAGCAGCAGAGAATTGCCACAACAGTGTAGACTCACCTTGGGGGTGGAGCATGGGTAGGCGAACAGGTGAACTTTGCAGAAGTCGTCAGCCAGCGCGATCACCTTCCTGTTGTGAGATCTGATCAGAGCGTTGATGTCAGTGCCGTCTGATCCCTCCGGCCACACACCTGAAACACACACACACACACAGAAAGAGACACACACACACACACACACAGAAAGAAACACACACACACACACATTCACGTTGAAATGCAGAACTCAGGGTGTTCACACACTTTTGGTCTTTTGTCAGCTTCATTTTCAAGAATATTTATCTTTAAATTTATATATTATGTACTTATCTTCATATTAATATTGCACATGTACACACACACACACACACACACACACACACACACACACACACACAGGTGTACTGACCGAATACGTGGTATCCCAGCACGCAGGTGTAGGTCGCCCAGTCGATGTCTTTACACTCTGAACGATTTCTGATCAGTTTGCATCCGTTTGGAACGTCCCCTGAAAACACAATACTGTTACTGCGCTGTCCTGTTACTGCGCTGTCCTGTTACTGCGCTGTACTGTTACTGCGCTGACCTGTTGCTACGCTGTCCTGTTACTGCGCTGTCCTGTTACTGCGCTGTACTGTTACTGCGCTGTCCTGTTACTGCGCTGTCCTGTTACTGCGCTGTACTGTTGCTACGCTGTCCCGTTACTGCGCTGTACTGTTACTGCGCTGTCCTGTTACTGCGCTGTACCGTTACTGCGCTGTACTGTTACTGCGCTGTCCTGTTACTGCGCTGTCCTGTTACTGCGCTGTACTGTTACTGTGCTGTCCTGTTGCTACGCTGTACCGTTACTGCGCTGTACTGTTACTGTGCTGTCCTGTTGCTACGCTGTCCTGTTGCTACGCTGTCCTGTTGCTACGCTGTCCTGTTGCTACGCTGTACTACAGTATTTACTCACAGTAGAGGATCTCGTAGTCTCCAGAGTTCGACATGATGAAGTTGTTGTCAGGTGACCAGTCCAGATGTGTGATGTAGCTGGAATGTCCCTGTGAAAACAACAACAACACATCAGGAGTCCGTTTCACAAAGCAGGTTCAACAAACTCTGAGTTTACGCGTCGGCGGCCGCAGGTGTGGAACACGTCAGACGTACCGTGCACTTCCCGTAGCGGCTGTACTTGCGTCCTCGCTCCGACACGGTGTACAGGTAGATGAAGTTATCGTGGGATCCGACCGCCAGCAGACCGCCATCTGCAGACACACAGAGAAGCATTGTGGGAAATGAAGTTCACGTCCTGCGAGGCGTGACGAGGTGAGACGAGCAGAGCGAGCAGCGTTTGTAACGATGGTTCGGACTGACTCCACCCACCTTCAGAGAAGCGCATGACGGACAGCTGCTCGTTCCCGTCGGTGTGGATCGCCACCAGGTCGGTGCTCTCAGCGTCCAGGACGTACCACCTGCAACAGGTAAGACGTTAGACCACAATGCACCTGGAGATCTACGGCGCAGCGGGACGACAGGACGCCACGTTACTACAAATCATCTGTACTGACTTTCCTGAGTGCGTTCCTATGGCGACCACGGCTCCGCTGGGATGGAAGTCCGCGCAGTGTCCGTGTTCCTGTGGGAGAGACAGAGCTGTCAATCATCTGTCAGTCATCACCTGAGCCTCAGTGACCCCGCCCCCCCTCACCTCTAGCGTGCGGCTCCACTGCAGGCTGTGATTGGTCGAGTTCCAGACGCAGACGAGGCGGTCCTGAGCGCACGTCAGAAACATCTCTCTGGTCGGGTGAGACGCCAAACCCCACAGCTCATCTGTGTGACCCTGAACGCATCACGACACAAAGATACTGAGACCCTGAACGCATCACAACACAAAGATACTGAGACCCTGAACGCATCACGACACAAAGATACTGAGACCCTGAACGCATCACGACACAAAGATGCTGAGACCCTGAACGCATCACAACACAAAGATACTGAGACCCTGAACGCATCACGACACAAACACACATCCAGTTGATGATGATGATGTCATGATGTTGTCATAGCGACCTCACCTGGACCTCCACCGTGAAGCCGTCGTTGAAGGTTCCTCTCAGGATGAAGTTTCGTGACGTCCCGACCAGAAACTCGTCCCCCTTCCCCTCGGACACGGCTCTGATGGTTCCGTACTGATCCGGGACCTGCGGACACACGCAGACACACGCAGACACGCCCCCCCCTCCCGTCAGTACGCTGGCGTCGCCGCTGTGGTCATGTGATGTGAACCTGATGTAAACGTGTGTGTGTGACCTCGATGTCCCGCTCCGCACGCAGTTCGTGGTCCCACAGGACGATCCGCCGGTCTTTCCCGCCTCCGGTCAGCAGCGTGCCGCTCCGCATCTCACACATGCAGAACACGCTGCCCTCGTGACCTTTGACCTGCCGACTGATCTGAAACGCTGCTCGCACACAAACAAACAAACATAAATAAATAAATCACTGAGTGTCTAGAACAGTAGACGGAGGGAACAACGAGGATCAATATTTAACTGAACGTTTACTGTTACAGGATTCAGATGAAAATAAAGAAGCAGATGAACTAACTGTGGATTCATTATTAGTTTGAATAGTAGTTGTAGACGGTTGTTTGTTTGTTTGTTGTTAAAGTTTCTGTGGACAATAAAGTTTAGTTGAAGCTGTTTGAGCTGCAGTTCCTCCAGCAGCCAGCAGGAGGCAGAAACTACAAACACTCAGGTTTCCTCTGAAAACACTTTTTCTTCCTGTTTGATCAGATTTCAACACAAATATTAAACTTTAACATCTGACATGTTATAATTCACTTTGATTCATTCATTAACTGTCTATAAACCAGCAGTCAGGTTACCATGGTAACGGTGAAAGAGGTTTTCCTGGCTGTAATCATTCCTCCTGTTCATACTGGATATTAAAAGATCTCCTTCATCCACAGTGTGTCCAGACAGACATTTAAAGTGTGTGTGAAGCTTCTGTTCAGCTTCAGCAGTCTGAGTTAGTCATATCAAGTGGATATCTGACACATTTACAGTCTTTTTAGCATCAAATTCTCCTCTTTGTGTTTCCCTGTTGAGCTGCAGGTGGAAGTATAGAAACAAAAAGAGGGACTTTGCCACTAAAAAGACTGTAACGTTGAAAGATATCTACTGGATTTGACTCATTTGGACGCTGAAGCTTCATATTAGCTTCACATCAACTTTAAATCCATGTTTGTAGAGAAGGAGGACTGTGGATTTAGTCCTCCATCACTTCCACTGTAAGGTCATTATGAAGGATCTTCAGTATGAACAGGAGGAATCATTACAGCAGCTTCACTGATCATTTACTGACTGACTGATGGTTTAAAACACTTTAACGTCTGATGTGGTTTTAAAATCTTTCTTCACTTTTGTTTCTGTCTGAACATGAAAAACATTTAATTCTTGGCATCAATTCTCCTCAACCAGTCGAACAGGATGTCAGACACAAAACCATTACTGTAAGTGAGCCAACACACACACACACACACACACACTCATACACACACACACACACACACACATACACATATACACACACATATACACACACATACACACACACACAGTATCAGTGTAAATATGCGTCTCTTCCTCCAGGATCTCACTGACTGAATATAATTTATTGTTTTTGCTGCCAGTGAAAAGCAGAAACAACATGAGAACCATGAGGACTCAACGTTGCAGTTTAATTAAAGATAAACAGAAAATCCCCCCCCCCCCCCCCCCTCACCTCTGGGTCCCTTCCCGGTGGGGGTCTCTGCAGAGCTCCTGGTCCAGACCAGCAGGACTCCTCCAGAGTCTCCGGTCAGGATGTCTCCGGTGCTCAGGAAGGCCAAACACTGGATGAACTTCGGCTTCTCGTATTTCTGAAACACGTCGTCATGTTTTTATTCGACAGTCTGAAGCTTCTTTCTTTTATTCAGTTATTAACTGTGTTTGAGAAGCTTCTCTAGTCTGAGATCAAAGGTCTGCCTGCACTGACACCCTGAGGAGGTTCAGAGGATCCAGCATGTTGTTCAGACCTGATGTGCCTGAACAGCTTCCAGCAGGTCTGGCAGCTTTCCAGTGAACCAACAGTAACGGCCGTGCCAGCGATGACAGAGAGGCGTCAAACTGTCAGAGCAAACACTGCAGGAGCTGCAACTAACAGCGTCTGCCGGAGCCTCCTCGCTGCAGGGAGCAGACAAAGATGGCCGACCGGCACGCCGCCTGTTCGAACACAAACAGCCCAGAGCGGCTTCGGTCTCGACTCAACCTGGGAATCCTGACGTCTACGTAGAAGCTGAAACTGCAGTGAAGCAGCTGTGAAGCAGCCGTCGCTACATACGATAGCAAAACGCCGCGGCGGCTGACGTTTATCATCCTGCAGCAGCTCAGTTTAGTTCAAGTCACTTTAATCTTTGTGATGTTTGTTCATATTTTAATTGTTTTACATTGTTGAGGTGCAACAGCCACAGAGTCTGTTCATCTTCTCTCAATAAATAAATAAATAAATGCATCGTATGAGCCTGTTCTGTGAATTAAAATGAATCAATGAAATAATTATTAAATGTGTCTCATCATTTATATTATAATAAAATGATGAGTAATAACAGACGACAGCGTTTTTACGACCCTCTCAGTCTAACAGCCACTGATGGATGAGAGACGTCTCACTGCTGGATGCCGATATTTCATTGTGGCCGATACCGATACCGATACCGAGCCGATAACATCGTCCTCTGAGACCAAACATCAGAGTTTCTGTTTCCAGTAACAACGCCGTGTGTGATCAGTGAACAGCTGATTCTGTACCGAACAGCGAGGAACCCGAGACGCCGATGTTCTGACTCACCCCGAAGATGCCCTGCTTACGGGCCAGCGAGGTCCCGGTCCAGGTCCAGAAGAAGATGTGGGACTTTCCACAGGTGACGATGGTGTTCGGGTCCGTGGGGTGGAACTCCACATCCAGGACCACCTCATTAGTGGTCTGAAACACACCAGAGACCCATCAGAACCAGTACAGGGTAGAACCAGTACAGGGTAGAACCAGTACAGGGTAGAACCAGTACCAGGGTAGAACCAGTACAGGGTAGAACCAGTACCAGGGTAGAACCAGTACCAGGGTAGAACCAGTACAGGGTAGAACCAGTACCAGGGTAGAACCAGTACAGGGTAGAACCAGTACAGGGTAGAACCAGTACCAGGGTAGAACCAGTACCAGGGTAGAACCAGTACAGGGTAGAACCAGTACCAGGGTAGAACCAGTACCAGGGTAGAACCAGTACCAGGGTAGAACCAGTTAGATTGTGTTGTTAGTGTGTAGTAGTGAGAACGTGTGTTCACCTTGATCTCAGCGATCTTTGACTTCTTCTGCCAATCCCAGACTGTCAGCATGTGATCATTACAGTCATCAATCACACTCAGGTGCTGACCAGAGTCCTGAGAGACAGACAGGTAGAGACAGACAGGTAGAGACAGACAGACAGACAGGTAGAGACAGACAGACAGACAGACAGGTAGAGACAGACAGGTAGAGACAGACAGACAGACAGGTAGAGACAGACAGACAGGTAGAGACAGACAGGTAGACAGACAGACAGACAGACAGGTAGAGACAGACAGGTAGAGACAGACAGACAGGTAGAGACAGACAGGTAGAGACAGACAGGTAGAGACAGACAGACAGGTAGAGACAGACAGGTAGAGACAGACAGACAGGTGAGACAGACAGGTAGAGACAGACAGACAGACAGGTAGAGACAGACAGGTAGAGACAGACAGACAGACAGGTAGAGACAGACAGACAGACAGGTAGAGACAGACAGACAGACAGGTAGAGACAGACAGGTAGAGACAGACAGACAGACAGGTAGAGACAGACAGACAGGTAGAGACAGACAGGTAGAGACAGACAGGTAGAGACAGACAGACAGGTAGAGACAGACAGGTAGAGACAGACAGACAGACAGGTAGAGACAGACAGGTAGAGACAGACAGACAGGTGAGACAGACAGGTAGAGACAGACAGGTAGAGACAGACAGACAGACAGGTAGAGACAGACAGACAGGTAGAGACAGACAGGTAGAGACAGACAGACAGGTAGAGACAGACAGGTAGAGACAGACAGGTAGAGACAGACAGGTAGACAGGTAGAGACAGACAGACAGACAGACAGACAGGTTGTCAGCGTTCAATAATAAATTATATAAAATAATAATTAAAAGTATCTGCTGATGTTTATTTGCAGCCTGAAAATAAACTACAGTTCCCATGATGCATCTGGACGATACTCACAGCTTTAGAGAACGCCAGCGAGCCGACGCCTCGCTCGAACGTCCCCAAACCGATGACCTGCAGCGTAGAGAGACTGACGCTGTCCCACACACGGACGTTCGGCTGCAGAGCCTGAAGACACACAGCTGATTACTGATCAATGTATTACTGATCAATGTATTACTGATCAACGTATTACTGATCAACGTATTACTGATCAACGTATTACTGATCAACGTAATACTGATCAATATATTACTGATCAATGTATTACTGATCAATATATAATCAATATGTTTTACAGTGCAGTACTGACCCGGCCGTCTTTGTCCACTCCTGCGATCTGTCCCGTGGCGATGCGGATCTTATCGGGATGGATGGCCAGACTGAAGGAGACACACACACAGAGTCACCACCTGATGATGTCACTCACCTGGCTCCAGACGGCAGCCAATAGGAGAGCAGCTCACCACTTGACGCAGTCGGTGTGTCCCAGGTAATGTCTCTGAGTCCGCTCCTCGTAGTTGAACAGGACGACCACGGAGGCGATGAAGTACACGATCTCTCCGGTGGGAAGCAGGTAGACGTTGGCTCGGCAGTCTCTGCCGCGGTACCCGTACCTGCAGGGGGTCAAGGAAGCACCTGGGGATCTACTGAGGATCTACTGGGGATCTACTGAGGATCTACTGGGGATCTACTGGGGATCTACTGAGGATCTACTGGGGATCTACTGAGGATCTACTGGGGATCTACTGAGGATCTACTGAGGATCTACTGGGGATCTACTGAGGATCTACTGGGGATCTACTGAGGATCTACTGAGGATCTACTGAGGATCTACCAGGATTTACTGAGGATCTACCGAGGATCTACTGAGGATCTACTCATCTAGACAGATCTACTGGGACTACTTAGCTACAGAGATCTACCAGGATCTACTGCCACTGACTGATCTGTGGATATCTACTGTAGAGCTACTGAGGATCTACTGAGGATCTATAGAGATCTACTGAGGATCTACCAGGATCTACTGAGGATCTACCGAGGATCTACTGAGGATCATCTAGACAGATCTACTGGGACTACTTAGCTACAGAGATCTACCAGGATCTACTGCCACTGAGAGATCTACTGAGGATCTATAGAGATCTACTGGGGATCTATAGAGATCTACTGGGGATCAGGGTGCCACCCATTAATAACTGTGTTACTGGTTATACTGGACATGATGTTCATCAGTGACGCTGTTTATCTGTAGAAGGCTTACTTTGATCTTTAACGTCAGATTTTTAGTTTAGATCTTCCCGTTACTGAGGAGTTAGCGCCGGCGGGCTTCAGGCGGCTGCGGCGCTCAGACAGGGGCGGAGCCAGAGGACGACCGCCGCTTAGAACCAGAACCATCCTGAGAGCAGCTGCTCGCTAACAGCTGCAGCAGAGAGCAGCAGGGAGGACAGACGTCTCACTCTGAGGGAGTTTTGTGTTCCTCTGTAACGTAGCACAATGTTAACAATCATTACGGATGCACGATATCATCGACACGTCACCGGTATCGGCCGATAAAAGCTCTAAAATGAAATCTGCCTCCGAGCTAACATTAGCTGGGAGGAAACAGCGGACCGTCAGGGAGAAACAGTCACAGACAGGAAACACCTCGGCCGACAGGATGTAGCGCTCTGTTTGCTTTATAACGGCGGTCGGTGGGCGAGCGGCGTATGAGGTGCGTTAGCGCCACCTTCTGGTCCGGAGTGAGGAGCAGAGATTAAATCCTACACATTAATCCTGTCTGTCTAATAAAGTCAATGAAAACTCTGCTGCTCCACCCACTCTGCAGCTTCATTACAGTCTGAAGGCTTCCTACATTCTTCCTTCATATATTGTCTTTCTGGATCAGACTCAGTACAATCTATGCTGCAGCAGAATCGCCTCCTCACACAGCTGCACATCACAGCTGCACAGATATCGGCTGGGAGGGGCTGGATATCTGCATAGAGGACAATAATCCAGTATGATGCCTCCCTGACAATAATTAATGTAAAGTCAGACTGAACAGACCCTTCCAGTATTGAGGTATTGATAACACGCTTATTCTTTTACAAGGTTTTTTGTTTTTGTGGTGAACGAGGACGCCGATACACGACGATGAACTCAATGGGTTTTACGTCTATTAAAAAAGCAAAAGGACGGTCGACTCTGTGAGCAAGTAACGTAATCAGTGAACATATAACACCCCTGCCTGCAGCCTGATGTAATGTATGTTAGAGCAGAGCGCCCCCTGCCTGCAGCCTGATGTAATGTATATTAGAGCAGAGCGCCCCCTGCCTGCAGTCTGATGTAATGTATATTAGAGCAGAGCGCCCCCTGCCTGCAGTCTGATGTAATGTATGTTAGAGCAGAGCGCCCCCTGCCTGCAGCCTGATGTAATGTATGTTAGAGCAGAGCGCCCCCTGCCTGCAGCCTGATGTAATGTATATTAGAGCAGAGCGCCCCCTGCCTGCAGTCTGATGTAATGTATATTAGAGCAGAGCGCCCCCTGCCTGCAGCCTGATGTAATGTATGTTAGAGCAGAGCGCCCCCTGCCTGCAGCCTGATGTAATGTATATTAGAGCAGAGCGCCCCCTGCCTGCAGCCTGATGTAATGTATGTTAGAGCAGAGCGCCCCCTGCCTGCAGCCTGATGTAATGTATATTAGAGCAGAGCGCCCCCTGCCTGCAGTCTGATGTAATGTATATTAGAGCAGAGCGCCCCCTGCCTGCAGCCTGATGTAATGTATGTTAGAGCAGAGCGCCCCCTGCCTGCAGCCTGATGTAATGTATATTAGAGCAGAGCGCCCCCTGCCTGCAGTCTGATGTAATGTATATTAGAGCAGAGCGCCCCCTGCCTGCAGTCTGATGTAATGTATGTTAGAGCAGAGCGCCCCCTGCCTGCAGCCTGATGTAATGTATGTTAGAGCAGAGCGCCCCCTGCCTGCAGCCTGATGTAATGTATATTAGAGCAGAGCGCCCCCTGCCTGCAGTCTGATGTAATGTATATTAGAGCAGAGCGCCCCCTGCCTGCAGTCTGATGTAATGTATGTTAGAGCAGAGCGCCCCCTGCCTGCAGCCTGATGTAATGTATGTTAGAGCAGAGCGCCCCCTGCCTGCAGCCTGATGTAATGTATATTAGAGCAGAGCGCCCCCTGCCTGCAGTCTGATGTAATGTATATTAGAGCAGAGCGCCCCCTGCCTGCAGTCTGATGTAATGTATGTTAGAGCAGAGCGCCCCCTGCCTGCAGCCTGATGTAATGTATATTAGAGCAGAGCGCCCCCTGCCTGCAGCCTGATGTAATGTATGTTAGAGCAGAGCGCCCCCTGCCTGCAGCCTGATGTAATGTATATTAGAGCAGAGCGCCCCCTGCCTGCAGTCTGATGTAATGTATATTAGAGCAGAGCGCCCCCTGCCTGCAGCCTGGTGTAATGTATATTAGAGCAGAGCGCCCCCTGCCTGCAGCCTGATGTAACGTATGTTTAGAGCAGAGCGCCCCCTGCCTGCAGCCTGATGTAACGTATGTTAGAGCAGAGCGCCCCCTGCCTGCAGCCTGATGTAATGTATGTTAGAGCAGAGCGCCCCCTGCCTGCAGCCTGATGTAATGTATATTAGAGCAGAGCGCCCCCTGCCTGCAGTCTGATGTAATGTATATTAGAGCAGAGCGCCCCCTGCCTGCAGTCTGATGTAATGTATGTTAGAGCAGAGCGCCCCCTGCCTGCAGCCTGATGTAATGTATATTAGAGCAGAGCGCCCCCTGCCTGCAGCCTGATGTAATGTATGTTAGAGCAGAGCGCCCCCTGCCTGCAGCCTGATGTAATGTATGTTAGAGCAGAGCGCCCCCTGCCTGCAGCCTGAAGGATACACCCACTCCAGCTTCAGCCTCTCGGAGGGAAGCTCTGAGCGAACGTCCTCGTAGTTCTCCACGTCTGACGGGATGAACATGGTGATCGGTCGGCCGCGCATGAACATCTTGATGTGATTCCCCTCTGAAACACAAACACACCTCGCAGCTCTACTTTCAGTCCGCTCATCACCTCAGCTGATCAGTCAGGTGAGCTGTTACAGGTGAACTGTGGAGCTCAATCAGCCAATCACATTCAAGAACGACATATTACATAAATCAGAGCAGATTCAGTATTTCAGTCTGAAACAGGCGGAGACGACATGGAGACGCATATCAGACACACAGGTGAGAGACAGACAGGTGAGAGACACACAGGTGAGAGACAGACAGGTGAGAGACAGACAGGTGAGAGACAGACAGGTGACACACAGGTGAGAGACAGGTGAGAGACAGGTGAGAGACAGACAGGTGACACACAGGTGAGAGACACACAGGTGAGAGACAGGTGAGAGACACACAGGTGAGAGACAGGTGACACACAGGTGAGAGACAGGTGAGAGACAGGTGAGAGACACACAGGTGAGAGACAGGTGAGAGACATGTGAGAGACACACAGGTGAGAGACACACAGGTGAGAGACACACAGGTGAGAGACAGGTGAGAGACACACAGGTGAGAGACAGGTGACACACAGGTGAGAGACAGGTGAGAGACAGGTGAGAGACACACAGGTGAGAGACAGGTGAGAGACATGTGAGAGACACACAGGTGAGAGACACACAGGTGAGAGACACACAGGTGAGAGACACACAGGTGAGAGACAGGTGAGAGACATGTGAGAGACAGACAGGTGAGAGACACACAGGTGAGAGACAGGTGAGAGACACACAGGTGAGAGACAGGTGACACACAGGTGAGAGACACACAGGTGAGAGACAGGTGACACACAGGTGAGAGACAGGTGAGAGACAGGTGAGAGACACACAGGTGAGAGACACACAGGTGAGAGACAGGTGAGAGACATGTGAGAGACACACAGGTGACACACAGGTGACACACAGGTGAGAGACACACAGGTGAGAGACACACAGGTGACACACAGGTGACACACAGGTGAGAGACACACAGGTGAGAGACAGGTGAGAGACAGACAGGTGAGAGACAGACAGGTGAGAGACACACAGGTGAGAGACAGACAGGTAAGAGACAGGTGAGAGACAGGTGAGAGACAGGTGACACACAGGTGAGAGACAGGTGACACACAGGTGAGAGACACACAGGTGAGAGACAGGTGACACACAGGTGAGAGACACACAGGTGAGAGACAGGTGAGAGACAGACAGGTGAGAGACAGACAGGTGAGAGACACACAGGTGAGAGACAGACAGGTAAGAGACAGGTGAGAGACAGGTGAGAGACAGGTGACACACAGGTGAGAGACAGGTGACACACAGGTGAGAGACAGGTGAGAGACACACAGGTGAGAGACAGGTGAGAGACACACAGGTGAGAGACAGGTGAGAGACAGACAGGTGAGAGACAGGTGAGAGACAGACAGGTGAGAGACACACAGGTGAGAGACAGACAGGTGAGAGACAGACAGGTGAGAGACAGACAGGTGAGAGGTGAGGAAGTGCTGATGTCATGCAGGTGAAGCAGGTGAGGAGGACCAGACACCTGCCATGTTGTTTCTCTCCATAGAATCACTGCAGTAATCAAACCTTCACTAAATAAAATTGATGTGCGATTGATTTTCTGTTGATCAATAAATCTATGTGGGAGTGGCGGCAGCGTCCAATCCTGAGCTTAGAATGATGCTGGTGGGCGGGATTTCTGTTTGGATCACTAATGAGCTTTAAACACCTGACCTCATCGAGCAGGTGAACGTTACGGTGGAGACACCTGTTCGACCTTATATGGAGGTAAACAAGGACAGGAGGCGGAGCCACAGAGAGGTGTGACATCACCTGAACGATCTGAAGAAGAGAGAGCAGGAGGGTGAACGAGGCTGACCATGAAAAGCAGAGAGAGAGACGTGATTGGCCCAGAGCAGAAACAGGAAGTGCTCATTCAGCTGCTGTTAGCATGTTAGCATGTTAGCCCGCTAGCTCACGCCGACGACTCGTCAGAACTTACCTGCCTGGCTGTTTTTCTCTCGGGTCGACATTTTGGCTGGTTTGAAACAAAGACATCATCACTGAACAACAACAGAAACAACAAAGCGCCTCCGAGAGCCGATCAGGAGACAAAACTAGCAACTCCAAACGCTTTAACATGTCTCGGAGGCAGCGATGACGACGACCACGGCGACCATGATGATCTATATACAGTATTGATGAGGATGACTGTGGTACCTTCATGATGAAGATGAGATGAATATTCATTTACCTTGACTGACCACCGGGTCTTTGTGCCTGGAAGGAGACAAAAACACGACTGAGTGATGAAGATGATTCCACGCTGCAGAACGATGGCGAGGGTTATTAACGGTCTGGACCAATCAGAGAGGCCCTCTCGTTAGTGACACCTCGTTACATGAACTGCAGCGTCACAGGTGACGTCCTGTTCCTCAATGACTCTAATGACTACAGACAGTAACGGTGTGTGTGGTTACCTGTCTGCAGTCTTCACCACCTTGGCCAGCAGCTTGGAGGTGGACGCAGCTTTCACCAGTTTGTTCCTGTTTTCCTCTGAAGTGTCCCAGGTGCTGCTCTGAGAACGCTCCATACCTGAGGACCGCTTCACACTGGGACCCCTACACACACACAGGGGTCAGAGGTCAGGGGTCAGGGGTCAGACAGGAGCAGGAGGGGTTAGCGCAGAGGAGGAGTGGTTAGAACAGAGGAGGAGTTAGAGCAGAGGAGGAGTTAGAGCAGAGGAGGAGTTAGAACAGAGGAGGAGGAGTTAGAACAGAGGAGGAGGAGTTAGAACAGAGGAGGAGTTAGAACAGAGGAGGAGTTAGAACAGAGGAGGAGTGGTTAGAACAGAGGAGGAGTGGTTAGAACAGAGGAGGAGTGGTTAGAACAGAGGAGGAGGAGTTAGAACAGAGGAGGAGTTAGAGCAGAGGAGGAGTTAGAACAGAGGAGGAGTTAGAACAGAGGAGGAGGAGTTAGAGCAGAGGAGGAGTTAGAACAGAGGAGGAGGAGTTAGAGCAGAGGAGGAGGAGTTAGAACAGAGGAGGCCTGTTGGAGGAGCAGGAGGTCCTCAGGTGAAGCTGGGAGGAAAACAGGTTAGAAGTTTATATGAACCACAAACAGCAAGATTTCTACCAGCAGCAGAGAGGAGCAAGCAGGGACCAGGAGGCTCCAGGAGGCTCCGGGAGACTCCGGGAGACTCCGGGAGGCTCCGGGAGGCTCCGGGAGGCCTCAGCAGACTTCCGTCCTCCTCTGTTCTGCCCACAGGTGAACAGTTGAATCAGGTGTGTTCAGCCAATCAGGAGTCGGTACCTGAGCAGGTCTGGATGTAGAGTAAGAACTGGCTGACAGGACCAGACGCCATGTTGGACTCCAGGATCCAGATCTTACAATACATCCAGGGGTCAGGTGACCTGGGTCAGGTGACCTGGGTCAGGTGACCCTGTACCTGCATGGGTCAGGTGACCTGGGTGTGGGCGGAGCAGGGGAGGATGGCGTGTCTGTGGGGGCGGGGTTAGAAACCTCCGTCAGAGTGACGTCAGAGCAGCCGACAGTAAAGAGCTGAACCTTTTGGGGGCGGAGCCTTTACTGCTGTCGGAGGGCGGGGCCGGCCTCTGCTGGGGGGACTGGGGGGGGAGGGGGGAGGAGGGGGAGGGGGACTGGTTTTCCTGGATCTCCTCCATCGGGGAGCGCTGGCTGATGACCTCCTTCTTCCTGTCTGCTCCACTGTGGGACGAAACCAGGAGGGTCAGACTCTACTGCTGGACTCTACTGCTGGACTCTACTGTACGTCTACTGCTGGACTCTACTGTACGTCTACTGCTGGACTCTACTGCTGGACTCTACTGTACGTCTACTGCTGGACTCTACTGTACGTCTACTGATGGACTCTACTGTACGTCTACTGCTGGACTCTACTGCTGGACTCTACTGTACGTCTACTGATGGACTCTACTGCTGGACTCTACTGCTGGACTCTACTGTACGTCTACTGCTGGACTCTACTGTACGTCTACTGCTGGACTCTACTGCTGGACTCTACTGTACGTCTACTGCTAGACTCTACTGCTGGACTCTACTGTACGTCTACTGCTGGACTCTACTGTACGTCTACTGCTAGACTCTACTGCTAGACTCTACTGTACGTCTACTGCTGGACTCTACTGTACGTCTACTGATGGACTCTACTGTACGTCTACTGATGGACTCTACTGTACGTCTACTGATGGACTCTACTGTACGTCTACTGATGGACTCTACTGTACGTCTACTGATGGACTCTACTGCTGGACTCTACTGCTGGACTCTACTGTACGTCTACTGATGGACTCTACTGCTGGACTCTACTGCTGGACTCTACTGTACGTCTACTGCTGGACTCTACTGTACGTCTACTGCTGGACTCTACTGCTGGACTCTACTGTACGTCTACTGCTAGACTCTACTGTACGTCTACTGCTGGACTCTACTGTACGTCTACTGCTGGACTCTACTGTACGTCTACTGCTGGACTCTACTGCTGGACTCTACTGTACGTCTACTGGTGGACTCTACCGTACGTCTACTGCTGGACTCTACTGATGGACTCTACTGTACGTCTACTGATGGACTCTACTGTACGTCTACTGCTGGACTCTACTGCTGGACTCTACTGTACGTCTACTGCTGGACTCTACTGTACGTCTGCTGGTGGACTCTACTGCTGGACTCTACTGTACGTCTGCTGGTGGACTCTACTGCTGGACTCTACTGTACGTCTACTGCTAGACTCTACTGCTGGACTCTACTGTACGTCTACTGCTGGACTCTACTGTACGTCTACTGCTGGACTCTACTGTACGTCTACTGCTAGACTCTACTGCTGGACTCTACTGTACGTCTACTGCTGGACTCTACTGTACGTCTACTGCTGGACTCTACTGTACGTCTACTGCTGGACTCTACTGTACGTCTGCTGGTGGACTCTACTGTGTGTCTATTGAGTCTACTGTGTTCTACTTTGTTATCAACGTGAATACATTTTTTACTGCAGTGATTCAAACTAAATCCGACTGACTGCAGTATTCTACTGTCTTCTACTGGATCCTACTGGATTCTACTGGATTCTACTCCGGGGCAGAACAGACAACCTGAGATAACAGGAGAGCAATCAATAATAATATAAATCAGATTGATCAGATGTGGTCTGCAGACACTCTGGAAGCTGAGATCAATAAACTGTGGAAACAATCAGTGATCGTTAACTGATCAGCGTCATTACGGATCAATCAGATTGTTTGTTTACTCCATAAACATAAACATCATATAAACACCGGCGGTGACCGTCAGGAAGGTCGAACATGTTTGTATAAATGTAAATATTGACTTGTTGATGTGTTTGTTTACCTCTTGGCGGCAGATGACAACGTCTCCTTCCTGGTGACAGATGTGGAGTCTCTCTTGCGTCCAGATGTTCCTCCGTTAGCGATACAAGACATCGAATAAGCTTCACGTAGCGCCGCGCCGCCTGCAGGGGGCAGCACACCGCTGTTAGACCAGAAACCAGCAACACCAGTAACAAACACATCAGAACCAGTAAACGTCCGTACCACCTTTCCCGCCGTGCTGTTTCTTGGTCGCGGAGGCGGCAGAGTCTTCGGAGGCGGCGAGGCGGCGAAGGACGTCAGCGAGCGCCGCTTTCATCACCGTCAACTCGTCTTCCTGCTGCTGAACACGAAGCTCCAGAGCAGAAAGACGGTCGTTGACGTCCGAGACACTCGCTCCAGACATGCTGTCATCTGCAGAGACACAGACATCTACTGTCATCTACTGACATCTACTGACATCTACTGTCATCTACTGTCATCTACTGACATGATCTACTGTCATCTACTGACATCTACTGACATCTACTGACATGATCTACTGTCATCTACTGACATCTACTGACATCTACTGACATCTACTGACATGATCTACTGACATCTACTGACATCTACTGACAGGATCTACTGACATCTACTGTCATCTACTGACATCTACTGTCATCTACTGACATCTACTGACATCTACTGACATGATCTACTGTCATCTACTGACATCTACTGACATCTACTGACATGATCTACTGTCATCTACTGACATCTACTGACATCTACTGACATGATCTACTGTCATCTACTGACATCTACTGACATCTACTGACATCTACTGACATCTACTGACATGATCTACTGACATCTACTGACATCTACTGACAGGATCTACTGACATCTACTGTCATCTACTGACATCTACTGACATGATCTACTGTCATCTACTGACATCTACTGACATCTACTGACATCTGCAGAGACACAGACATCTACTGTCATCTACTGACATCTACTGTCATCTACTGTCATCTACTGACATCTACTGACATCTACTGTCATCTACTGTCATCTACTGACATCTGCTGTCATCTACTGACATCTACTGACATCTACTGTCATCTACTGACATCTACTGACATCTACAGACATCTGCAGAGACACTGTCATCTACTGACATCTACTGACATCTACTGTCATCTACTGACATGATCTACTGTCATCTACTGTCATCTACTGACATCTACTGACATCTACTGTCATCTACTGACATCTGCTGTCATCTACTGTCATCTACTGTCATCTACTGACATCTACTGTCATCTACTGACATCTACTGACATCTACTGACATCTGCAGAGACACTGTCATCTACTGACATCTACTGACATCTACTGTCATCTACTGACATCTACTGACATCTACTGTCATCTACTGACATCTGTCATCTACTGACATCTACTGACATCTACTGACAGGATCTACTGACAGGGTCTACTGACATCTACTGACATCTACTGACAGGATATACTGACATCTACTGTCATCTACTGACATCTACTGACAGGATCTACTGACAGGGTCTACTGACATCTACTGACATCTACTGACAGGATCTACTGACATCTACTGTCATCTACTGACATCTACTGACAGGATCTACTGACATCTACTGACAGGATCTACTGACATCTACTGTCATCTACTGACAGGATCTACTGCCATCTACTGCCATCTACTGACAGGATCTACTGACATCTACTGACAGGATCTACTGACATCTACTGACATCTACTGACAGGATCTACTAACATCTACTGACATCTACTGTCATCTACTGACATCTACTGACAGGATCTACTGACATCTACTGACATCTACTGACAGGATCTACTGACAGGATCTACTGACATCTACTATCATCTACTGACATCTACTATCATCTACTGACATCTACTGACATCTACTGACATCTACTATCATCTACTGACATCTACTGACATGATCTACTGCCATCTACTGCCATCTACTGACAGGATCTACTGACATCTACTGACAGGATCTACTGACATCTACTGACAGGATCTACTGTCATCTACTGACAGGATCTACTGACATCTACTGACAGGATCTACTGACATCTACTGTCATCTACTGACAGGATCTACTGACAGGATCTACTGACATGATCTACTGTCATCTACTGTCATCTACTGACATCTACTGACAGGATCTACTGACATCTACTGACAGGATCTACTGACAGGATCTACTGACAGGATCTACTGACATCTACTGACAGGATCTACTGACAGGAAATACTGACATCTACTGACAGGATCTACTGTCATCTACTGTC
Organism: Euthynnus affinis; assembly: GCA_029490765.1. Lineage (NCBI taxonomy): Eukaryota > Metazoa > Chordata > Actinopteri > Scombriformes > Scombridae > Euthynnus > Euthynnus affinis. The sequence goes on from CM055852.1 coordinate 30,100,178, forward strand.
ATCTGACAGGATCTACTGACATCTACTGACAGGATCTACTGACATCTACTGACAGGATCTACTGACAGGATCTACTGACATCTACTGACAGGATCTACTGACATCTACTGACATCTACTGTCATCTGACAGGATCTACTGACATCTACTGACAGGATCTACTGACATCTACTGTCATCTGACAGGATCTACTGACATCTACTGACAGGATCTACTGACAGGATCTACTGACATCTACTGACAGGATCTACTGACATCTACTGACAGGATCTACTGACATCTACTGACATCTACTGTCATCTACTGTCATCTACTGACAGGATCTACTGACAGGATCTACTGACATCTACTGACAGGATCTACTGTCATCTACTGTCATCTACTGACAGGATCTACTGACATCTACTGACATCTACTGTCATCTACTGACAGGATCTACTGACATCTACTGTCATCTGACAGGATCTACTGACATCTACTGACATCTACTGACAGGATCTACTGACATCTACTGACAGGATCTACTGACATCTACTGACAGGATCTACTGACATCTACTGACATCTACTGTCATCTACTGACAGGATCTACTGACAGGATCTACTGACATCTACTGACAGGATCTACTGACATCTACTGACAGGATCTACTGTCATCTACTGTCATCTACTGACAGGATCTACTGACATCTACTGACATCTACTGTCATCTACTGACAGGATCTACTGACATCTACTGACAGGATCTACTGACAGGATCTACTGACAGGATCTACTGACATCTACTGTCACTGGATCTGAGTCTTCAGTATATTTTATATCGCAGTAATTCCACCTTAACTCCACACTAAGAGACGTTAAGGTGGACTGAACACTGCAGCACAATCAGTGAAGTTAAAGTCATCACAAACACCTGATGATGTTTGTTGTTTACATGTTTACACGTTTGTGTGTTTGTGTGTGTTTGTTTGTTTGTTTGTTTCCACAGAAAATAAACAGTTTTGAGTTTACTTTTCTGTCAGTGAGAGAAAAACTGAAGGTTCAGACCTGCAGACGCTGCATGTGTCTGCATGTCTGCTTTACCACACACTAACACACACACACTAACACACACACACACACACTCACACACACACACACATTCACACTAACACACACACACACATTCACACTAACACTAACACACACACACACACTCACACTAACACACACACACACTAACACACACACACTAACACACATTCACACTAACACACACACTCTAACACACACACACTAACACACACACACACAGACACTCACACTAACACACACACACACACACTCACACTAACACACACACACACTAACACACACACACACACACACACACTAACACACACACACACTAACACACACACACACTAACACACACACACACACACACACACACACACACACACACTAACACACACACACACACACACACACTAACACACTAACACACACACACACTAACACACACACACACACACACACTAACACACACACACACACACACACACTAACACACACACATTCACACACTAACACACACACACACACACACACACTAACACACACACATTCACACACTAACACACACACACACACACACACACACTAACACACACACTCTCTGTACTCTGTAATTCAGTTCAGCTGACTCAAACAACAGTAGGGAGGGAATTCCAGGTTTACTAACACACACACACACACACACACACACAATAACACTGTGGTCTGCAAGCTGTGGTTCGGGGCCCTGCAGGGCACCACATCAGAATCAGTAATGCAGGTCTGTAGCAGATCCAGGACTCTGGGGGGTCCAGGACTCTGAGCAGACTCCTCCAGGAGGAGCTGCTGGTTTTATGGCCCTGCAGCCGCCGGAGGGGCGGTGCAGAGTCTTCTGATAAATACAGCAGTGACACGTGTAAAGCCGCCAGAGGCGCGTGCAGACTCACCGTCCCGCCGCTTCCCGGCAGGTAACCAGGTGCTCTTTGTGGCGCGAGCGGCGGGGGCGACTCACCTAAACTGCCGGTGAATCCGTCCATTTTCCGGGAGAAAAGCAGGAGTCCGGGCCGGAGGCCTGCGGGAGGCTGCGGAGACTCTGCGGGCCTCCGTCCGGGTTTTTCCGCCGCACCGGGGGGAGGACGAGGCTTTCCGAGCCGAGCCGGACCGGGTCTGTCCCCGCCGGGTCTGTCCGTCCGCGACGCTGAAGATCCGCTGCTTTCCTGCGGCTTGGAGCACAAAGCCTCCCCGGAGATCCGACAGCGAGAGCAGGAGAGACGGAGAGAGAAGCCGCGGAGCCGCAGACAGGACGCACCGACGCTGCTGCGCGCTTCCGACTCCGCCCCTCTGGCAGCGCGCGCTTCCCCTTCCCGGCGGGGGGGTGGAGGAGGAGGAGGAGGTGGAGGAGGGGGAGGAGGGGGGAGGAGGAGGAGGAAGGGAGGAGGAGGGTTCAGGTTTCACTGTCTGTTGCAGCACTCTGAGACACACCGATGCTTTACTGCAGCGCCACCCAGCGGACACACACTGTTAATACACACACACACACACTGTTAATACACACACACACACACACACACACACACACACACACACTGTTAATACACACACACACACACACTGTTAATACACACACACACACTGTTAATACACACACACACACACTGTTAATACACACACACACACACACACACACACTGTTAATACACACACACACACTGTTAATACACACACACACACACACACACACACACACACTGTTAATACACACACACACACACACACACACACACTGTTAATACACACACACACACTGTTAATACACACACACACACACTGTTAATACACACACACACTGTTAATACACACACACACACACTGTTAATACACACACACTGTTAATACACACACACACACACACACACACACACACTGTTAATACACACACACACACACTGTTAATACACACACACACACACACTGTTAATACACACACACACACACACACACACACACTGTTAATACACACACACACACACCTGATCAGATTGACACATCATAATCAATAAATCTTTATGTTCACATCTATTGTAATAAAGGTCCACTTACTGGCTTTCTTGTCATGATCTCATGGTCTTCATCAGCAGGTTTTTTCATGGTTGTCATGGAAACAGCACAGCTGCCACAGAGGAGCGCCACGGTTTACGTTTCTAGGCGACATCGTGATGTGAGAAGGTTTTATATGTTTCTGTTTGTTTTGTTTTGTTTTGTTTTGTTTTGTTTTGTTTTGTTTTTTGTTTTGTTTTGTTTTGTTTTGTTTTGTTTTGTTTTGTTTTGTTTTGTTTTGTTTTGGGGACTCTGCTGCATCTGTAATGTTTCAAACTGCTCACTGTCCCAATCAATCAATCAATCAATCACCGGCTGTCATGTCAACAACCCGTCTCCATGACAACTGAGTATCAATCCAGTCACTGCAGGTGGTTTACAATCAGTGACACGAGTACCGCCGAGTCACTGCTGTTACATTCATGTTTCTACCTCTTATTATTATTATATTATATATTATATTATAATTATATTATAAATATTATATATTATAATTATTATATAATATTATAATTATTATAATTATATTATATTATAATTATTATATATTATATTATTATTATATTATATTATAATTATTATATTATTATCCTGTTTGTCAGCTGACAGCAGCGGCTGGTCGACTTGTTACTTATTTATTTTTATGACTAATTAATTTTCATGGATGACGTATTAAACTGATAGTATTGATCGATAATAAGAGTCATAGTCAACTTTATTTCCATCCGTGTTTTTACTGCAGACATGTTGTTATGTTCTGAGTCACCTTATTAAACCTTTTTACCAAACTGACAGGAAGCGCTGCTCTCATGTCATCTACATTTCAAATTAAAAGTCCATCATGTGAATCTGAAGATTTGTAGAAACAAACAGACACAAACAGACTCGACTTCATTTTTATTTGGTTGAATGTAAAAAAAGACAAATTCACTTTTATAAAAAGGTTAAAACACAAAAACTTAAATCAGAAAAATTAAACAAAGCAGAAAATATTCAGATAGAAACAAACAACCTCAAAACTTTTTCATACAAAAAAAACTCATTCAAAACTTTATTCAAAGCTCGTTAACAAACAGGAGGCGGAGCTTCATGAATCCAGTGTAAAAAAACAAACAAGTCACATGACCTGAGCCGCCAGAAGATTTAAAGGAACACGCCGTGATTTTTACTTCAGATTGTTTCTGATGTGATTTGATTCTTCTTCTGTGGTTTTTCTTCCTGCAGGTGAGCTCAGGTTCCTGCAGAGAGAAACACCTGTATGACATCACTGACTCAGGTTTATGCCGTCTCCCATCAAAGGCTCATTTAATGCTGTGAGGTCAGCTCTGTCGGGGCTTCTGATTGGCTGAAACAGTTCCAGCTAACTTTAACACTGATTTGGATAAAAGTGACTCATCTGTGTTGCACTTTGAGACGACAGACGACCTTTAACCCACACGTCATAAACAAATAAACAAAGTGCTGTTGTTGTTGTTGTTTGTGTTTATACAGAATGAATCTGTCCAAACAGGCTGAAGTTGTCGAATTTAAACTGTTAGAATCAAAACATTAAAACTTTGGGGACCAAACATTTTCACCAGAGGGCCGGATTTGGCCCGCAAGCCCACTGTTTGCCCACTATTGATTTAATGCTTTCAGACGTCACTGTGCTCGATAGATGAAAGGATAAATTGATCAATTGAGGAAATAATGAGCTGATTAAAGGATGAAGAACATGAAGAGTGAGAGCAGAAAACAACAGACGCAGGTGTGATGTCAGAGAAGAAGAAGAAGAAGAAGAAGAAGAAGAAGAAGACCTGAGTTAACCTGAAAATAAAAACCAGCTGGAGTCACTGACGATGACGATGATGAAGAACAGTAACAGTCAATCAGGTCAAAGGTCACACTGGATCAATAAACATTCACAGAGTAGAAAAAGTGCTGCAGCAGCAGCGGTTTGGAGTGTGGCGGCGAGGCGGCGCTGCGTCACACACACGTGATATTTAATCTGAAACTGCAGGAAAGTGAAGGCACAGATCTCTTCTCAGTCGCCATGGCAACCACCAGTCGGCTGAGCGGATTAAACGAGGTGACGCAGACACAGCAGAGAAGAAGAAGGCACATCTCACTGAAGAAACTTGGTCCAGTAGCACCTGCTAGAGGCTCCGCCCCCTGCAGGTAGAGGCTCCGCCCCTGCAGGTAGAGGCTCCGCCCCCATCAGCCAGGTTCAGTTATGGTATTTGACCTTCTGGATGTCGGCGATCAGCGTCTTCGCCAGATAGATGCCCACCATCTGCACACAGAGCCACAACATGTATCAGTGATCAGTTCCCTTCAGGATCAATAAAGTGTATCGATCAACAAACAACATGTTCATGTCAACAAATGAACGTCGTACAGAGCAGTTAAAGGGACGGTGCGTCGTCCGTTAAAGGGACGGTACGTCGTCGGTTAAAGGGACGGTACGCCGTCGGTTAAAGGGACGGTACGCAGTCGGTTAAAGGGACGGTACGCCGTCGGTTAAAGGGACGGTACGCCGTCGGTTAAAGGGACGGTGCGCAGTCGGTTAAAGGGACGGTACGCCGTCGGTTAAAGGGACGGTGCGCCGTCGGTTAAAGGGACGGTGCGCCGTCGGTTAAAGGGACGGTACGTCGTCGGTTAAAGGGACGGTACGCAGTACGTTAAAGGGACGGTACGCAGTCGGTTAAAGGGACGGTGCGCAGTCGGTTAAAGGGACGGTGCGTCGTCGGTTAAAGGGACGGTATGCAGTCGGTTAAAGGGACGGTACGCAGTCGGTTAAAGGGACGGTGCGTCGTCGGTTAAAGGGACGGTATGCAGTCGGTTAAAGGGACGGTACGTCGTCGGTTAAAGGGACGGTACGCAGTCGGTTAAAGGGACGGTACGTCGTCGGTTAAAGGGACGGTGCGCCGTCGGTTAAAGGGACGGTACGCCGTCCGTTAAAGGGACGGTGTGTCGTCAGTTAAAGGGACGGTACGCAGTCGGTTAAAGGGACGGTACGCAGTCGGTTAAAGGGACGGTACGCAGTCGGTTAAAGGGACGGTACGCAGTCGGTTAAAGGGACGGTACGCCGTCGGTTAAAGGGACGGTGCGTCGTCGGTTAAAGGGACGGTGCGTCGTCGGTTAAAGGGACGGTACACCGTCGGTTAAAGGGACGGTGAACATCAGGTGTGTGGTGTATTTGTACCTGCAGCAGAGAGATGACGATGAAGACGATGGCCACGGTGTAAAGGTTTCCAGGTAACCAGTCCTCTAACGCAGGAATGCAGCCTTTGGTGTAAATATAACTCACCCACTCGCTCTGACAAACAGACAGAACATTAACAGGTTTTTACTGGAACATGAGACCAGAAAACACGAATGTTCCTGCTGGAAAATTAATACTGAATATTGATCTGGTAATCAGAGGTTTTAGACTTCAGAGGAGCCAATCAGAAGAGACCTCACCTTTGGTTTGTTTCTCACGTCGTAGCCACACTGCGTGTTCACCACCGTGTCCTGAAACAAACACAAACACTGAACTGACCAAACTTAACGCAGAATCACAGAAACAACTGAATCAAAGACGATCATGATCAATAGTGATCCATATTGATTAGTAATGAACTCACAGCAGGATCAGTGATGCAGCAAGAGAAAGGGACTCCACACTTTTCTCTGCTGTTGTGAGTATCGTTACAGCTGAAATACTTGTTCACATCCCAGTCCTCCGGAGCCTGAGCTCCACAGCAGAAGTTCTGCAACACAAACAATAAACAACAACAATAAACAATAAACAACAACAATAAACAACAAACAACAACAATAAACAACAAACATCGACCAACAGTAAACAGGATTTTAGAGGTTTAACCGTATTGAATCACGACTGAATGAGTGCAGACGTTCGCTGCAGCTCTGACTTGTGATGAACTTTAGAAACAAACAGCTGTAACTGCAGCACAGTAAACAATAAACAGTAAACAGGAAACAGGAAACAGGAAACAGGAAACAGTTACCATCCTCTGCAGGGAGTCGATCAGGTTCTGCATGTCGATGTCGTCTCTGTACGCTTCCACGTTCGTCAGAAAGAACTTGTTGATCCAGTCTCTGACCTGACTCTGGAAAACCACCGCCAGCACCGCCGCCGTCAGCTCCAGGAAGAAGATGAAGCCGATCACTCCCGAAAACTGGCAGAGATCCACAAAGACGGACAACAAAGTTAACAATCGAGCAGACAGATGTTTTTAACCCACAAACGTGAGCAGACAGATGTTTTTAACGCACAAACTGGAGCAGACAGATGTTTTTAACCCACAAACGTGAGCAGACAGATGTTTTTAACCCACAAACTGGAGCAGACAGATGTTTTTAACGCACAAACTGGAGCAGACAGATGTTTTTAACGCACAAACTGGAGCAGACAGATGTTTTTAACGCACAAACTTGAGCAGACAGATGTTTTTAACGCACAAACTGAAGCAGACAGATGTTTTTAACACACAAACTGGAGCAGACAGATGTTTTTAACGTACAAACTTGAGCAGACAGATGTTTTTAACGCACAAACGTGAGCAGACAGATGTTTTTTACGCACAAACTGGAGCAGACAGATGTTTTTAACGCACAAACTGGAGCAGACAGATGTTTTTAACGCACAAACTGGAGCAGACAGATGTTTTTAACGCACAAACGTGAGCAGACAGATGTTTTTAACGCACAAACTGGAGCAGACAGATGTTTTTAACCCACAAACGTGAGCAGACAGATGTTTTTAACCCACAAACTGGAGCAGACAGATGTTTTTAACGCACAAACTGGAGCAGACAGATGTTTTTAACGCACAAACTGGAGCAGACAGATGTTTTTAACGCACAAACTTGAGCAGACAGATGTTTTTAACGCACAAACTGAAGCAGACAGATGTTTTTAACACACAAACTGGAGCAGACAGATGTTTTTAACGTACAAACTTGAGCAGACAGATGTTTTTAACGCACAAACGTGAGCAGACAGATGTTTTTTACGCACAAACTGGAGCAGACAGATGTTTTTAACGCACAAACTGGAGCAGACAGATGTTTTTAACGCACAAACTGGAGCAGACAGATGTTTTTAACGCACAAACGTGAGCAGACAGATGTTTTTAACGCACAAACTGGAGCAGACAGATGTTTTTAACGCACAAACTGGAGCAGACAGATGTTTTTAACGCACAAACTGGAGCAGACAGATGTGTTTAACGTACAAACTGGAGCAGACAGATGTTTTTAACGTACAAACTGGAGCAGACAGATGTTTTTAACGCACAAACTGGAGCAGACAGATGTGTTTAACGCACAAACTGGAGCAGACAGATGTTTTTAACACACAAACTGGAGCAGACAGATGTTTTTATGTACAAACTTGAGCAGACAGATGTTTTTTACGCACAAACTGGAGCAGACAGATGTTTTTAACGTACAAACTGGAGCAGACAGATGTTTTTAACGTACAAACTGGAGCAGACAGATGTTTTTAACGCACAAACTGGAGCAGACAGATGTTTTTAACGCACAAACGTGAGCAGACAGATGTTTTTAACCCACAAACTGGAGCAGACAGATGTTTTTAACGCACAAACTGGAGCAGACAGATGTTTTTAACGCACAAACGTGAGCAGACAGATGTTTTTAACCTACAAACTGGAGCAGACAGATGTTTTTTATGTACAAACTGGAGCAGACAGATGTTTTTAACGCACAAACTGGAGCAGACAGATGTTTTTAACGTACAAACTGGAGCAGACAGATGTTTTTAACGCACAAACTTGAGCAGACAGATGTTTTTAACGCACAAACTGGAGCAGACAGATGTTTTTTACGCACAAACTGGAGCAGACAGATGTTTTTTACGCACAAACTGGAGCAGACAGATGTTTTAACGCACAAACGTGAGCAGACTGATGTTTTAACGTACAAACTTGAGCAGACAGATGTTTTTAACGCACAAACTTGAGCAGACAGATGTTTTTAACGTACAAACTGGAGCAGACAGATGTTTTTAACGCACAAACTGGAGCAGACAGATGTTTTTAACGCACAAACGTGAGCAGACAGATGTTTTTAACCCACAAACTGGAGCAGACAGATGTTTTTAACGCACAAACTGGAGCAGACAGATGTTTTTAACGCACAAACGTGAGCAGACAGATGTTTTTAACCTACAAACTGGAGCAGACAGATGTTTTTTATGTACAAACTGGAGCAGACTGATGTTTTTAACACACAAACTGGAGCAGACAGATGTTTTTAACGCACAAACTGGAGCAGACAGATGTTTTTAACACACAAACTGGAGCAGACAGATGTTTTTAACGCACAAACTGGAGCAGACAGATGTTTTTAACGCACAAACTGGAGCAGACTGATGTTTTTAACGTACAAACTGGAGCAGACAGATGTTTTTTATGTACAAACTGGAGCAGACTGATGTTTTTAACACACAAACTGGAGCAGACAGATGTTTTTAACGCACAAACTGGAGCAGACAGATGTTTTTAACGCACAAACTGGAGCAGACAGATGTTTTTTACGTACAAACTTGAGCAGACAGATGTTTTTAACGCACAAACTGGAGCAGACTGATGTTTTTAACGTACAAACTTGAGCAGACAGATGTTTTTTACGCACAAACTGGAGCAGACGGATGTTTTTAACGTACAAACTGGAGCAGACAGATGTTTTTTACGCACAAACTGGAGCAGACTGATGTTTTTAACGCACAAACTGGAGCAGACTGATGTTTTTAACGCACAAACTGGAGCAGACAGATGTTTTTAACACACAAACTGGAGCAGACAGATGTTTTTAACGCACAAACTGGAGCAGACAGATGTTTTTAACGTACAAACTGGAGCAGACAGATGTTTTTAACGCACAAACTTGAGCAGACAGATGTTTTTAACGTACAAACTGGAGCAGACAGATGTTTTTTACGTACAAACTTGAGCAGACAGATGTTTTAACGCACAAACTGGAGCAGACAGATGTTTTAACGTACAAACTTGAGCAGACAGATGTTTTCTCTCAGCGCTCCCACACAGCCAGCGAAGCCCAGGATGAAGGTGACTCCGCCCACCACCAGAACCAGCCAGACCGGGTCGAACCCGTGCAGCCGGGTCACCTGGGTCAGGTCCTTCAGGACTCCCTGTGAACCACAACGTCAAAAAAACATTTAAACGATCAAACTGTTTTTCTAAAAGATAAAAATGTTCTTGATAGAAGATCAATACTGATTGATTGATTGTTCCAGTCTGTGATCACCTTTTCACTCCACGCCCAGAGCCCGACTGCGATGAAGGCGACTCCAGCCAGCTGCAACACAGAACACACCAGCGTTTAGTCAGATCCACTGACACACTCTGGTTTCCAGACTGGTTTCAGTGGGTTTCCATGGCGACGCCCTCAGATCAGAAACTTTTTCTGTTTTATGAAACCAGCTGCAGTTTGAAGTTTCATCACATGATCGCTGCTGCGAGCGACGCTGATTATTGATTATTGGAGCGGCTCGGCCGACTCTGACTGAGTCGTTACCACATTTCCTCCCTCGCCCGCACAGGAAGCCTGTCGCATCATCACTTCCTGTTAGCTAACGCCCAAACAGGAAGCAGCTCTCAGCAGGTTTAAAGACGGATGAAACGAGTGCAGATGAGGTCAAAACATCACAGTGAAACTCAAAGTGCTGCTTTACTAACAGCACAGAACAACAACAACAACAACAACAACAATAATAACAACAACAACAATAACAATAATAACAATAATAATAGTGAACAGACTGGAGGTGAAGCAGGTGAACGTGTGACTCACCCAGAAGATGATGTTGTAGCTGAACATCAGGTATTTGTAGCAGCAGCTGACCTCAGCGTTGTCATAGCGATAGTAGTACATCTCTGAAAGTCACATGACATGTTTTATTTAGTTATTACTGAAGACAGAGATGTGCAGTCAGAGGAAGTTCAGTTATCTACAGATCAGTGATCAATAAGTGACGGACAGGGAAAACTCAGAATAATCGATGTAGAAAGACTCAGATTACATTTTAATACCAAATAATTAATATTATAAGTTATATTAATATAATCAGTTATTTAAAATGAGAGAAAAACATGAAATCAGTTTATCAATAACATATTGATTATATATTGGATGCAGTAGACAGGATGTTTGTTGTTTTGTTTGTTTATACTGAATGTTTCCTTGTTGATTGATTGATTAATGTGCTCTGAGAGGCGGGAAGCTGGAACATGTTTAACCTGTCAACTACTGATTATTGACTATTGATCAAATATAAAAAGGGGCGGGACTTTATAACTTCTTCCTGCTCTTTAAAGACATGAAATATTTATTTATGTTGATTGTTGACTTTGATGTATGTTTGCTGACTATTTTGTTTTCTTTTATTTATTGAACATGTTTGATATAAAAATCTAAAGTTTAAACTGCACACAGACGGATGCTAGCATTAGCTTAGCTGCAGCTAACCTCTCTGCTCAGGTTAGTTCCTGCTACTTTAAACCGACTTTTCTTCCGTGATGAATCACAGACGGGTCCACCCGGCCCTCCGGTCAACCTGTCCAGCGCCGGTAACCCCCGGTAATTTACCGTCAGTGATCGCAGTTACTGTTAAAGACGAGCAGCGAGTTCCTGGACGCAGCGCAGACAGGAAGCGGCTAATGCTAATGCTAACGCAGCAAAGTGTTAATAAGTGTGTTGAGGCGGGATAAACGGGAGATTAGACGGTAACAGAGTCCCGTTCACCGGGACGCAGCCGGTCTTACCTCAGGTCCGTCGAATGAAGCAGTTTGAGCCGGAAAACAACAATCAAAACAGCGCCGATCAGCGATCGATGCGAACAGACTACAACACAGCTGCTTCCTGTAAACACGTCACACGACGACGCCGACGCTGATTGGCTGCTTCGGCAACACGTCATCACGTCCGGTGTTTCTCAATAATAAGGGTGCGCCGAGTGAGAAATGATTCACAGTCATCCTCCAAAGTTTAATAAACAACACAACAGCTGCTCTGGACGGAAAACCATCATATTATTAATAATATTATTGATTATATTATTGATTATATTGATTTTTGAATTCTGTTTCATGTTGTTGTTCTGTAAACTTCTTGTTAGTGTTGTTTGAATGTAAATGTTGTGAGTGTGTGTGTGTGTGTGTGTGTGTGTGTGGGAGTGTGAGTGTTATAGTGATGCCTCACTTCCAGCATCCAGTGACCGTCTCCATGGTAACAAGGCCAGTGACGTGATACGCTCCGCAGTGTTTGGATCATTGGCTCATCAGTCTGAACTGTGTGTGTGTGTGTGTGTGTGGTAATCACGTTTAACATGTCACACACACACACACACACACACACACACACACACACACACACACACAGAGCAGCTGACTGTAAACAACATAAAGCTGTCAGATGATGACATTATTGATACTAATCAATAAGTGAACAGCTGCCATCAAATATGTTGAAATGTTTTAAAAGTTTCTTCTACAGACGTAAAGGTCAGGAGGTCATCTACAGACGTAAAGGTCAGGAGGTCATCTGCAGACGTAAAGGTCAGTAGGTCATCTGCAGACGTAAAGGTCAGGAGGTCATCTGCAGACGTAAAGGTCAGGAGGTCATCTACAGACGTAAAGGTAGGGAGGTCATCCACAGACGTAAAGGTCAGGAGGTCATCTACAGACGTAAAGGTCAGGAGGTCATCTACAGACGTAAAGGTCAGGAGGTCATCTGCAGACGTTGAAGGCTGATGGAGCTGCGGTCGTCATCTCTGGACGCGTCATGGAGGAGAACAAACCAAAGAGAACTACCATGGTAGCAGACCAGGAACCCTGAACGCTGCTGAGAGCGACACACAGCACAGCTGGAGCTGAATCACACCCCCCCAGATGTTTCCAGAAGAAAAGGTGAGAACAACCTGACGACGCTGCTTCCTGAATCTGCAGCACAGTGAAACCAGAAGACTGTGGAGGCGTTTTGGAGGGAAACATGCAGCTCGGGTTCAGAGAGCTGAGTCTGATCCTCCAGCAGGATGAAGACCTCAAACACTCAAACACTGGAGCGCTCTGAGGCTGCTGCTGAGAAGGTTCATCTGATCTGGATCCCATCAAACATCTGAGGAAAGACCCGAAACCCTAACCCTAACCTGCAGCTATTATACTGTTACCCTATCCTTACCCATCCTATTATACTGTTACCCTATCCTTACCCATCCTATTATACTGTTACCCTATCCTTACCCATCCTATGATACTGTTACCCTATTCTTACCCATCCTATTATACTGTTATCCATCCTTACCCATCCTATGATACTGTTACCCTATCCTTACCCATCCTATTATACTGTTATCCATCCTTACCCATCCTTACCCATCCTATGATACTGTTACCCTATCCTTACCCATCCTATTATACTGTTATCCATCCTTACCCATCCTATGATACTGTTACCCTATCCTTACCCATCCTATTATACTGTTACCCTATCCTTACCCATCCTATTATACTGTTATCCATCCTTACCCATCCTATGATACTGTTATCCTATCCTTACCCATCCTGTTATACTGTTACCCTATCCTTACCCATCCTATTATACTGTTATCCTATCCTTACCCATCCTATTATAGTTATCCATCCTTACCCATCCTATGATACTGTTATCCTATCCTTACCCATCCTATTATACTGTTACCCTATCCTTACCCATCCTATTATACTGTTATCCATCCTTACCCATCCTACTATACTGTTAGCCTATCCTTACCCATCCTACTATACTGTTATCCTATCCTTACCCATCCTATTATACTGTAATTCTATCCTTACCCATCCTACTATACTGTTATCCTATCCTTACCCATCCTATTATACTGTAATTCTATCCTTACCCATCCTATTATATGTTACTTATCCTTAATTACTCATCAATTATTGTCTGATTCAATTAACTTTTGCATTTCTGCTTTTTAATGATTTTGTTGTGTCTTGATATTGATTGATTGATTGCATATGTGAACTGCTCCTTTAATGAGCAGAAGCTTCTGCAGCTGACTGTGAAGACTGTGAAGAAGAAGTTTGTAAAAACTAAAAGATATGTGAAGGACGGCGGGTCAACGCCGTCCTGTAACCATGGTAACCACTGTAACCACGGTAACAGCAGACACGAACATGAAATATGTGTCACAGAAGATACAAACAGATGTTTCTGAACATTTACACATTAAGTGTTTATAACACAAACGCCGACTCATCATGTGACTGAAGCTGCTCTCAGGTCTGATCTGATTGGCTGGTTTTATATTAAAGAAGAGAACAGCTGATCCGCAATAATCCGACAGTAATGACGAGGATCAGGACTCATAAAGAGAGGATCAAGTGGGATCAGGAGAGATCCGGTCCAGATGATCAGAGTCTGTGTTTATCACTCAGCTCTGAAAACAATCTGCTTTTATTCATTTCATCACGTTTGTTACACCAGAAGCTGATTTATTGATTGATTGATTTATTAATTTATTGATCTGCTCAAAGTTAAAATTCTTCACTTTGGATCAAACCTGAGAATAAAAACTGTCAGAGAGCTGACAGAGAACATAAAAACCAGACAAACGTTGATTCTTTAACAACAAAATAAACTTTATTATTTATTCCTCATCTTCATCATCAGCATCCTACAGAGTTCTGTTATCAGACTGTCCTTGAACGCATCATCAGAAATCTCCAGCAGTCCCTGAACGTGTCTTTGGAAACCTCCGGCAGTCCCTGAACGCGTCGTCGGAAACCTCCGGCAGTCCCTGAACGCGTCGTCGGAAACCTCCGGCAGTCCCTGAACGCGACGTCGGAAACCTCCGGCAGTCCCTGAACGCATCGTCGGAAACCTCCGGCAGTCCCTGAACGCCTCCTCCATTCGTCAGTCCACAGAATCCTGCCGTCCAATCAGAGTGCAGCAGCATCACTTGTCGTCGGGCTGAACGGCGAAGTAGAGCGCCACCAGGCAGTAGACCACGCCCCCCACCGTCAGGCTCGTGGTCGATCGGTACAGCAGCTTGTCAATCACGCCACCCTTCAGGTGGACCGGGAGTCTGTCCGACCTCTGCGGAGACACACTGGTCACCTGTCTCACCTGACACTGGTCACATGATCCACACTAACAATAACCTGAGTGACATCATGGCATACCTGGAAGAGTCTCTGGAGCTCTGCAACTCGGTTGGCGCCGAGGAACTCCACCTCCACCAGCTTAGTCGGAGACGAGAAGATGACCGGAGGACTGACGGGAGGGACACCTGGACGCAGAGTCTGCAGAGAGACAGCGAAGCTAAGATGGGGGAAATATGATCTCTTTTCTTAGTTTTAGTCAGAACAGGAGCAGCTGCATTCTGGACCAGCTGCAGAGTCTTTATAGACCTGTTAGGGCAGCCTGATAATAATGAGTTACAATAATCAGCCTAGAAGTAACAAATGTGTGGATTATTGTTTCTGCATCTTGTTGGAAAAGGATATGTCTGATTTTAGTGATATTACGAAGGTGAAAAAAGGCAGTCCTTGAAATGTGTTTTATGTGGGAGTTAAAGGACATATCCTGATCAAAGATAACTCCCAGATTCCTTACGGTGGTGCTGGAGGCCAGGGTAATGCCATCTAGATTAGTTAAATCATTAGATAATGTGTTTCTAAGGTGTTTAGGACCAAACACAATAACTTCAGTTTTATCTGAGTTTAGCAGTAAATTGCAGGTCATCCAGGTCTTTATGTCTTTAAGGCTGCTTGGAGTCTAGATAACTGATTGGGTTCATCTGGCTTCATTGATAAATATATTTGGGTATCATCTGCATAGTGCTTTCAAATAATATTCCCCAAAGGAAGCAGATATAAAGTGAATAGTAAAGGTCCCAGAACAGAACCTTGAGGAACTCCGTGTCTAACTTTTGCTTTTATGGAGGATTCATCATTAACATGAACAAACTGAAATCGATCTGATAAATAGGATTTAAACCAGCATAATGCAGAACCTTTAATGCCAGTGAAATGTTCTGATGGTCACATGATGTGTTTCTAATGTGTTCAGGGAGAAAAAGAAGTGAAATCCTGCTACTATAATTTGTTTACGTCACTTCCAGAGGAGGCTTCCTGAAAGCTGACCAATCAGAAAAGAGCGGGCTCATCAGATGTTAATAGTGATCAGATGTTAGTAGTGATCAGTTAATAGTGATCAGTTGTTAGTAGTGATCAGATGTTAGTAGTGATCAGTTGTTAGTAGTGATCAGATGTTAGTAGTGACCAGATGTTAGTAGTGATCAGATGTTAGTAGTGATCAGATGTTAGTAATGATCAGATGTTAATAGTGATCAGATGTTAATAGTGATCAGTTGTTAGTAGTGATCAGATGTTAGTAGTGATCAGATGTTAGTAATGATCAGATGTTAGTAATGATCAGATGTTAGTAGTGATCAGTTGTTAGTAGTGATCAGATGTTAATAGTGATCAGATGTTAATAGTGTTCAGATGTTAGTAATGATCAGATGTTAATAGTGTTCAGATGTTAGTAATGATCAGATGTTAGCAGTGATCAGTTGTTAGTAGTGATCAGATGTTAGTAGTGATCAGATGTTAGTAGTGATCACATGTTAGCAGTGATCAGTTGTTAGTAGTGATCAGATGTTAATAGTGATCAGATGTTAGTAGTGATCAGTTGTTAGTAGTGATCAGATGTTAATAGTGATCAGATGTTAATAGTGTTCAGATGTTAGTAATGATCAGATGTTAATAGTGTTCAGATGTTAGTAATGATCAGATGTTAATAGTGATCAGATGTTAATAGTGTTCAGATGTTAGTAATGATCAGATGTTAGTAATGATCAGATGTTAATAGTGATCAGATGTTAATAGTGTTCAGATGTTAGTAATGATCAGATGTTAATAGTGATCAGATGTTAGTAGTGATCAGATGTTAATAGTGATCAGATGTTAGTAGTGATCAGATGTTAATAGTGATCAGATGTTAGTAGTGATCAGATGTTAATAGTGATCAGATGTTGACAGTGATCAGTTGTTAGTAGTGATCAGTTGTTAGTAGTGATCAGATGTTAGTAGTGATCAGATGTTAGTAGTGATCAGATATTAGTAGTGATCAGTTGTTAGTAGTGTTCAGATGTTGACAGTGATCAGATGTTAGTAATGATCAGTTGTTAGTAGTGATCAGTTGTTAATAGTGATCAGATGTTAATAGTGTTCAGATGTTAGTAATGATCAGATGTTAATAGTGATCAGATGTTAATAGTGATCAGATGTTGACAGTGATCAGATGTTGACAGTGATCAGTTGTTAGTAGTGATCAGATGTTGGCAGTGATCAGATGTTAGTAGTGATCAGTTAATAGTGATCAGTTGTTAGTAGTGATCAGATGTTAGTAGTGATCAGATGTTAGTAGTGTTCAGATGTTAGTAGTGATCAGATGTTAGTAGTGATCAGTTGTTAATAGTGATCAGATGTTAGTAGTGATCAGTTGTTAGTAGTGATCAGTTGTTAATAGTGATCAGATGTTAGTAGTGATCAGTTGTTAGTAGTGATCAGATGTTAATAGTGATCAGATGTTAATAGTGTTCAGATGTTAGTAATGATCAGATGTTAATAGTGTTCAGATGTTAGTAATGATCAGATGTTAATAGTGATCAGATGTTAATAGTGTTCAGATGTTAGTAATGATCAGATGTTAGTAATGATCAGATGTTAATAGTGATCAGATGTTAATAGTGTTCAGATGTTAGTAATGATCAGATGTTAATAGTGATCAGATGTTAGTAGTGATCAGATGTTAATAGTGATCAGATGTTAGTAGTGATCAGATGTTAATAGTGATCAGATGTTAGTAGTGATCAGATGTTAATAGTGATCAGATGTTAGTAGTGATCAGATGTTAATAGTGATCAGATGTTGACAGTGATCAGTTGTTAGTAGTGATCAGTTGTTAGTAGTGATCAGATGTTAGTAGTGATCAGATATTAGTAGTGATCAGTTGTTAGTAGTGTTCAGATGTTGACAGTGATCAGATGTTAGTAATGATCAGTTGTTAGTAGTGATCAGTTGTTAATAGTGATCAGATGTTAATAGTGTTCAGATGTTAGTAATGATCAGATGTTAATAGTGATCAGATGTTAATAGTGATCAGATGTTGACAGTGATCAGATGTTGACAGTGATCAGTTGTTAGTAGTGATCAGATGTTGGCAGTGATCAGATGTTAGTAGTGATCAGTTAATAGTGATCAGTTGTTAGTAGTGATCAGATGTTAGTAGTGATCAGATGTTAGTAGTGTTCAGATGTTAGTAGTGATCAGATGTTAGTAGTGATCAGTTGTTAATAGTGATCAGATGTTAGTAGTGATCAGTTGTTAATAGTGATCAGATGTTAGTAGTGATCAGATGTTAGTAGTGATCAGTTGTTAATAGTGATCAGATGTTAGTAGTGATCAGTTGTTAGTAGTGATCAGATGTTAGTAGTGATCAGATGTTAGTAGTGATCAGATGTTAATAGTGATCAGATGTTAGTAGTGATCAGATGCTAGTAGTGTTCAGATGTTAGTAGTGATCAGTTGTTAATAGTGATCAGTTGTTAATAGTGATCAGTTGTTAGTAATGATCAGATGTTAATAGTGATCAGATGTTAGTAGTGATCAGATGTTAATAGTGATCAGTTGTTAGTAGTGATCAGTTGTTAATAGTGATCAGTTGTTAGTAGTGATCAGATGTTAATAGTGATCAGATGTTAGTAGTGATCAGTTGTTAGTAATGATCAGATGTTAGTAGTGATCAGATGTTAATAGTGATCAGATGTTAGTAGTGATCAGTTGTTAGTAATGATCAGATGTTAGTAGTGATCAGATGTTAATAGTGATCAGATGTTGACAGTGATCAGTTGTTAGTAGTGATCAGTTGTTAGTAGTGATCAGTTGTTAGTAGTGATCAGTTGTTGGTAGTGATCAGATGTTGACAGTGATCAGATGTTAGTAGTGATCAGTTGTTAGTAGTGATCAGATGTTAGTAGTGATCAGATGTCAGTAGTGATCAGATGTCAGTAGTGATCAGATGTCAGTAGTGATCAGATGTCAGTAGTGATCAGTTGTTAATAGTGATCAGTTGTTAATAGTGATCAGATGTTAGTAGTGATCAGATGTTAGTAGTGATCAGTTGTTAGTAGTGATCAGATGTTGACAGTGATCAGATGTTAGTAGTGATCAGTTGTTAGTAGTGATCAGTTGTTGGTAGTGATCAGATGTTGACAGTGATCAGATGTTAGTAGTGATCAGATGTTAGTAGTGATCAGTTGTTAGTAGTGATCAGATGTTGACAGTGATCAGATGTTAGTAGTGATCAGTTGTTAGTAGTGATCAGTTGTTAGTAGTGATCAGATGTTAGTAGTGATCAGATGTCAGTAGTGATCAGATGTCAGTAGTGATCAGTTGTTAATAGTGATCAGATGTTAGTAGTGATCAGTTGTTAGTAGTGATCAGTTGTTAATAGTGATCAGATGTTAGTAGTGATCAGATGTTAGTAGTGATCAGTTGTTAGTAGTGATCAGATGTTAATAGTGATCAGTTGTTGGTAGTGATCAGATGTTGACAGTGATCAGATGTTAGTAGTGATCAGATGTTAGTAGTGATCAGATGTTAATAGTGATCAGATGTTGACAGTGATCAGTTGTTAGTAGTGATCAGTTGTTAGTAGTGATCAGATGTTAGTAGTGATCAGATGTCAGTAGTGATCAGATGTCAGTAGTGATCAGATGTTAATAGTATTCAGTTGTTAGTAGTGATCAGTTGTTAGTAGTGATCAGTTGTTAGTAGTGATCAGTTGTTAGTAGTGATCAGATGTTGACAGCAGTGTAAACAGACTCACATCCTCGTCATGTTTAAATAAACAAACTGAACAAACAAACTGTTTAAACATCATTTACATTAAACTCACAGAAACAAACTGACTCACAGTGTTAATGATTACTAGTCATCAATAAAACTAATCATCAGTTATTGACACTAATAAATGTGTGATTGAGCTTGTAACACATGATCAATAACGCTGATCAGACACTGATCAGCTTTTCATTTGACACCTGAAGGGGATCAATAATTGTCTTTCTATTCAATTAGAGCCAATAACAGACTGCAGCCGAAATTATCAGTACATGAATCAATAACATTGATGGTTTGATCCATTCATGGATTAATCAATTCTCAGCTCTCTGTTTTATTTCTGTTATACTTCCTCCAGCTGATCAATAAATTGATCATTAAAACCACCAGCTGATCAATAAACGGATCATTAAAACCATCAGCTGATCAATAAACTGATCATTAAAACCATCAACTGCTGACCAATTGATTAATCCAGAAGATGATCAGATCAATTGATGATAGAAAGAATTGTTAGTTACAGCTGATGTCACTGATCATCAATAACTCTACCAGCTGATCAGCTCAGTCTGACGTCAGCTCAGATCTGACCCGTTGAATAATCGATCAGTTAGCTTTAGCATTAGCACGGGCTCACCTGCGGGCTGCACGCGGCGGCGGGAGCTCCGGTGAGCCGCTGCGTCACTCCGTTCAGCCGGTAGTACATCTCACCTGTGTGTCACGCGCTCACCTGCTGCTCCGGCGGCAGCGCACGAGACTGACGGAAGCGCGACGTCCTCATAAAGGCTCGTCACTGAGGAGGCCACGCCCACAACGTGATAACGTGTGTCTCATGACGCAGAGAAAGACAAGATGGCGGCGGAGCTCAGGTGAACTTCCGGTGTGAGTTTAATGTTGACGTCATAAATATCAATATTTATGCATCAATTTATTTTTATCAGCTAATCAAAAACATAGTTTATAATTTCTGATTAATAATTGTATAATATAATTATTAATAATAATATCTGATGATGATGATGTCATTTCTGTTGGCAGTGAGAACCATAAAGACTCAGTTTTACACGTTTTAATTGTTTTTATTTGTGTTGTTTTTTTCTTTTATGTTTGAAGTGAAACGTTCTTTCAACAACATGAAGCTGGTTGTTCGAGCAGCTCTGATGATTAAACACACGCAGTGAGACTTTAGTGCTCTGCAGGGTTCAAGGTTCATGAACTCTGAACTCTGGATCCTGGACTCAGGACTCTGGACTTAATCAACATGATTGATTGGAATCAATCAGTAAACCTGCCGAACTATAAAACACATAAACATAAATGATCATGTGACGACAGTAAAGTCTGATCAGCTGATCAATAATCAATTTACTGTTTTTTGTTAAAACATCAATAATTAAAACTGAAGACGTTTGTTGGATTGAATTAATTTAACTTCATGTTTTTATTTATTTTACAAACAGAACAAAAGAAATAAAATTAAAATCAATTAATAAAAAAAATAAAACAGAAAAAATATTTTATTTATTAAGAAGAAACTGAAGTGACGTCACTTCGTTTATTTAATGACATCAATAATAAATAAATAATAAAGTTTCTGTTTGAATCTTTCATTTAATTAAAACTAAAGCTGAATTATTATTATTATTATATTACTGTAATATATAAAACAACAAGTGCTGGGATCATTATTATTATTATTATTATTATTATTATTATTATTAATATTATTATTATTATTATTATTATTACCTTTATTATTAAGGTTCAGCTGTAGAAACGTTTCCACTGTTTGTTTGTTGTTGTTTTAGTCAAATGTTGTTTATTTATGACGATGAGTCATCAAAGCTTTTATTTACTTTGCTTCAGTCATGTGACTCAAAAACCTGCAGATATTTACAGTTAGAAACCTGTTTGGACAAAACCAACACTGCAGCTCACTCACTGATCAATAAGCTGATATATTGATTAATATGTTGATTATTTATTTTATCTTCTTCTTCACAGACGCTGAGGACTTCACAGTTTTTACATGACGAAGAAACTTTACTGCCAAAAACACATAAAAGTTAAAAACAGTCTTTAACTAATCAATAATTAGAGACACAGGAAGAAGGAACTCTGAGATAATCAGTGAAATAAAACAGGAAGTAAAAGTTAACAAAACAAAACGTTTCTGAATCAAACAGGAACTGAACGTCCTGACAGGAGAAGAAGAAGAGCGCGATCATCGACATTCACACTCCGACAGCTCGATGATGATCCTGACATTCAAAATGTTTCCACCACTCTGACTTCCTGTCTCTGACTCTGCCGTCACCGTGGAAACCGTGGACGGCGTCCAGCCCGTCCAACAGATCCAGTTACAGCACAGACTGGCGGATTAACTGCTGACGCTGATGATGATGATGATGAAGATCAATCTGCTGTGAGGCAACAGATCAGTTTATAAAAGAGTTAAAGAGTCAGTTTGAACGTTTGAGGCGTTTCACAACTAAACTGAACTCACTGTGAACTTCAGCATCGCCATGGCGGCATTATGGGATGGAGGGAGAAACTGAGGAACGGGTCAGGCAGCGTGAAAAGGTTTGAAAGGTTTGTAGCTGAATATAAAGTGTCTGCAGCGCTGCATCTTCCTGTCGGCGCAGAGGTCACCTGACCATCACTGCCGTCACCTGGCCGCCGCCGCCGCCATCAGCTGATGAGCTCGGGCGACAGGGGGCGGGTGCAGCGGGCGGACCGGATCTTCAGCTCATGGTAGCACTGGACGAAGCTGTGGTAGATGAAGGTGATGGGCAGCGCCAGCAGCACGATGCCGCTGACCACGCAGATCCCGCCCAGCACGCGGCCCGCCACCGTCACCGGGTACATGTCCCCGTAGCCCACTGTCGTCATGGAGATGATGACCCACCAGCAGGCGGCGGGGATGCTGGCATAGTCCTGG
Organism: Euthynnus affinis; assembly: GCA_029490765.1. NCBI lineage: Eukaryota > Metazoa > Chordata > Actinopteri > Scombriformes > Scombridae > Euthynnus > Euthynnus affinis. Next base: position 30,123,191 of record CM055852.1, read on the forward strand.
TTGCTGGCCTCAAGGTCGAGGCTGTGCTCCAGCAGCTGGGCCAGCGCGCTGAAGATCGCCATGGCGACGCAGATGAAGACCAGCAGCATCACCATCTCCCGGTAGCAGCGGCGCAGCGTCAGGCCGAGCGTCTGCAGCCCCAGGAAGTGACGCGCCAGCTTGATCACCCAGAAGATCCGCATGATGCGCAGCACGCGCAGCGTGACGCCGGCCCGCTGCAGCTGGGAGTTCTCCCCCGTCAGGATCGTCACGGTAACGGAGACGTAGTACGGCGTGATGGCCAGCAGGTCGATGACGTTCAAAGGACGACGGACAAACTCACATTTGTCCCGAGACACGATGAAACGGACGATACACTCAGCAGTGAACCAACCAATACACACCGCCTCAATGATCCTGCAAACAACCAATCAGAGACAGGAGAGAGACAACCAATCAGAGACAGGAGAGAGACAACCAATCAGAGACAGGAGAGAGACAACCAATCAGAGACAGGAGAGAGACAACCAATCAGAGACAGGAGAGAGACAACCAATCAGAGAGAAACCTGGGCTGGTGCAGTTGTAGATGGTCCAATCAGAGTTGCAGATGTAAACTACAGACCAATCATGAAGAACCTGCAGGTTTTGACTGATGAACAAACCTGATTGAACCGTCTCAGGTGAATCATGAGATGTTCTACCTGAGCAGGTCCAGGGTCTGGTGTCCTACCTGTGCTGGTCCAGGGTCTGGTGTCCTACCTGTGCTGGTCCAGGGTCTGGTGTCCTACCTGTGCTGGTCCAGGGTCTGGTGTCCTACCTGTGCTGGTCCAGGGTCTGGTGCCCTACCTGTGCTGGTCCAGGGTCTGGTGTCCTACCTGTGCTGGTCCAGGGTCTGGTGCCCTACCTGTGCTGGTCCAGGGTCTGGTGTCCTACCTGTGCTGGTCCAGGGTCTCGGCGGCCTTCCAGTCCGGTAAGGTGCTGGCACACAGCATCACCATGGAGACGAGGACAAACAGCACCGACACCGAGGCCAGGATCTGCGCCGCCAGCGAAGACGCCGGCTCCTCGAACGTCCTCCTCATCTTCTCCAGCCAGCGGCCCCGCGGCTCCTCGGGGCCCCGCGGCTCCTCGGGGCCCCGCGGCTCCTCGGGGCCCGGCGGCTCCTCCTCCGGGAAGAAGTGGACGAAGCAGTCGGACATGCGGTCGTCCAGCCGGCGCTGGCAGCACGGCTGCAGGTCGCAGCTCTCCAGGCCCCAGTACAGCATCTCGTTATAGAAGGACAGCTCGCACATGTGTGGCAGGAGGCGGAGCTTCCCGTGCTGCGCGTACAGCATGATGAAGCTGAACGCCTCCGAGTGCCGGTCGAAGAAAAACTCGTTCCTGTCGCGGTCGTAGTCGTCGCAGAGCTCCAGCAGCTCGCTCTCCGACACGCAGCGATGCAGCCGGCTCAGTCGGCTCAGAGGAAGACGCTTCATCAGCTCAGCGGAGCAGGAAAACCTGCGACCGCCGACGTTCAGGACGCACAGACGGCCTCCAAACTTCATCCTCTGCTAGTTTAAAAACACAGACAGCCTCCAAACTTCATCCTCTGCTAGTTTAAAAACACAGACGGCCTCCAAACTTCATCCTCTGCTACTTTAAAAACACAGACGGCCTCCAAACTTCATCCTCTGCTAGTTTAAAAACACAGACGGCCTCCAAACTTCATCCTCTGCTAGTTTAAAAACACAGACGGCCTCCAAACTTCATCCTCTGCTACTTTAAAAACACAGACGGCCTCCAAACTTCATCCTCTGCTACTTTAAAAACACAGACGGCCTCCAAACTTCATCCTCTGCTAGTTTAAAAACATGTTTCATGTTCAGTTAATAAAATCATGTTTTTGCTGCTTTGACTGTTTGCAGATTAGATTTCAGATGAAGCTCTTCTTCTTCTTCTTCTTCTTCTTCTTCTTCAGCTGCTTCCAAACGTTTCCTTCATTCACTGGTGGAATAAAAAATAATAAATTATTAGTAAAAACAATACAAAGCTGATTTCTGATTCACTGATCAATGATTAACTGATCAATGATTAACTGATCAATGATTATAGGTTATCTATGAATGACCTGATTATTTATATTTTAGTCAAACACTCACCAGTTCAGGCTGGAAATCTTCATCATTAAAACATCAGATGTTTCTGTTTGTTTCCTTCAGCAGCTGATCGGAACAAGTCTGAATCTGAGACTGAAGAGCAGCAGCAGCACTCCTCCTCCTCCTCCTCCTCCTCCCCCTCCTCCTCCTCCTCCTCCTCCTCTCTGAGAGGAAGAGGATCAGAGTTAAATGATTCAAACAGAAGTCAGTCTGAGCTGCTTTTACACAGAAACTGAATCTGAGTTTTCATTTCTGTTGATTGTCTGATGGACTGATTCTCCTCCTCCCCCTCCTCCTCCTCCTCCTCCTCCTCCTCCTCCTGTTTTTCTCCTCATGTTCCAGATGTCATGTCTCCTCCTCTCCTTCATGTCTGATCTCCAGCGTCGTGTTAAACATTCATCATGTTACACAGAACAACATGAATAATGACTTCAATCCTCACTGAAAAGCTTCAGAGTTTATTCTGAGGAAACGTCTCCACCTGCTGGACGTTCCTGTGAACTGCAGATCATCATCATCATCATCATCATCATCATCAGAACAGTTTCCTTCATCATCTTCTTTAATGCAGTAACATTGAACTCTATATGCAGGAACATTTTTTACATTTTCCAAAACAATATTTACAAATTGCTTCACAGATCAAAGGAACATAATCTCAGTTCTCTCTCCACCTATCATCTGTAACCTTTACCCCTGACCTCTGACCCCTGACTCCTGACCCCTGACCTCATACATTCCTTTGCAGCCACCAGCCGCTGTATCGCTGCACGACGCACAGACTGTGTGTGACTGAGGCCGCTCAGACGACCCGACCCGCCCTCTGCTGGGACGGACCCCCAGCAGCCAGAGGAGGTGCTGCCAGCAAACATAGACGGACCCGCCCCGGTGCACCAGATGATCCAGACCCTGGAGCTTAAAGCAAACAAACAACTGGACCTTCAGAGCGTAGCCACGACCCTACTTGGTCCTCTTCACCCCCTTTCTGGGTGGAGCAGATGGTTTGCAGCTCCACTGATTGATTCAGGTGAAAGTCAGAGAGAACCTTCAGCAGGAGCGCTGGATTCAGACGCAAGATCACATCTGGCAGGAATCAACAGCAGCTCTCCCTCTCTCCTAGCTGATGCCTCCACGAGGAACGCACCCTTTAATGACCATTTAACGTCTACGGACTCCAGCGGGTCCACTCCCAGGTTCACACACAGCCAGTGTTGGACCTTCCAGGACATTGTGCTCCATCCCGCCAAGACAAACTGGCCGCACAGTACAGGACCAATGAGATGTCGGCCACACAGCCTCCTGGTGACCAGCGCTGCGGCCTGCTGGGCATTGCTCCAGGTGCAGAGGAGCACCAGCGCCACCATCAGGCCCAGGAGGTGCTGAGGAGCACCAGCGCCACCATCAGGCCCAGGAGGTGCAGAGGAGCACCAGCGCCACCATCAGGCCCAGGAGGTGCAGAGGAGCACCAGCGCCACCATCAGGCCCAGGAGGTGCTGAGGAGCACCAGCGCCACCATCAGGCCCAGGAGGTGCAGAGGAGCACCAGCGCCACCATCAGGCCCAGGAGGTGCAGAGGAGCACCAGCGCCACCATCAGGCCCAGGAGGTGCAGACACAGCTTCCAGGTAACCTCAGCTGAAGCGGAGGGGTTCCTGCCTCCAACTCCGATCCATGCAGGCTGCAGACTGAGCAGCTCCAGACTCTGGATGTGTGCCAACATGGCAGTAACACCGCTGCTAGCAGTAGGTAGTTCAGGATCCTCAGACCCACAGAGGCCACAAGACCACATCCATACACCTGGTGAAGGTGCGGGGGGGATAGAGAGGGAGAACACAGAACGTGGAGGTGCTGCCCTGGAAGGCGAACCTGAGAAACCTCACAGATTAGTGTTTGGGAAGAGACTGCTTCACCCTCTGTAAGGTCATCAAGGCCTGAAGAACCTGATTAGTGAGGTCTAGAAGCGGCCTGAGAGTCCATCCTGCTCCTGATGACCCCGTACTGGTTTCCACCTCTGCTGTAGAACACTGTGGGAACGTCACTGGGAGCAGAGAGACAAGTCCTGACTGAAAGGTTGTGCATATAATATATTTTATATAAAATATTTCACGTCATGTTTGTGTGAATGTTTAAACAGAAACGTATTAAAAGGTTCGTATTATTTATATTTATCAGTGATTTAAAGTGATAAAAGCTGCAGACTGGCTGATCTCTGCAGTTACAGCATGAACGCTGTTTTTCATCTGAACCTTTGTGTGACGTCGACCTTGAAGCAGCTTCATCATCATCATCATCATCATCGGCTTGTGAATCTACTCTTTCACGGCTTTGACTTGAGACTTGTTGTCATGACAACTGTGCGTCTATTGGCTGACAATAATCAGCTGACAGGAAGTTCCTCAGCTGGATTCAGTGTGAATGTTGTGATTTATATCCAGATGTGAAACTGTTATCATCATATATGTGACATAAATAATAAAGATATATATATATATATAAAGATAAGCTGCTTCTGGATAAATCTGTTGGAGGTTTTTAATCAATCAGAGTTTAATTGATTAATTGTGTAATAACTTCAGACGGACACATGATGGCAGCACTGAGCCACAACAGCTGATTATTAACCATTATTATTTATTTATTATTAAATGTTCCTCATGTGTTTCATCACTTTCACTAATAAAACAATAAACTACACAAAACAAAGAGTTTTATTCAAATGTAAATGTTATTTTCCTTCATGCAGGACATCAGTGGTGAAAGGTTTCAACATTTATAAAAATGTATTTATCAATAATAATAATTTAAAGGTTTTATTATTTTATCATCCCGTAACTGTCAGCTGGAGCCAAACAGATTAAATCATATCACATATTATTTATCAGAGTTAATTTACTATTTTATGTTTATAGTTTTGAAGGAAAGAAGCAGCGTTTGACCCACTTTCAGATATAAATAACAAACACTTCCTGTTTTCATGTTTACAGCATCAGATAAACACATAAACACATAAACCTGCTTTATTTACTGTTTATGAACAACAGCTGACCTGTATTCATTAAAATAAACTAAAAATCATTAATAAAGTTGTTTTGTTGTGTTTGAGGTTAATTAATGATGAATAGTGTTTAGATGATGTTTGCTGGAATAAAAATATGAAATAAACATTAATAACTGTTTTTATTAGCAGATCTGATATTTAATCATCTTTTATATAAAATATTAATATATATATTATAATATATATTAATATATATATTATAATATATATTAATATATATATTATAATATATATTAATATTGACGACATTCTGCAGCTCCGTTATTGATTTTCTCATCTGGACACAATAAAACCACAGAAGAAGAAACAAAAACAGCAAAACTGGATTTTAAATGTTTATTTAACTTCATTTGTTTATAAAAGAAGAAAATCAGCTGAAGCACAAACACGTGTGTGTGTGTGTGTGTGTGTGTGTGTGTGTGTGTGTGTTTACAGGTGTGTGTGTGTGTGTGTGTGTGTGTTTACAGGTGTGTGTGTGTGTGTGTGTGTGTGTTTACAGGTGTGTGTGTGTGTGTGTGTGTTTACAGGTGTGTGTGTGTGTGTGTGTGTGTGTTTACAGGTGTGTGTGTGTGTGTGTGTGTTTACAGGTGTGTGTGTGTGTGTGTGTTTACAGGTGTGTGTGTGTGTGTGTGTGTGTGTGTTTACAGGTGTGTGTGTGTGTTTACAGGTGTGTGTGTGTGTGTGTGTGTGTGTGTGTGTGTGTGTGTGTGTGTTTACAGGTGTGTGTGTGTGTGTGTGTGTGTGTGTTTACAGGTGTGTGTGTGTGTGTGTGTGTGTGTTTACAGGTGTGTGTGTGTGTGTGTGTGTGTGTTTACAGGTGTGTGTGTGTGTGTGTGTGTTTACAGGTGTGTGTGTGTGTGTGTGTGTGTGTGTGTGTGTGTGTGTGTTTACAGGTGTGTGTGTGTGTTTACAGGTGTGTGTGTGTGTGTGTGTGTGTGTGTGTGTGTGTGTGTGTGTGTTTACAGGTGTGTGTGTGTGTGTGTGTGTGTGTGTGTGTGTGTGTGTTTACAGGTGTGTGTGTGTGTGTGTGTGTGTGTGTTTACAGGTGTGTGTGTGTGTGTGTGTGTGTGTGTTTACAGGTGTGTGTGTGTGTGTGTGTTTACAGGTGTGTGTGTGTGTGTGTGTGTGTGTGTGTGTGTTTACAGGTGAGAGTGTGTGTGTGTGTGTGTGTGTGTGTGTGTGTGTTTACAGGTGTGTGTGTGTGTGTGTGTGTGTGTGTGTGTGTTTACAGGTGTGTGTGTGTGTGTGTGTGTGTGTGTGTGTGTGTGTTTACAGGTGTGTGTGTGTGTGTGTGTGTGTTTTAGCGTTTTAAGTGTGTCAGTAAAGCGACATGCGTTCAAAAGGCGTTGAGTGTCTCTCTGACGGGGGCGGAGTCACCTTTGTTATTGACAGGAAGTGGGCATGGCTTGTATAACACACCCCTCCCCCGGTGATGTCACTCCGCATCAACCAATCAGCTGAGAGTTCTGATTAAATGGATCTCTGAGTGTTAAACCGACAGCGGTGTGTGTACGACGTGATGCAGAGGCAGTGTAACCATGGCAACCGGAGAGACGATGATGACGATGATGATGATGGAGATGAAGAAGAGGTTAAATTGCACAAAGTCGATAAAGAATCTTTGTTAGGGTCAGAGGTCAGAGGTCAAGAGTTGAGCTAAAACGTAGAGTTCTTCTTCTCTGGTTGCTGATTGGACAGGAAGAAACAGGAAGTCTGAGGAGCAGAAGAAGAAGAACTTACAAACAAACATATAAACTATATTATATATAAATATTATATATTATCGAGGCTGCAGGTCACAGTTTACCAATAAAAAGCTGAATAACATGTTTATTAAAACAACAACACAACAGTTGATGATAAAAAACTGAAGTCAAAGCAATAAGTTTAGTTAGTTTACATTACGGCATCTTTTTCTTTTATTCTGATAGTTTAGATTTTGTTTATTAAAGTGATTCTGACGTCTCGTTACGATTCAGATCATAAAGAATCTTTCTATCAACACGATAAACACACTGCAGCTTGTTTAGTCTCAACAAACACTAACAATAATAAATCTGCAGCAGTTCCTGTTAGACTGTTTCCTCCTGTGTCTGTTTCTCACCTACTGCGCCGCCTGTTCGGTCTGTTCTCCTCCTGCTTCTGTTTTCTGGAGGTCGGCCTGCAGGACAGACAGAGCTCAGGTCACATGACCAAACTCCATACAAACGCCTTCATACACGGCTGCACGCCTCCCAAAACAAGCATCAAACTACAGAAATCTACAGAAACCTTTAAAAATCAGATTATGTGACGTTTTTGACGTTTTGTTTTGGGAGAAGTGTAACTTTATATGTGCAGTTCAGGACAGCAGCTCGAGCAAACGCTGAAGGATAAAACGTTTCATTCACAGACTTTCTGAAACTTTAGAAAAGTGAGATGAAGCCAGAAATGAGCTGAAAGAAGGAGCCGCGTTAGTGTTTTAACAGCCAAATGTTAGAAAACAGTTTAAATCCTGCAGAAGGAAACATTTCTAATATATTATATTATATTTCTGGACGTGTCAGAAAACTCATCATCAAACTAAACTAAAATAATAAAAGCAAAAATACTGGAAAAAGGCAAAGATGTCGTTTGTAGAGTAGAGGAAGGCGTCGTCTGCATACTGTTAAACATTAAAATACAGCGACGTGCTGTTTATCTTTCAGACTCATTCTTTATTAGTTTATAAATCTGTGAGTGTAAAACTTTCATATTTAATAATATAAGCTGTTTTCTCTGCAGATTGTTTCCTGGTTACGACACATGAAAATGTTTGTTCTGATGAACCCTGAATGTTCCCATCAGTCGTTTACAGTCATTACTGCAACTCAGCAACCCAAAATAAATAAAAACAAACATATTTACTGACTGCAACGTCTCAGACGCTGAGCAGTAAACAGGCTGCTGTTAATATGTCACTTCATTAAGTTTTAATATTCAGGTGAGAAAGTAACATTTAGCTTCATTTTATCTAAATAACTGTTAACTCTAACACGTACAATCATCAGTTTGATAGTTTCTGTATTAAAATGATTTCTCGGGTTGTGAGTAAGTGAATAAAATATAAAACTACAAATAGTTTAAATCCTAACTGAACCTTTCTAACAACAGCAGCACATTAAAACGTTTCCTACGCTCCATTCACAGGTTTACTTTATTACTATAATATATCACCACAGCTAGTGTTGGTGGTCTTTGCACCTTCAGTCAGTTTGATCTGTTCTGAGGTTATTGATCTATTGACCATTATGTTCCTTCTCCTGCATCATCATCACTGTTTCTACCTGTGATGTTACGTCTGCAGCTGCGTTTCCACTAGTTCCTCCACTTATAGTGAAATAATAATCATAATAAAGTAGAAGAACTGTAACAGCAGAATCATCAGAGTTATGAAGCAGAGTTTTATCAGTCGGCCAGCGAGCATCATGCAAACTGTCAGTCACCCCCCCTCCACCAATCAGGCACCTCCTCAGCCACTGATCCCGCCTCCTCCTGTTCCCAGCCAATCACCACAGATTTGTGAACAAAGAAAGACAAAAACATTAAAGTTATCAACACATTTATAATATTATGACTAACGCAGAGACAATACATCTATAAGTATTGTAGAATAAATAAATAATGTTTTTGGTTTTAAATCAGAGGTTCAGTTCACAGGAAGTGAAGATGTTTCATTCTCAACATGAAAAAATGTTTGAAACAATAATTATTATTCAGAGTTTAAACTGCTGAGTTGACATTTAATCAGCTGGGATGTTTGATCATTGAAAATGTGACGTCACTCACCGTGCTGACGAATCCGCTCGCCACCGCCGCCTTCTCCACTTCGTCCACCGTCGCCTGGGCGACCTCGTTGGCCCCGGCAACAGCGGTGTCGGCCACGTTGCCGGCTTGTTCGGTCGACTTCTGGGCGACTGGAGGAAAGTAAACAGGAAGGAAATGTTCAGAACAAACTGTGGTGAATGTTTGTTAAACAGCAGAGAAACCAAAGAAGAAGAAAAACAACGACAATCGAAGCTCAAACGACGGAAATATTTATTGTTTCCACTCAGATTCATTTATGAACTGAAAATGTGAATAAAAACAGCTGCATGGAAACATCTCAGATTCACAGTCACTAGTTTACAGTCTTCTTCCACACAGCAGGATGTTCATTTAGTGAATTATTCTCCCATTTCACTTAAACCTGATGATAAAGCAGCGTATGCTTTAGGGGGCGGGGCTACACTGTGACTGACAGGTCGCTACCATGGCAACAACGTTGGTAAAGTTAACCACGGTAACCAGATTCACAGAGTTTAACATTTTGGCCCCAAAAAGTCTCGTTCAGCGTTTTAAGGAAAAAATAAAAACATTTAAAAACAAAACGCAGCAAAAAAAACGAGTTTGATCTGCTGTAACCTGATCTGTGACCTCATTTATTACAGGTTGTCTGAGAAACAACGGTTACTAGTGCATCAGAGTGTAACGTTGTGTAACAGCGTGTAACGTTGTGTAACAGCGTGTAACGTTGTGTAACAGTGTGTAACAGTGTGTAACAGTGTGTAACGTTGTGTAACAGTGTGTAACGTTGTGTAACGTTGTGTAACGTTGTGTAACAGCGTGTAACAGCGTGTAACAGCGTGTAACAGTGTGTAATGTTGTGTAACGTTGTGTAACGTTGTGTAACAGCGTGTAACGTTGTGTAACAGTGTGTAACGTTGTGTAACGTTGTGTAACAGTGTGTAACAGTGTGTAACGTTGTGTAACGGTGTGTAACAGTGTGTAACAGTGTGTAACGTTGTGTAACGTTGTGTAACAGTGTGTAACAGTGTGTAACAGTGTGTAACAGTGTGTAACGTTGTGTAACAGCGTGTAATGTTGTGTAACAGTGTGTAACAGTGTGTAACAGTGTGTAACAGTGTGTAACGTTGTGTAACAGCGTGTAATGTTGTGTAACGGTGTGTAACAGCGTGTAACGTTGTGTAACGGTGTGTAACGGTGTGTAACGGTGTGTAATGTTGTGTAACGTTGTGTAACGTTGTGTAACAGTGTGTAACGTTGTGTAACAGTGTGTAACAGTGTGTAACGGTGTGTAACAGTGTGTAACGTTGTGTAACGTTGTGTAACAGTGTGTAACGTTGTGTAACGTTGTGTAACAGTGTGTAACGTTGTGTAACGTTGTGTAACAGTGTGTAACAGTGTGTAACGTTGTGTAACGGTGTGTAACGTTGTGTAACAGTGTGTAACGTTGTGTAACGGTGTGTAACGGTGTGTAACGGTGTGTAACAGTGTGTAACGGTGTGTAACGTTGTGTAACGTTGTGTAACAGTGTGTAACATTGTGTAACAGTGTGTAACAGTGTGTAACAGTGTGTAACAGTGTGTAACAGTGTGTAATGTTGTGTAACAGTGTGTAATGTTGTGTAACAGTGTGTAACAGTGTGTAACGTTGTGTAACAGTGTGTAATGTTGTGTAACAGTGTGTAACAGTGTGTAATGTTGTGTAACGGTGTGTAACAGTGTGTAATGCTGTGTAACAGTGTGTAACGTTGTGTAACGTTGTGTAACAGTGTGTAATGTTGTGTAACAGTGTGTAACAGTGTGTAATGTTGTGTAACAGTGTGTAACAGTGTGTAATGTTGTGTAACAGTGTGTAACAGTGTGTAAGTGTGTAACAGTGTGTAACGTTGTGTAACGTTGTGTAACAGTGTGTAACAGTGTGTAACAGTGTGTAACGTTGTGTAACAGTGTGTAACAGTGTGTAACAGTGTGTAACAGTGTGTAACGGTGTGTAACAGTGTGTAACAGTGTGTAACAGTGTGTAACAGTGTGTAATGTTGTGTAACAGTGTGTAATGTTGTGTAACAGTGTGTAACAGTGTGTAACAGTGTGTAATGTTGTGTAACAGTGTGTAACGTTGTGTAACAGTGTGTAACAGTGTGTAATGTTGTGTAACAGTGTGTAACAGTGTGTAACAGTGTGTAACAGTGTGAGTACCTGTGTTAACGCCGCTCACCACTCCCTCCATCGTTTTGCTTCCTGGAAGAAGAAAAGAAAGAAAAACCTTTAAACTGCTGAAGACACGAAGGTTTCACAACAAAGAACGTTTTCCTGACGTTTGCTGTCACAGAGTTTATACACTATATTTGTGTGTTTTTATATATTTATTGTGTGTTGACTGCAGGTCACACACACATTCACCAAACATCCTCCTCTTCACACAGAACATCCTCTTCACACAGAACATCTTCATACAGAACATCCTCTTCACACAGAACATCTTCATACAGAACATCCTCTTCACACAGAACATCTTCATACAGAACATCCTCTTCACACAGAACATCTTCATACAGAACATCCTCTTCACACAGAACATCTTCACACAGAACATCTTCATACAGAACATCTTCATACAGAACATCCTCTTCATACAGAACATCCTCTTCATACAGAACATCCTCTTCATACAGAACATCTTCATACAGAACATCCTCTTCATACAGAACATGATCTTCATACAGAACATCCTCTTCATACAGAACATCCTCTTCACACAGAACATCTTCACACAGAACATCTTCATACAGAACATCCTCTTCATACAGAACATCCTCTTCATACAGAACATCCTCTTCACACAGAACATCTTCATACAGAACATCTTCATACAGAACATCCTCTTCATACAGAACATCCTCTTCATACAGAACATCTTCATACAGAACATCTTCATACAGAACATCCTCTTCATACAGAACATCCTCTTCATACAGAACATCTTCACACAGAACATCTTCATACAGAACATCCTCTTCATACAGAACATCCTCTTCATACAGAACATCCTCTTCACACAGAACATCTTCATACAGAACATCTTCATACAGAACATCTTCATACAGAACATCTTCATACAGAACATGATCTGCATTCTTCTCTGCAGTTTGTGTGTTTTAGAGAGAAGCAGCTGTTAGCAGCAGCTCAGCTTCAGCTGCAGCAGTCTGAATCTGGAGGTGACCTGGTTTCTTCTGCTCAGCTGCTCTCTGAATTATTTACTGATGTCACCCAGTTTACATCCAGCCGGCAGCCAGCAGCCACTCTCATGTGTTTTTAAGTTTTCATTGTGTTTCTGCAGCTGAACCGACACCAGCACCTCTGGTTCAAAGAGAAACAGAAGCTTTGTTTCCTTTCAGCTCTAAAAGCAAACAGCAGGAAGTCACAGTGAGACTGAACCTTCAACATGAAGACCAGCTGACGTCACAAACTGAATTCATCAGAGAAATGAATGTTGGAGGTTGTATCTACTGTTATAAAAAGCTAAGCTAATGTAGCATTATCAAGCTAATGTTACTTCTGATCGGCCATCTTTGCTGCTGCTGAGTCAGTTCAAACATCTAAATCTTCCTCCAGATGTTCACTAGAAACGTTTCACCACGTTTCTGTCAACAGAAACACAGACAGTCAACAGAAACACTGTGGAGGCACAAACTTCATGATTTAGACACTTTTAAAATTGATTGTATTTATTTTCCAGATACGACATTTAAACTGATTTACTGACATTTAAATGAGAGTAAAGGTTGAAAAGGTTCCTCTCTGCTGTATAAACACTGTGAAGCACCTTCTTGACTTTACTGCAGCACATACAATCATATAATAAATTATTTACTGTAACCAAACACACAGAAACACATCTGAAAACTCGCTCCTGTCTGAATCTCTGCACAGCAGCACCTGGTGGCCGTCAGAGGAACTGCAGCTGTGTGTTGGGGTTCAGACTGGGAGATGTTTGGGCCGGTGGGCGTGTCGGCCGGCATGTGATGGATCAGACTGAACAGAGTCTTTGTCTGAACAAAATCTGATTCACATGGAAAACATCTCAGAGCACACAGAGCTCATGATCTCTGGCTGGACGCATATTAAATCAACCTGCAGCTTTTATCTTCTATTGGATAAAAGATCAGATGATAAACTCACATTCATGTGTTTATGAGACACTGAAACCTTTTCACAGCACAAACAGGCTGAAAACTGATAAACTGCACTTCTTATTCTCTGATTGTCTCCGCTGTGCAGTGAAACTCAACACTTCCTGCATGTTTCATGTTAAAAGCTCAGATATTAGATATCAGAAACCTTCAGCCGTCAATAACCGATCAATCAAACTGATCAGATTCAGGTCCTCGTGTTGTTCATGTTGTAGTGAACTAAAAAGCCTCCAGGTAACACACACAGCTGCACTCAGCCTAAGCGGTCACATGACAGCGGTCACCACTCAGGTTTCTCTGATCGAACATAGAAGGGACGCAACCGGGCGCCGCCACAGACGATTCACTGCAGCAGACAAACAGCAAAATATAATATTAGAATCTATAAACCGATACTGACGTTTATAAACCGATACTGACGTTTATAAACCGATACTGCTGGTTTAATTTGACCCGTGTTGAGTCGGTACAGCACCAACACAGTTCTGTCTTCAGGGGTTTTGGTTTGGGAAGGAAATGAAACGAGTTCTCAGTCTCACAGTTTCCTTTTTATTTATTTTCCGTCTCATTTTGTTGTGAAAATCTATTTTAATATTTTGGTGTTATTGAGAAGCTGAACTCTGACCTGCAGTCTGCTGCTTATTAAAGGAGTTTCAGTTCACACAGTTTCCTACTTGGCAGTTTTACAAAAATGCAGTTCAGTCAGACGACAACATGAAGTTTCCAGACTTCTGCTGCAACGACGCTCTTTCACCCCGTTTCCTGTCCGCTCATCAGCACATAGAGATGATGACTGACGGATATCAGCGGCAGGTTTGACTCTCTGCTTAAATACAAACTGAAAGTCTTCCTTGTTGATCTGGATCATCGTGTGACATCACTTCCTGTGGACCTGAGTGTGTTCTGTCATATAGAATAACCAGACCGCACACACACAGATGTTTGCTGACTAAGCAGCAGATCAGCTGCTGTCGGCAGGAGGAGACGGATCATATCTGCAGTCTGCTGGCCGAGTCAGGTGACAGTCCGGTGACAGTCAGGTGACAGTCAGGTGATCGACCACAGGAAAGCAGCAGGCAGCTCACAGCTGGCTGATAATTACAGGAATGATTCAGGGTTTCATTTCTGCTGACTGGCTGCAGATTTAATATCAACATGTTTGTCAGATCAGATCAAACGAGCAGGATGACGTTCACATCTGGAAACTGTCAGTTGTTCTTCAAGCTCATGTTTTGCTTTCAGATTATTTTCTGTCGTTTATGTGTTGTTGTTTTTATTAATATGATCTAATAAACATCTTCCTGTTAACTGAAGTCACACGACACGATCTGCTAAAAATAAACTGAAGTTATTTTTATTTCATTGAACTTTCAGTCAGATGTTTTTATGTATTTGTGCTTTCTGTCTTTATTTATTGAAGAGTCTGTTCTGTGACGTCGACAGCATCGAGAGTCTCATTTAAACACTTCTTTCATTTTTATCTGCGTCACTGATCAGCTGACTGAACGTAAAGAAACGTAACCTCAACGTTACACTAACGTGTCGATCCTTCTCTACCTCCATCTTCACACTTCATCATCCTTTCTTCTTCATACTGACTCTGCATCGTCATTAAACTTTGATGTCACTTCCTGCCTGTTCTCCCTTCCTTCCTCCTGCTGATGAACCTCCAACGTCACCGTGAATCGTCTTTCTTTCCTCTGATTTGAATATTTTACGATCCAGTTTCTTGTCCTGCACCCACCCCTCCCCCCTCTACCCCCCACCCACCCCCCCTCCCTCCCATCACACACCCATTATCTCAGTTAGGTGTTGAATTTCACTCGTCCCTCCTTCTCTTTCACCTTATCTCGGATCATTTCTTTCCCTCTGTCCTTTTCTCTTGACTCATCTTTGTTCCTGTCCTGCAGACGGACCTGCACGTCTTTACGGTCACCATGAGTTGCATTTTTCTCTGACTTGATCACTTTATGACGTCCTCCCTCTATTCATCCCTCCATCCCTCTTTTATTAAACTCTATTTAATGAGAAGTTTAACATCCAGTTTGGTGAGAAATGTCAGTTTCTCTCTGTCATCCCTCCATCTCACCTCCGAGCTTCACCTTCTCATCCTTTCCTCATCTGTCTGCTTTCCCTCCACCTGTTCACTGTTACCATCCTCCCTCCATCATCCCTCTAATCTCCCTCCATCCTCCCTCCATCCTCCCTCCATCCTCCCTCCATCCATCCCTCTATCCTCCCTCCATCCATCCCTCTATCCTCCCTCCATCCTCCCTCCATCCATCCATTCATCCTCCCTCCATCCATCCCTCCATCCATCCCTCTATCCTCCCTCCATCCATCCCTCTATCCTCCCTCCATCCTCCACCTCTCACCGACATAGATGACCCCCTCCTTGGTCTTGGCGGCGGCCTCCTCCACGCCGGCCTTCGTCTTCTCGGCGGCGGCCACCACTCCGTCCTTCGCCATGGAAAATCCTTTCTTGAAAACGTCCATGATGCTTTTCTTCTTACTCGGTCTTCTTCTTCTTCTTCTTCTTCTTCTTCTTGTGCTGCTCCGTCCTCCTCGGTCGTCTCTCCTCGTCTGTCAGTGATCTGTTCTTCCTGCTGGAGGATAACCGAGAGAGAGAGAGGGAGGGAGAGAGAGGGGGAGGAGGCAGGGAGTGTTTTACGAGAAAGGGAGAGACTGTGAAGGAGAGAGAGAGTGAAATATAGAGAGCACGTGGGACTGAGCAGAGCGAACAGGAGAGGAGAGAGGGAGGAGGAGCAGCTGTGAGAACAGCAAGAGGAAGAAAATCATTCATTCATCCTTCCACATTTATCTTTGAGATGATTCAGGCTAAAAAATGTTTCTGATGTTTCCTGTAAAATTACAATCAGAGTAAATGAATGTGATTTATTTAAACTGCTGCCGGGGTGACGAGTCGTATTAAAGCAGAAACCACTATATTTCAGCTGAACATGAGAGCCATGAGGACTCAACGTTCCAGTTATAACCTTTATTAAATAAACTTTCAGCTCATCAACAAATAAAATCATTAATAATGTCGTTATAATAAATCAGCAAGATAAAAATCTAGTTTGAAAGTTTGGGAATGTTTGGGAATGTTTGGGAACGTTTGGGAATAGTTTTGCTCGTCTGTGGCGTCATGTTTGTCGGCAGGTGATTGGTCTGTCTTCCACCTGAACGACATCAGTTGCCGCCACATCGAACGCTGTGATTGGTCCAAAACAACAAACAGCTGCTGAAAAGTTTCTGTAAATGAATAAAACTGCAAACACTCACAAATATTGTGGAGGTGATTGGCTCCGAGCTGATTGGCTCCGAGGTGATTGGCTCCGAGGTGATTGGCTCCGAGCTGATTGGCTCCGAGCTGATTGGCTCCGAGCTGATTGGCTCCGAGGTGATTGGCTCCGAGGTGATTGGCTCCGAGGTGATTGGCTCTGAGGTGATTGGCTCCGAGGTGATTGGCTCTGAGCTGATTGGCTCTGAGGTGATTGGCTCTGAGGTGATTGGCTCCGAGCTGATTGGCTCTGAGTCATTTTACTGTGATCAGACTGAACATCTGGATGTTGAATTAATATTTTTTCTAGCAAAGCTCGAGGACGATTAAAAACTAACTCAGCAGTTTGTCACAAAGTACTTTACCTCCTCCTCCTCTTCCTCCTCCTCCTCCTTGTCCTCCTCTTCCCCCCCCCCACCTCCTCTCCTCCTCCTCTTCCTCCTCCTTTTCCTCCTCCTCCTCCCCCCCCCCCCACTTCCTCCCCCCCCCCCCCCCCCCCCCCCCCCCCCTCCCCTCCTCGTCCTGCTCCTGACGGACTCAGCAAACACACCCCGCCCCCCCCTCCCCTCCTCCTCCTCTCTGATTGGCTGAACACGCCGTCCTCGTCCTCCTCTGATTGGCTGTCGGCTGTCGAGTTATTTTAGACCTTTTTATTTATTATTTCTTCAGGATGGATCAGTGGCAATATTATGGGCTGCTGCAGGTTACCGTGGAGATGAGAGCTGCAGCAATCAATACTGACCATTATTAGCATACAACCACACCCACACACACCCACACACACAGACAGAAATACACACACTCAGACACACACACACACACACTCTCACACACACACACACACACACACTCACACACACACACTCACACAGACAGAAATACACACACTCACACTCACACACACACTCACACACACACTCACACACACACACTCACACACACACACACTCACCACACACTCACACACTCACACACACACACACACACACTCACACTCACACACTCACACACCACACTCACACACACACTCACACACACACTCACACACACACCACACTCACACACACACACACACTCACACTCACACACACACACACTCACACTCACACTCACACCACACTCACACTCATACTCACACACACACACGACACACACACTCACACTCACACACACACACACACTCACACACTCACTCACACACTCACACACACACACACTCACACACACACTCACACACTCACACTCACACTCACACACACTCACACTCATACTCACACACACACACACACACACTCACACTCACACACACACTCACACACTCACACACACACACACACTCACTCACACACACACTCACACACACACTCACACTCACACACTCACACACACACTCACACACACACTCACACTCACACACTCACACAAACTCATACTCACACTCACACACACACACACTCACACACACACTCACACACACACTCACACTCACACACTCACACAAACTCATACTCACACTCACACACACACTCACACACACACACACTCATACACTCATACTCACACACACACTCACACACACACACACACACTCACACTCACACACACTCTCACACTCACACTCACACACACTCACACACTCACACTCACACTCACACACACACACAGACAGAAATACACACACTCACACTCAGTAATGTAATTGATCTCTCTCTGCTGCACTAATAAATCTATCGCTGTGATTGATCGCTGTGATTTTCTGAGTCAGTGAAAGAATCTTTGTTTTATTTGTTCATCATGAAGCGACTCGAAGCTTCACTTTGATCATTAAAGGCTTTAAAATATAAAAGCAACACAAATGAAAACATAAAAATATTGAAATGATAAAATACAGTTTTCTGTTATATTTTATTAATTTATCTAATGAAACATCTTTCATCATAACATTTATTAATATGTTTGTTTTTCCTGAACAGCAACTCACACACACACACACACACACACTGAACACACACACACACACTGAACACACACACACACACACACACACACACACACTGAACACACACACACACACACACTGAACACACACACACACACACTGAACACACACACACTGAACACACACACTGAACACACACACAAACACTGAACACACACACACACACACTGAACACACACACACACACACAGACACTCACACACACACTCACACACACTCAGACGCACACACACACACACACACACACACACACACACTAACACTAACACACACACACACACACACACTCACACACACACACACGCACACTCAGACGCACACACACACACACTCACACACACACACACACACACACACACACACACACACAGTGGGGAACATACTAACATGCTAACGTGCTAACATGCTGCCCCCTGCTGGTCACATCTGAACATCAGCTTCATTATTATCAGACGTGTCTTTAATCAGTCGTCTTATTTTATAACATAAATACAAACAGGTCATGATTTACATCTTCTGTCACCTGTAGACACGCTTAAACATGTTAAAGCACATGTTATAAAAACCTCTGTGGCTCCAGCAGCTTTTATCTGACATGTTTCTGACGTGTTTCTGACGTGTTTCTGACGTGTTACTGACGTGTTTCTGACGTGTCTCTGACGTGTTTCTGACGTGTTACTGACGTATTTCTGACGTGTTACTGACGTGTTACTGACGTGTTTCTAACATGTTTCTGACGTGTTTCTGACGTGTCTCTGACGTGTTTCTGACGTGTTACTGACGTATTTCTGACGTGTTTCTGACGTGTTACTGACGTATTTCTGACGTGTTTCTGACGTGTTACTGACGTGTTTCTGACGTGTCTCTGACGTGTTTCTGACGTGTTTCTGACATGTATCTGACGTGTTTCTGACGTGTTTCTGACGTGTTACTGACGTGTTACTGACGTGTTTCTGACGTGTTTCTGACGTGTTACTGACGTGTTTCTGACATGTTTCTGACGTGTTTCTGACGTGTTTCTGACATGTTTCTGACGTGTTACTGACGTGTTTCTGACGTGTTACTGACGTGTATCTGACGTGGTTCTGACGTGTTTCTGACGTGTTTCTGACATGTTTCTAACGTGTTTCTGACATGTTTCTAACATGTTTCTAACGTGTTTCTGACGTGTTTCTAACATGTTTCTGACGTGTTTCTGACGTGTGTCTGACGTGTTTCTGACGTGTCTCTGACGTGTCTCTGACGTGTTTCTGACATGTTTCTGACGTGTTTCTAACATGTTTCTAACATGTTTCTGACGTGTGTCTGACGTGTTTCTGACGTGTCTCTGACGTGTTTCTGACGTGTTTCTGACGTGTTTCTGACGTGTTTCTAACATGTTTGTGACGTGTTTCTGACGTGTTTCTGATGTGTTTCTAACATGTTTCTGACGTGTTTCTAACATGTTTCTGACATGTTTGTGACGTGTTTCTGACGTGTTTCTGATGTGTTTCTAACATGTTTCTGACGTGTTTCTAACATGTTTCTGACGTGTTTCTAACATGTTTCTAACATGTTTCCATCATCAGCAGCTGATTTATTAATTATTCTGGTCTAATTTGAGGACTGCCTCTCAGGAGCTGTGACTGTAACGCAGCAGCAGCTTCATATCAGACTTTGTTTGGCTTAAATATATAAAACCACACAGACTCTTCAGTATGTAGATGACGTGTGAACACATAAAGTTAATAAACTCATAACTGTGAGGATGGAAAAACTCTTCAGTGTTACGTTTATAATTTAGTGGTTAGTTTAGTTGTTTTGTTCTCTTATGAAAGCATCATGTTTACTCCTGCAGACGCAGCGCTGCACTCAGACATCAAAGAGACTTTTAGTTTGTTCTGTGTTTGGATCACCTGTCTGATGATGGTTGGATCAACAACACACTGCCTGTAATCACTGTTTTATTACATAAATAACATCTTTATGACATTTACATTAGAGCCTTACTGGTGTATATGTGACAGTACCTCCTCCTATTTCTGAGATTTAATGTTTATTATTAAATGTATTATGTATGTATCTCATTATGTGGTGTTTTATGTGAAGCTGTGATCAGATGTAACAGTCTGAGACTGTTCACCTTTCTGCTGTGTTTCTATTATAAAATGAGACGCAGTGTGTGGATCAGATCGTTTACAGTCACAGCTGATCACAGTGAATCTTTCTCTGCTGGAACTCTTTTATCACTTTGTTTCTCTGCCGTCGCCGTCGCCGCTGTGCACCGTGTGGAAAAAGAGAAACCAGTTTGTCAGAGAGCAGCTCAGGTATTTCCTCTCAGTGTTTACTGTTCAGCTCCGTGACAACAGACACTCACAAACCTTCACATCTGATCGGCTGAAAGTGAAAATATTTCTGCTTAAAAAATGACTTTAACTCTTATTTGATTGTCAAAATAGTTGTAGATTAATTTTCTGTTGATCAATAATCGATGAATCGCTGCAGCTCCACTGATCACATTATTTTAAATCATCTTAATTATTGACATGAAGATTGTTTTCAAGATGAAGCAGATAGTTTAGTTCAAACTGAGTCATCTTTCACTCACACACGAGTCACATCAGGTCACAAAAACATGAAGATTATTCACCTACTGCAGGGTGTAACCACACACACACACACACTCACACACACACACACACACACAAACACACACTCACACACACACTCACTCACACACACACACACACACACACACTCACACACACACACACTCACACACTCACACTCACACACACACACACACACACACACACCACACACACTCACACACACACACACACACTCACACTCACACTCACACTCACACACACACACACTCACACTCACACACTCACACTCACACACACACACACTCACACACTCACACTCACACACTCACACACTCACACACTCACACACTCACACTCACACACACACACACTCACACACTCACACTCACACACACACACACACTCACACACACACACACTCACACTCACACACTCACACTCACACACTCACACACACACTCACACTCACACTCACACTCACACACTCACACACACACACCACACACTCACACACTCACACACACACACACTCACACACACACACACACTCACACACACACACACTCACACTCACACACTCACACTCACACACTCACACTCACACACTCACACTCACACACTCACACACACACTCACACTCACACACACACACAGACACACAAACACACACACACACTCACACACACAAACACAAACACACACTCACACACACACACACTCACACTCACTCACACACACACACACACACACACGGCTTGACTTGTTGAATTGTTGCTGCGTTTGCAGAAACTTTCATGTCACTGCTGTTATGAAAACTAAATTATTGAAAACACACACACTCTCACACACACACACTCACACACACACACACACCCACACACTCACACACACCCACACACACACACTCACACACACACACACACCCACACACTCACACACACACACACACACACACAGCGTCCTCATTAAATCCAATTATCATGCAGCTGTTGGATTCCTCACACAGCTGATGTGCTGATATTAAAAACAACAGTCTGCGTCCTGATTGGTTCACAGATGCCTGATGTACATTTCTCTCATGTCTGAAGAGGTCATGTGACCTGACAGCAGCACATCTGGCTGGCGTCCAGCTGCCTCAGTGTTTGTGGTTATTAATATATCACGGTCGTCTCTGATTGGTTCCCTGCATAGTTTTGCAAAGCGTTCAGTGACTTCAGGCTTCAAACGTCCTCAAAACTTTTCTCACTCAAACACAAACAACCAATCATGTGACACGTTTCCATCGTCACTTCCAACACTCACATGTCTTTATACGGATCAGAACCACTGAAACACATCCGTCTCCACTGCCTTCAGAGTGCTGCGCTCCACGTTGTACCTGCAGAAAGTCACCAGATGGTGTTTTAGTTTTAGGTCAGAGTGACCTCATCTCCTCCAGAGGAACCTCAACCTACCGTCCGTCAACTTCAGGAGGTCTGAGTCTCTATCAGCCTATAATATGAACCATTAATCTGATCGCCAGTGTCTAAACAAGGAACTGCTCTGACCTTGGTAACCATGGCAACAGTGATATACCCTCTATCAGAGAGGTTTCTGCTTTCCCCAAAACATCCCAGACAGCTTCTGAAGGAGAAGATTTACATCATGACCTCAAAGCCGAGCTCGACCCAGGTGTGTTTACAGCAGCATCCACAGACCAGTTGGGGTCATTATTATTATTATTATTATTATTATTATTAGGGATGTGCAGAGGGCCCAGTATTTGTATTTGTATTCGAATGAAGGTGGACAGAGGTTTAAAAATCCTGTTTTTGTTCTTATTATGCTTATAATTTTAGAAAATTAACAATGAAAATTAAAGTGACGTCCAAATGAAGAAATGTGCGTCATGTAGCAGGTGGATGTGACAGCGGAGCGACGTCACAGCGGAGCAGAGGAGAGACACTGAGACAGCGACTATAACCGACCTGCTCACTCAAATGTTTTGATTTTTTCTTCCCAAAAACAAATAATTAAAAGAATATTTGTATGAAACAATTATTCATAATAAACTCACTAATAGTGCTTTGTTGAATAACGTGTTTGTGTTCAGGCTCGTCTCTACTCTGCAGGCCAGTTTGTTTGTCCTGTTGAATGTGCTGTGATGTAACGCCATGAAGCCAGTCAGCTGTTAACAGGACTATAAACTACAGTGAACACAAGGTGACTGTGTCTTTGTTCCCAGCACGTTGCTGATGACACTAATTTATTTCTCTCACTTACTAATGTCTCTGTACTTATGGACAATTCTGATTTAGGAAATATTTCCAAATGGTTCAAACTAAACAAATTATCTATCAACGTCAAAAAATCCAATTTCATCATATTTACATCAAAAAATAAGAAATACTGTAAATCTAATTCTTATCTCTGCATTGTTAATAATCCAAATACTCTTCCATAAGTTTCCTTGGATTGATTTTGTTTCCAATAAAATGTCCAAATCCATTCGCATCATCAGCAAATTGTGAAGTTTGGTTCATCAGAAATGTTTATTAACTCTTTATTGTAGCTTAATCTATCCATACCTCATATATTGCAGTGTTGTTGTTTGGGGATCCACTTATAACACTCACCTTTATAAGCAGAAAAGTTTAGTAGAATTGCTCCATGTAGCAGCTGGGTTGACCATTCAGCCCCGATCTTTAGTCAACGCAAGATCCGAACAATCTTTAACGTAAACAAATATCAAACAAATGTTTACACCTCCCAATATTCGGTCCATCAGATATCGGGCCGCTCAGCTATGGAACAGATTACATCTCAGGCCGCTTCTCCCAAGGATTTGAAACATAAACTCAGGACCAGAATCTGATCTAACTGGGTAACTAACTAACTAGAGGTTACATTATTTTATCTGTTTTGATCCTTTTTACTGCTCATTTTATGTCTGTTTTTTTACTTTATGGTTGTTTCTTTGTTTATTTTTCTGTAGATCGCTTGCCTTTTATTTCTGGCCTTAGTGTGTAATGATAATGAAGTGAAATTACTCTCATAAGTGGTTTTCTGAATCTCACCTGCACAATCAGTTTCTTCTTGTTGTTGTGTTGTTCTTATGCTGTTTTGTTTTTTTGTGCAAATCAAATCAAAATCAAAACTGTTATCTGATAAACTAACCAGTGTTCATCATTGAGATGCAATAACTGTGACTGAATCATTATCATTGATTCGGTCCTTTCAGCTCTTTATATACAACAGTGTTTTGTTTGCATCTTTTCTCTATGAAAGAAATAAAAAGCAACACCTGGAAACATCCTGAGGTAAAAACCTGTAACTGATCTCTAAAGCTGAAGGTTGATGTGTTTCTACATGTTAATTTCTTTATATGAACACTAATAAGTGAGAGTTACGATGAGTCATGAAGCCTTTTTGAATTCTTGTGGAGGGAGGAGACCGAATGACACGCACCAACACATTCCTGTAATTATGTTTGCTGGCTCCCATCACCTGCCTTCCTTCAGGTATCTGCAGCGCCTGCAGTCGACGCTCAGGGCTTCACTGCCCTCTATAATCAGTGTGTTTACCTGAGGCAGGTTCCTCAGACCTGTGCAACAGGTCGACCCTGCAGACACACCTGAGTCCTCAGAGAGGCGTCACCTGCAGGACTATAAGACCGACTCTGCTCCACCCTCGCTCACTCTGAGCACGCTCAGCTGCAACATGGCCAACTTCCTCTCCAACGCGCTGGGAAACGACGGCATCGCCAAGATCGCCGGCGAGAAAGTGGGTGAGTCTTCAGATCAGATTAACTTTTAAAAGATGTTTAACAGAAACCAGTCAGAGAACAAAATGCAGCTGCAGGACTGTTTTAAAATGGACTTTAATGTTTTATTGATGATTTTAAAGACTCTTTATGATGTTTCAGAGTTTCTCTCTCTTTATAAATCTAATAATTAATAAATAAATATGAGATGATTGAAGACCAGACAGCTGTTAACTTTTTCATCTCCAGCCTATAAATCTGTTCATTGTCATCAAAGCTGTAAAATCTGGTTTCAGGAGTGTAAATAGAAATAAACAGATTGGGAAAATAACAGATTATGATAAAGGTCATGTAAAATTATACTCTACTATAAACTGTAATAAGAAGATATTCAACCATTTTAACCCTGAAACGTCTTCGTTGACCCCTGAACAGTGTGGCAGGTTTCTCTTCATCAGTAACATCAGACTTATTAAATGTTCTCATTGATGACTTCAGGCTGTTTGCAGAGCGACTCGTCTGCTTCTGTTTTTAGAAACATCAGTTGAAGCTTCAGGTGAAATGATTCATTTAAGATTAAACGTTTCATAAACACTGTTAACCCCACCCACCTGGTGCTCCAGGTAACTTAAATCAAACTCCCACCTGAAGACGGCAGCGAGTTTATTAAAGTCACTGTTTGTGTGAGAAACAATAAATCATACATTTTATTTATAGAACGCTTTATAAACTATAAATGCTGCAGATTCAGTTCTTAAAAGAAAATAAAATCACTGATTTAACATCTTGTTCATTTAAAGATTTAATTTATAAATAAATCAGTTAATCAAACAGTTATATTATTATTTTAACAGGAGAACATAACTGTCATGATGAATGTGAAGAATATAACAATATTTTAATAATGTTCAATCATATTTTCTTTTTTTTTAACTTAATAAAAGTCCTTCAGGGTGTTTTTACTGCTCGTTGACCTGAATGTGTGAAGTTCATCTGTTCAGAAATCATTAGAGACGCTCCTTCAGAGTCAATCAGGTGACTGTCGTCTGTTTCTGCTTCAGCGAACAGTCTGTACTTCACTTCCTGTTCCCGCCTCTCACAGCCAATCACACTGAGCCTGATCGCATCCTGCTACTCTGCAGTCATGTTAATTACTCCAGCTGTGCTTTCACCTGTTTGACGAGTCAGATCTCAGCAGAGTTCGTCCTCGTTAACTTCTCTCCTGATTAGTTTCTCAGTGCAGAATGAAGCTGACGATGTTTTTATCTCCGCAGTCGGCAGGAAACTAAAGACGAGATGTTAGAGAGCATTCTTATTTTTAAATAAACATTTCAAACAATATATTTTAATATGAGCCTCATGCAAGAAAATGTCCTGATGTGACTCTGACACTGGTTACCCACACACATCCTGTTTTATCTGAACAGTTATTTTAATCTGAGTCTGAATAAAAGACTTCACAGAACAAAAGCTGACAGACATGTGAGCAGCTTTCTGCAGAGCGGTTACTGTGATTATTGAGGCCAATAATGTTGATTTTTGTTAAATAAGGAGGGAATCTACGGACAGCTGAGTGTTCGGACCGGCTGTTTGCTTCCCGCCGCTCGGTGTGAAACTGACCAGCTGTTTGCTGTGCAGGTGATCTGGTGGAGGACACGGTGAAGAGCGTTCTGGGTGGAGGAAAGGAAAAGGAGGAGGGAGGAAAGAAGGACGAGAGCAAGGGAGGGTTCAACGTTGGAGACGTCCTGTCTGCGGTCGGAGGAAAGAAGGACGAGAGCAAAGGAGGCTTCGATGTGGGAGACGCTCTGTCTCTGGTGGGAGGAGGAAAGAAGGAGGGAGGAGGAGAAGGTGAGTCTGTCAGACATGAGTCATCTTCACCTGTAAAGTTTCAGACCACACAGGATCTACATCGTTACCACGCCGGTGTACCGAGGAGGCGGAGTCTGCACGCCGTTGGACAGTTATCGTAGCCGACAGAGACGTCAGATCGGACGCTAAATCACAGACAGAGAAGTGATGAACGTCTTCAGGCTCACAGAAAATCATTCGTTAACGTTTCTGTGCATGCTGGCGGTTAGCGGTTAGCAGTTAGCGGTTAGCAGTTAGCAGAGGCGATGTGCAGCACAGTCGTTTCCTCAGGAAACATCACTGAAGATAAAATTCACAGACACAACGTGGAAATGAATAAAGTGCTTTTTAACTGAGCTGCTCAGGTGTAGAAACCAAACGTCTCCAGCTGCTCTCAGAAACACGGAGGACGTCTGTCTCCATTTCTGACATTTAATAAACTACACGATTCATCAGAAAACTGATCGAAACATGAAGAACCAAAAAAACCCGAAATTAAAAAAACAGAGTTTTTCAGCTTCTGTGAAAATTTAATTTTAGATAGAAAATAAATAAAATCATCTTGAAGCAACAGTTAAATGTTTTCTGTCTTTATATTTAATAAACTAAACTAAAAATCTATTTAAATAAATCATGAATCATATTTCATGATAGAAAACCGTGAAACGGTAAAATGATAATTATAAATGATCAGACCAGAGCGATGAAGAGGAGGCTGGAACCTTCCTCACATCAACACATGAAACTAACAGAAACGTCGTATTTCCATCGCTGAGTTTTGACCGTCGCTCTTTGAATGACGACGTCGTCGTCGTTTCTTCTTCTGCGGCGGTTTAACGGCACCGACTGCAGAGTTAGCGCCACCTGCTGTTGATCTGCTGAAATTCACAGCAGCTGGATGGAAACAAACATTCACTGCATTTTACTCTAAATCTGTTTTGTTTGTGACGAACGTCTCTGCACAGACTGTTTGAACTCTACCTGCAGCAGCCTGGTGGGCGGAGTCAGCTCACCTGGACTGACCAGCTCCTATATAAGCTGGAAGTGGTCATTGGCTCTCTCCCCTCCGGCCTCCACCATGTTGTCTTTAGTTGTGTTTAGTTTAATTTACCTTCTAATTATAACTCCTGTGGTCTCCGTCCAGCAGAAGTGACTCACGTTAGCATGCTGATGTTAGCATGCTGATGTTAGCATTTAGCTCAAAGCATCTCTTTGTGCTTCTGTGTTTTCTCAGGTTTGGATGTGAAGAACGTCATTGGAGGATTCTTTAAGTAGAAGAAGTCGACCTGCTCCTCCTGAAACCAGCTTCAGTCCATCGAGGAGCAGCTCCACATATAATTAATGTTTCATTTTTACAAATCATTGTTCAGTTTGTTGTATTTACAGAAAATGTGAGCAGTGACCTTCAGTGACCTTCAGTGACCTTCAGTGACCTGACCCTGGAAACTGATTTTAATATGACATCATTGAAATAAAACCTCACATCATTAAACCTGCAGTGTCTTGTCTCCCCCTTCTGGCAGTGACAGTAATTACAAACACACTGATGAGTATTTATGATGCTGTTCACACTGGCAGCAATTATGATTTTATTAATATTAATCAATAATTCAGGCACCAACTGTTGAAGATCCTCACATAGAGGAGACACAACTGTCAGAACGGTGAGGAGCAGGTTGGTTATTAACAACCACTCAGAGTTCATGTAGAATATTAATATCTGATGGACATTAATATTCACAGATGAACACAGAAGGTTGAATTTGAGCTCTGAATCCTTCAATCAGCCAGTTTTCACTATATGTTAAACACATCAATGATAAAAAAGGACAGAACTTCCCTCCAGCTCAGCGTTCACTTTTTAAAGGGGCGGTGATGTCACAGATGTTCAGGAGCGTCTCTGCCAATGAGAGGCAGCGGCCTCGTAGCCTCAGAGGTTCAGGGGTCAGAGTTGACCACATGTTTCAGGCCGTTAAATTAAAAAAGTGACTAATTAACTTTTTGGCCAAATAATTAACAGTTATTAGTGGACAAAATGGTGCAGATGCACGTTGATTGATTTAAACTGTCACACATACAATGATTAATGATGATCACATGTTTTCAGTAAAGGAGGCAGAAACAAATGAAATAATAAAAATTAAAGCTGAGAGCAGCGATGAACGAGTCCTTGCACGACTCTGAACCATCAGGATCATCAGACTCTGTTTCCTGTGTCTGAAACATTAATGCAGCAACATTTAACTGACATGAATCTACATTTTCATGAATGTTAGCTTGTCTATGTTCGCTTCCTTACAAACTTCAGAGTCTCTTTAAACCCACAGGAAACTTCATGGGATTAGCATGACATGTCTGTGAAGGAGAGCATTGTGGGTAACCACAGAACCATGATCACTCAGCTTGAGGTCAGAGGTCAGAAGATCCCTTTGAAAATGACACTGCAGGTTTTTCTCTCGCCAAACTTTGGAGCTTTATTTAACTTCCTAGCATGTTAGCATGACACGGTTGATACCAACAGATGCCTCATGTCTTCATTTGATGACAGTATCGTTACTGCAGCTCTCGTTACTCTGAGGGTTCATCAGAATTATCTCACTATTGGACTAAATATATCAGAAATGTAAATATATGTGAATGAATCTCAACTGAGTGAACTGTGGTTAGTAGATTAAACTAATTAGATTAAACACTAATTACCTTTCAACATGTGATGAGGAAGATGTTTGCACACAAAGGAGGAAAGCCTGATGTCAGAGTCACATGACTCGATAACCTGTCAATCAACAGCCATCTAGTGGTCACTTATGGGGACTGACAAAGAAAACACATAAAATGCACTTCAGTCTTCAAGAATGAAATATAGATTCATTTGTGTCGTTTGAGACTCTTTGTGAAACTCGTCACTGTATTCAGAAGGAATGTAAACAGAGCAAAGAGCTTTAATAGTTTGGATGAAACAGTTTACTTGAAAAAGTGATTTAAATACATTAAATTAAAGATTAAATTAAACATTTTTCATGAAGAGAAATGGTCTTTATATTCGAGGACAAAGCATCTTCACAGTTTATATTTAATTTTATATGACATCAGATTGATCGTCTGTGTTTGTCAGATGGTTAAAGAGCAGAAAGCAGATCTCTCCTGTTAATCAGTGAGCTGTAGAGGAGCTGCTAGGTGGATTTAGTTTTCTCTGGATGGAAGCAGGTCAGCTGTTTGCAGTCTCTCAGACAGCAGAGAGTGTGTTTCAGTGTCTGTAGTGTCAGTGATTCTCTGTATGAGGCTCCTTGTTCACTAATAATTACAGACTCAGTCAACTGGCTCCTCCTGTCATTTAAATCCCGTCCGGAGACGCGTCCTCGTATTTTAAAGTGGATCTCTGAGTTTTTCTCCTTCTGCTGCATTTTATCATCTCAGAGTGAAATTAGTTTTTGCTGATGTGACAGATGGAAACATGCTAACAGAAACATATCGGCCTGTTTGAACCAATATGACGACAGAAACAGAGAAAAGCATCAGGAGAGCAAAAGCTTGTCATTTATCTGAGCATCAGTCAGGCTTTAAAAACAACACAGAACCAGAACTGCTGCAGTTAAAGTGCTGAAACACATTATTGAGACACTGGTTCCCAACCTAGGGGTTGGGGCCCTCCAAAGGGTCAGCAGATAAATCTGAGGGGTCGTGAGATGATTAATGGGAGAGGAAAGAAGAAAAAACAAAGTTCTGATACACAAATCTGTTTTCAGTTTCTGGACTTTTTCTCTAATCTTTGATTTTTGCTGAAATATTGGATCATTTGAACATTTATTGAAATGAAAGCATGTGAGAAGTTTAGAGGGAAAAATCACTATTTGGTGGAGCTGTTAACAACTCATAGACATGTGAAATGTGACCCCGACTACACACTGCTTTTTGTAAGACGTCAAAAGACAAAAAGGTTGGAAACCACTGGTTTCATCTTTAACAATGTGTTGTATTTTCAGACTTGAATAACTGAACAACTTTAAGTCTGACTGTTGTTGCTGGAGGAGGAACACTGGTGATACAACATGAGTGTTGTTGTTGTTATTATTATTATTATTATTATTTCAGTATCAGGTGGTTTAGTCTCTGTGGAATTTCTTAATTCATCTTCTTTATAAAAAAGTTAATTTTTTTTGGTGAAATGAGGAAATGTGTGTGTTGGTGACTGTGGTTAACAGTCAGCTGACTGACTGATGATTTGCAACACGTGTGACTTCCTGTAAAGAAGAACGACGATCAAACAGGAAAGTAGTCAAAGTTTTCGGTCAGACTCTATTTTAAAGTCAACAGAGCAGAAGGAGGAAACAGTCTGAGGCAGGGTGAGTGTTAATAACAAATACAAATTATTTAGTTGATTAAATTGAGAAAAATATGAAATTACAGTTTTGAGGTGGTCAAATGTTGTTTGGTCTTTTGTCTTCCTGTTTTCTGTGTCCTCACAGTGATGTAACGTGTCAGAGAAACATTGGTGACGCAGTGTGAATGTTCCAGTATCATGATCATTATTTCAGGGTCAGAGGGTCTAGTTTAGTCTTCCTGTGGACTGTAGATGCAGATTTATCTGTTTGACTTCATCTGTTGACACAGAACACACGTTTACTGGAGAATAACTGTATTTAGTACAATGAGGAAGTCTGTGTGTCTGTTTGTATCTAACAGCCATCACCTCAGAGGCACTGACTTAAATTCACTTCCTGAAGACTCTGACCTTGACTTTAAATCAAGTTTTCATCCTAAATTTAATGATTTATGTTATAGGAACTTACTTTTTGTTCTCCAAAGGGATATGACTCCTGACAACATGAGGCATAAAGTATCAGTTAGTAATCTGACCAGATCCATGTATGAAACAAGAAGGCAGTAAAGGTGAAAGTATTCAGTCAGACTCCATTTTAGTGAGTGTTAATATTAGAGCTGCAAATACAACGTCTTCAAATGTTGTTTCCTTTGTTCTCTTCCTGGTTTGTGCGTCCTCACAGTGATGTAATGTGACTCACTGCTGCAGTTAAAATAGAGAGAAGTCACAGTTAAGAACCACACAGATGTTTATCTGAAGTCTGTTTGTTGGATTTAAAGCAGAGTCAAAGTTTCTCTTTGTCACATGCTTGTAGTTAAAGTCATGTAAACTAATAAGAAGCTACTAAGTTGAGAGGAAGGACTGGGTTCATTATACTGTGTATGTGTGTGTGTCTCCAGTGTTACTGGTTTACCTCTCAGACTCCAGAAGATGAAGAATTCAGAGGAAGAGGAGGACGGAGCAGAGTCTGTGATATCCAGACTGTCTATGAAGAGTGACCGGTCTAAAGGTCTTCCTCTACACTTCAGTAATGAACCTGGAGCCTCAGACACAAAGTAAGAGACTGTTTCTACTGTAAACTGACCTGAAGATGATTCAGTGTTGAAATGTCATTTAAAAACAAAGCCACACTCTACTACAACCATCTCCATCAGTTATACTACATAACATCATTTCTGTTCCTTGGTAGTAAATCTTATTTCCTGATTACTTTTGTCTAAAAAATATAAAAAATATTATTATAATATTTATTATTATAATAAATGTTCCCTTCAGACTTCACTCTTCTGACCTGGACAGTGATATACAGAAATTTATTATTTTATTTTATTTATACATTTTAAAATATTACTGTTCAGATCACAAATGCAAAGTTTGAAGGGAACAGTTTTTATACTGTTTAGGCATAAACAATCAGGAAATAATACAGGAACTGAAATCAAGTAAAATTCACAGTAACACAGTGTTATTAGTGAGTAATGTCATTGCTACTAGTTACAATGTATTTTGGATATTTAAATTACATTTTGGATATCTGGAATTAGAGTTATGACTAGTAAGAATTGGACTGCAGATTTCCAGAATGTTCATTATTATCAGAAATGTAATTATGGATATCTGAAATGTTCATTTTAACTACAAATAATTGAATTATAGATATCTGAAATAAATATC
This sequence comes from Euthynnus affinis, assembly GCA_029490765.1. Taxonomy (NCBI): domain Eukaryota; kingdom Metazoa; phylum Chordata; class Actinopteri; order Scombriformes; family Scombridae; genus Euthynnus; species Euthynnus affinis. Next base: position 30,155,814 of record CM055852.1, read on the forward strand.
CAGTTTAGCTATTAAATGTTAAAAACTTATACTTCTTAAAGATGTTTAGATATCTTTCATGTATTTTTGACTAGTGCAGTCAAAGTTGTAGATATCTTGAAATACAGTTTCTACTGGTGAGAATGGTATAGTGGATATCTAATTACCATTCTGACCAGGAGATTATCACAATTATTTATCTAAAATGTGATTACAGATAGCAGTGTGGTTCCATTAAATGTTAAAGTGGTTCGCCATAAACACTGGTCTCCTGCAGCAAACTCTTATCAAGTCTTCTTATATTGACATCATCTGAACTGCATCACTTCCTGGAGTCATAATTACTGCTGCCAATAGATGGTGTAACCGTAACTATAGGCCTGAATTTTAGACGTATGCTGTGTTTTCTTGTGAGAACGGCTGCAATCAGCTGTTGTGATGATGTATGTAAAACTATTGTTGTTTCCACAGACAGAGAGCAGAGTCTGTGATATCCAGCTGTCTGTCTATGAAGAGTGACCGGTTTAAAAGTGATCCTCTATTCTTCAGTAATGAACCTGGACCCTCAGACACAGGGTTAGGGTTAGGGTTTTTGAAGCTAGTATTTTAAATCCTGCATTTTTTACATCCATGTTTACTAGTTTGCACTCTTCTTCTTCTTCTCTGTCTTTGCTGGCACATTGTTGTGTCTGTGTAATTAAAATTGTAACCCTTTTAATTGTAGTTTATATTATTTTATTTTAAATTGAATGTGATGAAGCTCAGAGCCTGAAGAACAAAAAACTGTCCAAATAGTGACAGTCTGGACTGTTTATGAAGGGAAAGAGCTGCATCAACTTGTGAGCTGTCGGTTGGCCTCCACTAATGTCATAAAGAATGTGTTCATGTCCACAGAGAGAGGAAGAAGAGTGTTTCTATGCTGGAGCAGCAGTCCTGCTGTTCTTTGTGTCAGGACATCCTGAAGGATCCAGTCTCTACCAGCTGTGGACACTGGTTCTGCAGACAGTGCATCATGTCATACTGGGACCAGTCTGCTCCATCAGGCGACTTCTCCTGTCCCCAGTGTGGAAAAAGATCCAGAAGAAGACCTGGACTGCAGACAGACAGTCAGACCAGCACTGTACAAAGTAAGACTGAAGATCTGTCTGCTGATGTCATCATCTCTGAAAACAGGACAGTACTACTATATCAGAATGAAAAGGGTTAGGGTTAGGGTTAGCCTAACCCTAACCCTAACCTAATAGGACAGGAGTCTACCTCCTCTATCCTACTGAACATTAACACAGTCACACAAATTTCTTTTTAATTATATTTGTTTTTCTTCTCTTTCAGCAGAAAGTGGTCTACAGGAGGTTTTAGATGAACATAAGATCAGTCTGAAGGGGAGATGTGAAAGTGTGACTGAAGGAACTGATGAAGCAAGAAGTGAAACCCTCCTCAACAGGATCTACACTGAGCTCTACATCACAGAGGGACAGAGTGAAGACGTTAATACCCAACATGAGGTGATGCAGCTTGAAGCAGCTTCCAAGAAGAAGACCCTCCATGACACTCCAATCAGGTGTCACGACATCTTTAAACCCTTACCTGACCAACAGAAACTCATCAGAGTCGTTCTGACGAACGGCGTCGCTGGCGTTGGAAAAACCTTCTCAGTGCAGAAGTTCACTCTGGACTGGGCAGAGGGCTCGGAAAACCAAGATGTCAGTCTGGTGATTCTGTTTTCATTCAGGGAGCTGAACTTGATCAAAGATGAGCAGTACAGTCTCCTCAAGCTGATCCATGATTTCCATCCAACATTACAGAAGGTCACAGCAGAGAAGCTCGCTGACTGGAAAGTTTTGTTAATCTTTGACGGCCTGGATGAAAGCAGACTTTCACTGGATTTCAACAACAGGAAGGAGGTCGTGACTGATGTCACACAGAAGTCTTCAGTCAGTGTGCTGTTGACAAACCTCTTCAAGGGGAATCTGCTTCCCTCGGCTCTCGTCTGGATAACTTCCCGACCTGCAGCAGCCAATCAGATCCCTCCTACATGTGTTGACAGGGTAACAGAAGTACGAGGCTTCACTGACGCCCAGAAGGAGGAGTACTTCAGGAGGAGATTCAGTGATGAAGAGCAGTCCAGCAGAATCGTCTCACACATCAAGACAACCAGGAGCCTCCACATCATGTGTCTCATCCCAGTCTTCTGCTGGATCATTGCTACAGTTCTGGAGCACATGTTGACTACAGACCAGAGAGGAGAGCTGCCCAAGACCCTGACTGACATGTACTCACACTTCCTGCTGCTTCAGACAAAGAGGAAGAAGCACAAGTATGAAGGACATGAGACGAGTCCAGAGGAGCTGATGGAGGCTGACAGGGAAGTTCTTCTGAAGTTGGGGAGGCTGGCGTTTGAACAACTGGAGAAAGGAAACATCATGTTCTACCAGAAAGACCTGGAGCAGTGTGGTCTTGATGTCACAGAGGCCTCGGTGTCATCAGGAGTTTGTACACAGATCTTCAAAACAGAGAATGTGATCTTCAAGAAAACAGTCTACTGCTTTGTTCATCTGAGCGTTCAGGAGTTTCTGGCTGCAGTCTACATGCACCACTGTTACACCAGCAGGAACACAAAGGTACTGGAGGACTTCCTGGGAAAGAAATACAGTTACTCATCTCTGGATGACTTCCTGAAGAGAGCCATGGAGAAAGCTCTCAGAAGTGAAAATGGCCACCTGGACCTGTTTGTTCGCTTCCTTCATGGCCTCTCTCTGGAGTCCAACCAGAGTCTCTTAGGAGGCCTGCTGGGTCAGACAGAGAACAGTCCAAAAACCATCCAGAGAGTCATCAACAACCTGAAGAAGATGAACACTGATGATATCTCTCCTGACAGAAGCATCAACATCTTCCACTGTCTGATGGAGATGAACGACCGCTCAGTACATCAGGAGATCCAAGAGTTCCTGAAGTCAGAGAACAGATCAAAGAAGAAACTCTCTGTGATCCACTGCTCAGCTCTGGCCTACATGCTGCAGATGTCAGAGGAGGTTCTGGATGAGTTTGACCTGAACAAGTACAACACATCAGAGGAGGGACGATGGAGACTGATCCCAGCTGTGAGGAACTGCAGAAAGGCTCAGTAAGTCCAGATGTGATTAACATTATAAATCAGTGTAGATATTAGTTAAATTCTTCAAATATAAATAATATAAAATTATTATTATCATTAAGATAGTTCTTTACTTGTTTATAGCTGAAATAATATGTCAGTTATATTTAGTCATAGATGTTCTTGACTTAGTTTATAGCTGTTAAGTTAATGAAAAGTTACTGTATTTATTTCTAGTAATTATTAGACTTTACAGTTTTTTCTTCTATTTATCTTCCTTTGGGTGACAGAGGCGTCATACAAACCTGTTAGAACAAATGAAGGACTTTAGAAGTTGTGGTTTAGGTTTTTTTACAGCAGCATTTAATGACAACATATATCAGTATTTTACAGTTATCAGTGAATGCAGTAAAGTTCTTATTACATGAGAAAGCTCTCCAAATGATATATAATCAGACATACAGGTAATATCTGATTTTATACATGCCTTAGAGTTTAAAATAATCTAAATCATTTTCATGTTTCTGAATTAAACTGATTCAGTAATGTCATTTATACAACAATATGTAAAGTTTGCTAACATTAACCAACATTAGCCTCCATAAACTACTGGTCATACGAGATAAAACTTTTAAGTGTGTTGAACTGAGCAATGGTACCTTTTATTTCTTATGAATTCAACTTTTTATTTTACAGAGAGAAGTGGTGTTACGTAGTCCTGTTTTTAAGTCTTTCTTATATTCTGTTGGTCACAGAAAGAAACTCTCAGGTGTTTTCTCTCTTGTTGGTGTAGAGAAGAGTAGCAGCAGGAAATGCACAGAGGTCTGATGAATATATAAGAGCAGAATGACAGAATTCAGACTGTGTAAAGAGATCTTATACACATTAAAGGTCAATGTTACATTTTAATGCTGATACTCTGATAACATCTTTCTGATGACATCATATTGAAAATAATTCAACCTTATTGTGTTTTTCAAATTCTCAGAAAAGATGTTGACAACTAAACATCATGCAGTCATCTGTCATGTACATCTAAATATTTAATGACATTCATATTTAATTATGTACAGCTCTAATAATGTGAATCCATTTGTTTCATTTGTGTTTGTCAACAGTCAGTAAATTTAGCTGCTTATGGATGTGAACCTGACAGCAGCAGGTAGCAAAGAGAGATAATCTTTCTCAACTGTAACTGTTCACTGAGCTGAACTGAGTAAAAATATCCTGGAGTCAAATTAAAAATAGTGGACAGTAAAAATGGTTTTCTAATCAAGATGCCTGATGCTGACTTTGTGAAGACAGACATGGGATCAGATCACACAGACAGACTGTGAACATTATGGAAGCCTCAATGTAACTCCATTTTCTCTCCTTCATCTGCAAGATTAAAGCAAAACAAAGATTAAAAGTCTGCAGGTATGAGAGAGAGTGATGAGAATTATAGTTTCATTCAGTCACAGTGAGATATGATCAGCTGAACTAGGAGTGCTCTGGTAGCCTGCTGGTTAAGATACACGTCATATAACCTCAATGTCATTTCCTGTCTCTCTCTCTCCTCTTGTTTCCTGTTATCACTCAACTGTTGCTTCACATTAAAAGAATAAAATGCCCCACAATTATTATTTAAATTCAAACAGATTAACTGAACCACTGATGTGAAGAGCAAATGTTAATCAAAATAGAGAAACTCAAACTGTTTCATCATCAAATGTATGAAGTAAATATAAAGTGTCCTCTTTCATGGTAACATATGTTGTCATATATGTGTCATTACAGACTCGCTGGCTGTGGACTCTCAGAGACTCACTGTGAAGTTGTGGCCTCATCTCTGAAGTCCAACCCCTCCCATCTGAGAGAGCTGGACCTGAGTAGAAACAACCTTACTGACTCAGTAGTGAAGCTTCTGTGTGCTGGACTGGAGAGTCCAAACTGTAAACTGGAGACTCTGAGGTCAGTTCACTGGGTGTAGCTTTGGTAGTTGTTTCTATATATTCAATTCACTGTTAGTTAAATGTTTATAATTTTTGGTAAAGAGTCACATCTGTATACAGAAGATCCTCTCAACTAATATCTGTTTTAAGCTGATCAAGTTCACTTGCTGAAGGAGAAATATTTCTTTATTATATTCTTGAATGTGTTTTAATGAATAATGTCTGATCACTGATATTGATCCTTCAGAACATGCACACACACACACACACACACACACACTCAAAGGGACTCAGAGATCAATGCAGGTGTTTAAAGTATGAATATAGTATTTTTATGAATCAGTGTTGACATGAATAGGTTTCTGAATGTTGAGAACTCTTCTTCTTTTGTTTGTATTTGACAGTTTTTAACCTGCATCCTGTTGGGTTCAGCTGTTTGGAGTTTCCATTTTCTAAACTTCTACATTCTAAACCTTCTTCAGCTCTGAACAGATTATGGGACATTGAATGATTTCAAGCAGGAACTTTTTCTTCAAAACTGATTATTGATCCTTCACAACACACACACACTTAAAGAGACTCAGAGGTCAATGCAGGTGTTTAAAGTATTAATATAGTATTTTTATGAATCAGTGTTGACATGAATAGGTGTCTGAATGTTGAGAACTCTTCTTTCATTTGTATTTGGTAGTTTTTAACCTGCATCCTGTTGGGTTCAGCTGTTTGGAGTTTCCATTTTCTAAACTTCTACATTCTAAACCTTCTTCAGCTCTGAACAGATTATGAAACATTGAATGATTTTGTCATTTATTCTTTATTCAGATTGTGTTACTGCGGTTTGTCAAAGACCAGCTGTGATTCTCTGGCCTCAGCTCTGAAGTCCAACCCCTCCCATCTGAGAGAGCTGGATCTGAGTGAAAACTACAACCTGTCTGAATCAGATGTGAAGCAGCTGTCTGATCTTCAGGAGAGTCCAGACTATAAACTGGAGACTCTGAGGTCAGTAGAGAGTTGGAGTCAGTCTGTGCTGGTTTCAGCAGTCTTGTATTAAACACAGTTAGTATCAAAGCAAAGATCCAGTATTTCCTGGTGAACCTTCAACCTTCTCAGTGGCTGCTTTCCTCAGTGAAGCTGTGAGAGGAGAATGGTGACAGGCTTCAGGATTGGACAGAAAGACAGAGAGAGAGAGAACAGTCAGCCAATCATATCAGCCAGAAGCTTGTTGAGATCATGTGTAGGGATGCACTGATTCGTATTTTCAGTACTGATACTGATACCTGGGCTTTGCATATGGGCCGATACCAGTGTTTAATTAATAAGCTGTTTGCTTCACTGTGTGGAGGAGACTGGGATTATTCTTTTATGTGTAAGGCAACATCAGGCTCGACTTAAATATTGCTTTCATAACTCTGTAAAACAAAATGTAAAAAAAATACATAAATAATATGTATTTATTTGTTAACTTTTTATTGGAGCTACCAGTGAAGTTTAAGGAGCAGGACCACACCTCAATTACGACACGTCTGGCATTCCTATAAATACCAATTATATTATACCAAATTATACCAAGAATTAATTTCAATTCATAGAGTCAACTCACCATGGATCACGAACTGAAGATCAACACCTCTGATTTGGATGAAAACTCATTCGAAACCAGCTGTCCATCTGCCAAGCCACGGCAGTCGAACCAAGGCCGAGTGTCCAAGCGGAACCGCTGCGTTCAGCGGTACAAATAACCGGCTCCCCTAACATGACCCTCCGATCTCAGGCCTCCTCTTCTCCGTCAGCAAGGGACAAAAAAACATGGACACGACATTCATAGTACGGGCGTCTTTACATCCACAAACAGAGCCCAACATCAGCGTCTGAACTGTCGCTCACCTCCAACACTTCTCATAAAGGTAGGCATTCCCTTCAACCACATAAACAATAAAGTCAAACTTTTTCATCTCCCTTCAACGGGTTGCAAGTTACTAATCGAACTATAATGTCACCTAAGAAAATTCATAATAAGCAGGTTGCCAGCTAATTACGTCACTCCAGTAAGGTCTATCATTACGTGTATTGGGTCACTAGCTACCTTACATTTAATCTAACGTCGTTTCAGTAAAGTGCTGTCACGTGCACTAGGTTGCTAAATACCATTACAACTACTTTAACATCATATCAGTAACATCCATTGTTACATGCACTGGGCTGCAATTACCACTACAACTATGGATGCCTAGCTTAATCTGGGCATCTGCCATCAGGTCGCCAACACCCACCCCGGCGCCCTGTCGCCCACTCCCTGCAACTACAGCAGACATGCTCAGACAACACTAGCTCTATAAAGGTCCATTCTGCCAGTTTTTGGGGGGTTTCTATGGTAGACGATAATTCCCCTCCAGCAGCCAACCAAGATCACGCAGTTGCAAGTGTCTCAGTCGTTAATGAGATCTATCCAGCGTCATTGCTTCACAACATATATGGAATAACGTACCTAATGTTCACTCTCGTTGACCTGACGTTTTCGTTGCCTACGCCTCTCCTGTAATGGCCAAGTGGTCTAGCCAGGTGGCCTAGACTTCCTCTCTGGTCTCCTGGCCGACAGCCGGGCCAGTCCCCTGCAGTTTTTCATTTAATTTCACCCCTTGCATAACCTTTACAGCAAGAGTGAGCTAAAATCCCTGCTGCCTTCCTCTTACTGCTGACTTGCCATCAATCAGCATTCACAATATGCTCCAGATATATTGCATTCCTAATGTTGCTTGTAAGCTAGAAGTCACATTCTCGCTTGCGTTCTTCGGTTAGCCCATGCTCCGAATTCGATGCCTCGGCTTCACCCTGGCCCAAGCTGCTACGCCTGCTTTCCAGACTTACTGTACTTCTCAGATGACGCAGTCTCCCTCTCTTTCGGCCGAATCGATCAAGGCAGATGGCCACCCATCTAGAGATGGTCCTGTTCAATGTTTCTTCCTGTAAAAGGGGAGTTTTTCCTAAGATAACTTAGTCGTGATTTATTTCCAGTTAAATAAACTGACCCAACTACTCAAAACGAACTAAAACTTATCAATTTGGTCAGCCACACGTAATTTTGCTTCAAAGTCAATCTGCTAATCCTTCTGAAACCAACGCATTACTCGCAATTCAAATTAATTTAGCTCGACACTCACTCAAGATCAGAGCCACCACTTTCAGCCTTCATACAATTCATGGGCCATCTTTCCTCCTAAACGTATCATTGCTATACACAGTGAGATGTCAAGATCTCAGATCGGCTCGACCTCATCTCAAGCAACTGGAAGTTTTTGGGGGTCCGCTGTGGCCCGAGTGCTGCAGCGGATTCCCTGTAAGCTTCCCCACAACGCAGTCAGCAACCGGAAGAACAAAGCATATCAAACGTTTTCCTCAATAAATCATTCAAACACATATCATTGATGGTGTGGTCCTTGCTAGTGAAAAATATAATCATGAATTCATGAGTGAGTGATTAAAGTCATTCGTTCACAGGAGGAATGTTGTGTGTTCAGGAGAGCATATAAACAGCTGATCAGGGTTGATAACATTTAGCTGCAATGATTCAACAACATTGGTCTTGAACTGCAATCCAGATATTTGACATTATATACATTGATATTATATTCATAAGATAGCATTTAATGTATAACATTTATTTACTTATAATGATTGAGACTTGGCCAAGGAGAAATTTAAACTATCAGTACATCCATACATACCATCTCAACTATGATGATGGGATCCCAGGTGGTCACTCTTTAAACCCCTACAAATCATACCATAAATACTATGTACCCAAACTCTATGCATCTACTGAATGCAAAGCCCAGCCTATTGGCTGATTAGTTTCTAAACAGGGACATTTGTTTACCCATGTTAGTTCAGTCATGTTGCATGGAGCTTCAGGTCACCGTCAGCACTTTCTGGTCTGGAGGCACTGTTGTCTGAGTATACCAATGGAATCTGAGCAATCACCTATCTGTGGTGTCTGTAGAGTCTTGGGGCCATCTCCACTAAGCTGGGTAACCGTGACAACAGTCTTTATCAGAATGGCTCCTACTTTCTCCAAACATCTGCAGACAGCTGCTGTGCCTCAAGGAGAGCAGGCAGTGTCTGTTCTGGCTTTCTACGATGCTTTCCAATAAAGCTGATCAGACTTCCAACATGCACATCTATCTTCTTACCATCAGATGATTTTGCTTGAAGCCTTTAGTACAGATGAGGTGAATGGATCTGTGAATATGTTATGTAAATGTGTATCTGTGGCAGCTTTATGTTAAGTTCAAATCAAAGTGTTTATTCATATGAAATCAAAATATCAAAACAACAACATGGTAATAAATATAATCAACAAACTAAGAAGTGTGTGGTTCAAAAACTGTTTCTCTGCAGTGTTTCTTTCCTTTGTTGCATCTGGTTTAGTTAACCTCTTGCTGCAACACGTGTACATTATATCTTGGTATCAGTCTCAGCCAATCAACTACAACCAAACTATGCTAAAAAAAAACAAAAAAAAAACAAAAAAAAACAACGTTCCAACAGTTTCTCTCATTGTTAGATTTACTGCTGTCTTTACTGTGACAATTAATCCCATGCTTGACCCAGTATCACCTGATTTGTAACATCTAGTTAGAATTTTCCAAAACACTGATGAGTGAATGTCTCTGTTTCTGCAGTAATGATGTGTTCATGACTCTCAGCACTTTATTTCCTCTGTGTACTTCAGTGAAATCTGCAGAGGAAACACACTTGATAGCAAAAGTCTGTGCAGGTGTGTGAGCTTGGAGCTCAGTGTGTTCACTCCAACACGTTAACATGAGAGCTGAAAGGAAGCAGCTACGCTGCACAGCTGTTCCACTTCTGGTCTGAACAGGACTGAAGTCCCTGCTGCTCTTTATACTGGATGTGCTGCATCACTGACTGACAGCTGATGAAGTGAGTCTCACTAAACACTGATTTATCACCTCTGTTGTTTCTTCTTCTCTCTTCAGATGCAAGTGGTCTCTGTTTGGTTCAGATGGAGAATGGGTGATCTCTGTGAGAGTGTGAGTGAACATCCAGGAGTGTGTTGAGAGAGGATCAGCTGGATCCTGATGATCCATCTGGACCGGAGTCTGGATCTGGATTTTGTCATCTTCACTTAAGTCTCTTAACTGACTCCAAACTGAACAGTTATCTCTGGATGTTGTTGAATCAGCACTTTACAGATGTGTTCTACATGAGCTGTTTGATGCAGAAAAGATGAAAAACAGGTGTTATAAGTCAGACTCTGACCCTGGGCCCATATTTATCAAGCGTCTCAGAATCACACTGAGAGTTAACGAGGACTAAAACTAATGAATGAAGCAGAAGAGAATTTCCTGTGACTGTCAGCAGGAGAAGGATTACTCCTGGGAGAGAGTGACACGTCGCTGTTTTACCACAGTCACAGCAGCAAAGTAGAAATAATGATGACGTCTTGTAGTTTTCTCACAGTCTCAGCTGCAAATATTAAACAGTGCTCATTTGGTATATTATGTGTATAGGCAGGTAAGCAGGCAGGTAACTTACCAAGGTTATGGAACAAAACTATGATGGCAACATTCATTGTAAGATGATATTTACAAAGTGTAAAGAAAGGCTGAGAGATAAATGTAGCCTATATGTTAATGAAGATAACAGCTGATTAGACTCAGCTGTGTGAAATGATCTTGGTTCAGCCACATGCTTTTTGCTCTGGATCAACCTGTTTGAGGAGCTCAGTCTGATAAGTCATTATCTTCCTTTAAATCACTTCTTCAAACTCATTTTATCCACTGATCTACTGATTATTTCTCTTTTATATGCTGAACATGTTAAATGTGAATCTAATGTGTGTTTTACTGCTTTGTGTTCTTCCTGTATGTGTGTGTTAGTTTAGTGTAAAACATTGTGTAACGTTGGTTTGGACAAGTTTTCTAGACTTGTGAAGGGAGGGTGGTGGGATGATGGTGGTGGGAAACAAAGACCAAATTCTACTAAACATGTGTGGAAATAAATGAACTTGCAGTGTTTTTATCCTGTGTCAAGCTTCAGCTTCATGTAGAACATCTATTTTTATTCTAGTTCTTTTTCTGTCTTTGTGTATAAATGAGTCATATTTGATTGAATCTGTGTTCTTTGTTGTGTTTCTGTGGATCTGTTGGATGTTTTTGTGGAACCACTGGACCACCAGGACGCCGTCTGACTTTCTGCTCACGCTTTATTTTAAAGCTCCATTATTCTCATCATTTCTGATTCATTTCTTCAAAGTTTCCAGGAAAGAATTGTCTGTGTAATTTGCTCTATTTATAGATTTCCATTTCCAGCTGAGTTCATATTTATTATTGGAAACTTTATTCTCATATATGTTGAATTGTATGTTTTTCTGTAGATGAAACATGTTTGCATGTTTGTCTGACCTGCTGTGAACTGACTAACAGACTTTAGCTTATGCTAGCTTAGCAACTGGAATTCATTCATTGGCAGTGAAGCAAGTGAACACTGTCTTTATTTGACCTCTAAATTAGTGATAAAGTTCTTGGTTCTTTCCAGGAAATCTTCTCACTTTAGATTGTCTGTGCTTTCTTTATTCTTTAAAAGGATAGGAGGTCATTTTTGATGTGTGTTTGTATGAGGTAATTATCCATAGTCAGTGTATAACCTGCAGTAGATTTGGGTCGGCACGCTCATAGTTTGGAGAAGCAGGCAGGAGTACCGACACAGAAGCTAAACAATGTACAGCTGTGGACGAGTCCAGCAATAAAACATATTTCCTAAAAAAAAATAATATCAGTTAAAGTGTACACTATATATAGAATATGTTCACTTCTTTACCTTGCTGTCAGACACTCCTTCCTTTGGCACTACATTTTCTGAAGAGTGGTGCTTGTGTATCCTTCACATGCTGCAGATCAGCTGTTTATTGTATCACAGTAAAAGTACATAAGTATTATGAGCTTGATGTAGTTTAAGTATCAGAGTAATTTTAGATCTTTGTTATTGACCGATGACCTGCAACACACTAACACCTCACACACACACACTTACGCGCACACACACGCCCGCGCGCGCGCGCGCGCGCACAGGGAGGAGACCTGAAAGTGAAAGTATTCAGTCAGAAGCAGAAGGAGGAAACAGCCTGAGGCAGGGTGAGTGTTAATATTACAGCTGCAAATAATGATTAATGTCATTATTGATCAATCTGATGATTATTTTAATTGTTTAGTTGATTAAATAAGAACCACACAGATGTTTATCTGAAGTCTGTTTGCTGGATTTAGAGCAGAGTCAAAGTTTGACCGGATGCGTCTCGATGATCAGGACATCCGGTGCCTTCGATTAATAAGTAAATACATCTGATTGACAGTTTCATATATAATAATTTTAATCGAATTCACTTTTTGTGAACAGAGTCCGACTCATGGTTGTATAATAAGTAGTATAGTACTTATAAGAGCTGATATGGCGCTGCGCAGACATTTCCTCTCAGTGGTCACTCGCGGTGTTGCAGCGAAAAATCCCAGATTGTTGTGTTATCATGGAAATTAAAAGAAATATTGTGGTTTTAGAACAACGACCCATGAAATAAAGTTAGTCCGATGACACAACTTACCCTGAGGTAGGAGTAAATGAGCAGGTAGATGCGGTAAATTAATAAAGATATTAAATAAACATAGATAAACAGTTTTAGCAGCTTTCTTATTTTTAGAGTTAAATATAGTTTTAATGTATTGCTTCGTTTCATTTTCAAAGAATATCATTAAGGGTTTAGTATTGCTATTATGATTCTAAAACTTGCCTTAACTTATTAATAAGAAGATATTTATATGGGAGACTCCAGATATATTTCCAATTCAGGTTATTGATAAATCTAGACCAATAAGATACAACATAAGGGATACTAGTAATATCTTTCTGAAACAATGACCATATGCTACAATTATTATTTCTAGTGTTAGTCAGGCAGACATTACCTACAGAACCTCTACCTACCTCTATTTTATATTCACAATTAAAACAAATTCAAGGCCTCCAATCTCAGAGAAAATATATAACTGGGTAGCTTTTATAATACATCCTGGTCGAGCTGCGGCCTTTGGAACAGGATGTAATCCTCTCTCTTCAGCCTTCAGATGGTTTCTGACTTTTATTTAGTTGTTTCTCTGCTGTTACTGGATGAATGGTGAGAGGTGTTGTTGTCATTTTAAATAAATGATGATGTAACTCAGTAAATAAATGCTGATCTAGCTCAGTAATATTTGAGGTGTGAGTTATATAAATAACTTCAGTGGGAGTTCTGCACCTTGTCTGAGCTGAGGTCCATCAGCTGCTGAAGAAGTATGAGGCAGTGTGGAGCAGCAGGACTTATTGATATGTTTGTGGATGTATAGATGTATTTTATATCTGTGATTCTATGTTTTCTTGGTAAAAGCAGAGTCACAGACAGCAGGATGAAGTAGCTGCAGAAACAGCAGATACCTGCTCATCCTCCTCCTCATCACCTCTGACCCTCAGCAGTGGCCTTCGTCAGCCCTCTAACTCTGCAGGTCTCCAGGATGAGGACAGCACACTGGGTCAGTACATAGTTTCAGTTCAGCATCATGCTTTTCCCACAGCTGATCTGTACTGATGACTGCCGTTAATCTCACAGCCAGTGGATACGTCTGTAACTCTGTGACATCATCAGGACATCTGCATCTATGGATGCTGTTCTAGGAAATATGTACTTGTGTTTATTTCATAGTGCGGTGTTATTTTTTCTGTTAGTTGTTGTTAGTTAAGTAAAGTTTATTTTGCTTGTCTGTGTTTTGTTTTGTCTGTTAGCAGCACTGACTGTGAAAGAGGATCCTCTGACATCAACAACATAATAACTTCACCACAAACACATCAGCAAGGTCTCAGTGCTGATGTTCATTTCTTTGGTTGGGCCTCCTTTGGACCAGTAGGATCCAGAAATTGAAATGTCAAGAATTTAGTACATAAATGAATGTCAGCTGAACATACAGCGTGTCTGCAGAGGAAACAAGTCCACCAGATCTCACAGTGCAAATCAATTTGAATTATTTTGAGGTGAGTCATTTTTTCCCCGCTGTACCACTACACCAGATATTAGTTATGTCCCACCTGCCAAATCCCACTTTAACCCCTGTGTGTGTGTGTGTGTGTGTGTGTGTGTGTGTGTGTGTGTACAGTGTTACTGGTTTTCCTCTTAGACTCCTGAGGATGAGTGATATAGAGGAAGGGGAGGACGGAGCAGAGTCTGTGATATCCAGCTGTCTGTCTATGAAGAGTGACCAGTCTAAAAGTCAACCTCTAAACTTCAGTAATGAACCTGGACCCTCAGACACAAAGTAAGAGACTGTTTCTACTGTACTGAGTCAGAGCTGATAACAAAAGTCTGATTTTTGCTGGACAGGATTGAACTAATTTGTTGATGTAGTGTTTGAATTTCAATTTATGGTGAATCATAACACCAAGATTCCTGGCTTAGTTATAACACAGGTGGCAAGTGGGCCAACATGCTGAAAAATGCTGTTTGTAGTATTTTCAGGGCCAATAATGAGAAGATCAGCTTTGTCAGAATTTAGTTGTAGAAGGTTGGGAGACATCCAGTCCTTTATCATGGCTAAACAGCTGTGGAGGGTCTGGGTTGCTAAAATCATCTGGTTTTAATGAACAATGTAGCTGAGTGTCATCTGCATAGAAATTATATACAACCATAGAAACTGATTATGAGTCCCAAAGGAAGCATATACAGAGAGAAGAGGACTGAGGATTGACCCCTGGTGTGCCCCATATAACAGCGGAGTGGATGAGGACACATAGTTACCCATAAAGACCAAAAAACATCTGACAAATAGACACAAACCACTGTAGAGATGTTAAAATATAGAGAGATATGAACATAATACTTTGTTGTCATTATTAAATCTTGACCCTGAGCCATGTTTCAAATGACTCTAGCCCTTTCGTGCATGGTGTCCACTGCAGTGTACAGTGGAAGCCATCTTGAACCATTTCAGTTTTAGTACCATGTCCCAACTACCAGGTGGTGAACCCCAAAGTGTTAAAAAGTGTCTACAATTCCATCCGAATATCATTTTTGACTCTCTGTGATTTTGTGATATTCAACCATAAATTCAAAAAGGAGGAGGTTGAAGGAAATACACCAAGTATCTCAGGAATACATAATAATATTTTAATATTTTCTTTTGTTCTATTTATTGTCATTATTGAATCATAACCCTGAGCCATGTTTCATGTTAAACCTGCTCTTTACAAGAACTAATGATATCTGTAAAACTGTTGTTGTTTCCACAGATGGAGAGCAGAGTCTGTGATATCCAGCTGTCTGTCTGTGAAGAGGGACCAGTCTAAAGAACGTCCTCCAGTCTTCAGTAATGAACCTGGACCCTCAGACACAAAGTAAGAGACTGTTTCTACTGTAAACCTGAAGATGATTCAGTTTTTAATCTCATTAGATAACTGACATTACAACAATATTTGTTTTATAATTTGTTTTTAAAAATTCAGTCTCTGATCTCTTTGTTGTCTGAGCATCGACTGCATTATGTATTTGTTATTATTTCATTATTATTCATCTAGCTTTCATTTTGTTTAAAGATGTTTGATTGTTGTTCTGAAATGTTTATTAGTTGCTTCAACCAATATTTAATCCAGGTTAAGTTGAAGACAGATTGTTGTGTTTGTTTTCTAGACATGAACAAGTTAATCTGACAGCCCAGCATCAGGCAGCAGTGCCTTCAGTTTAACTGATAAATATCCTGTTATATGAAAATACTTTTTTTGTCATTTTGCATTTTTACACCCCACATGTCAGACTTTGTGTTCTCAAACATTTAAGTAAGTAAGCATGTAAAACTTAATTTATAAAGCACCTTTTTAACACAGGTTAGAAGTGTGTTACAACATTGGCACAGAAAGAAAAAGAGAACAAATACAAAACAAAACTACCCAGAGCACACCCTTGAAGTTAAGGAATATTATAGAAAAGCCGTCCTAAAAAAGTGGGTTTTTATACTTGTTATACTTGGTGCAGCAAAAGCACAGTCGCCTTTGGGTTTTAGTTTGGCGGTATGGCCAACAGGTTTTGGTTGGATGACCTGAGTGACTGCTGGGTCGTTTAAGGGCTGAGTGGCTCAGAAATGTAGGAAGGAGCGAAACCATGTAGGGTCTTATAAACGATTAAAAGAATCTAAAATCTATCCTGAACTTCACTGGCAGCCAGTGCAGCGAGGCTAAAATGGGAGTGATGTGAGATCTTTGTCCAGTCCTAGTTACTAACCTAGCTGAAGACTGTTGTGGAATTTTGGAGCTGATCTCACTGGCAGTTCTCAGGTTGAAGAGGAGAAGACTCAGAGAGAATTCTGTTTGCGTTTTATCTGGTCCGCTTTAATGAAAGAAACAGCCCTTGCAAGGGAGATAGACCGAGAGACATCCTCTGTTGATCAGACGATGTCCCAAACTCATCTGAATCCCGACAGTCCAAAACACAGTCTTTAAGCAAGTCAATGCATTTAGATGAAAACCCTTTGACCTGAATTCGTATCTTTGCTTTTGTCTCGTCTCGGCTGGCGACGCCTGCATCTGGCCTTCGTTCACCATGAGGCTCCAGGTTTATTAAACAATGCATGTTATCTTCTGTCTGAGAGAACAGAAGAGTCCAGCTTGGCATTTTGTAGGTCTGGTCAGTTATGGATTTATCCATATCAAAGACGTGACAGGGCAGCTTGACAGGTGAAAAGGGCATCGCAGCAGTCAAGGCAGGAACAATGAAAACATGAATGATAAGTTCTGAGTCAGAGCTGATAACAAAAGTCTGATTTTTGCTGGACAGGATTGAACTAATTTGTTGATGTAGTGTTTGAATTTCAATTTATGGTGAATCATAACACCAAGATTCCTGGCTTAGTTATAACACAGGTGGCAAGTGGGCCAACATGCTGAAAAATGCTGTTTGTAGTATTTTCAGGGCCAATAATGAGAAGATCAGCTTTGTCAGAATTTAGTTGTAGAAGGTTGGGAGACATCCAGTCCTTTATCATGGCTAAACAGCTGTGGAGGGTCTAGGTTGCTAAAATCATCTGGTTTTAATGAACAATGTAGCTGAGTGTCATCTGCATAGAAATTATATACAACCATAGAAACTGATTATGAGTCCCAAAGGAAGCATATACAGAGCGAAGAGGACTGAGGATTGACCCCTGGTGTGCCCCATATAACAGCGGAGTGGATGAGGACACATAGTTACCCATAAAGACCAAAAAACATCTGACAAATAGACACAAACCACTGTAGAGATGTTAAAATATAGAGAGATATGAACATAATAATTTGTTGTCATTATTAAATCTTGACCCTGAGCCATGTTTCAAATGACTCTAGCCCTTTCGTGCATGGTGTCCACTGCAGTGTACAGTGGAAGCCATCTTGAACCATTTCAGTTTTAGTACCATGTCCCAACTACCAGGTGGTGAACCCCAAAGTGTTAAAAAGTGTCTACAATTCCATCCGAATATCATTTTTGACTCTCTGTGATTTTGTGATATTCAACCATAAATTCAAAATGGAGGAGGTTGAAGGAAATACACCAAGTATCTCAGGAATACATAATAATATTTTAATATTTTCTTTTGTTCTATTTATTGTCATTATTGAATCATAACCCTGAGCCATGTTTCATATTACATCTGCTCTTTACAAGAACTAATGATATCTGTAAAACAATTGTTGTTTACACAGACGGAGAGCAGAGTCTGTGATATCCAGCTGTCTGTCTGTGAAGAGGGACTGGTCTAAAGAACGTCCTCCAGACTTCAGTAATGAACCTCTACCCTCAGACACAAAGTAAGAGACTGTTTCTTCTGTAAACCTGAAGATGATTCAGTGAGACGGTTTCATTAAGGTTGTAGTGTAGATATGGAAGTGGACTTTTCTGTTTTGCTCAGTTGCCTCCTGCTTATTTTTCCTGACTTTTAATGTCTCATAGCAGCTTAAAGGAGCCCTGTGGAGTTTTCTAGTTAACACACTAAAGTCATGTTTACATTGACTTACTGACCAAAACACATTGTGTGAATCCTTGTGGTCTAACAAATGTGATGGATCCATTTCCCTCCTCATGAAACATCTGAAAAGACAGTTTTAAGCTATTATTTTAAATCTTGTATTGTTTACATCCATCCTAGTATGTGGTCTTCTTCTTCTTCTCTGCCTTTGCTGGTGCTTTGTTGTGTCTGTCTACTTACATTTGAACCCTTGTACTTATAGTATATATTATTATATTTAAATTGAATGTGATGAAGCTCAGAGCCTGAAGAACAACAAACTGTGTAACTGTCCAAATAGTGACAGTCTGGACTGTTTATGAAGGGAAAGAGCTGCATCAACTTGTGAGCTGTCGGTTGGCCTCCACTAATGTCATGTGTCATAAAGAATGTGTTCATGTCCACAGAGAGAGGAAGAGGAGATCCAGAACAAGACCTGGACTGCAGACAGACAGTCAGACCAGCACTGTACAAAGTAAGACTGAAGATCTGTCTGCTGATGTCATCATCTCTGAAAACAGGACAGGAATCTACCTCCTCTATCCTACTGAACATTAACACAGTCACACATATTTCTTTCTAATTATACATTTTCTTCTTCTCTTTCAGCAGAAAGTGGTCAGCAGGAGGTTTTAGATGAACATAAGGTCAGTCTGAGGAGGAGATGTGAAAGTGTGACTGAAGGAACTGATGAAGCAGGAAGTGAAACCCTCCTCAACAGTATCTACACTGAGCTCTACATCACAGAGGGACAGAGTGAAGACGTTACTACCCAACATGAGGTGAGGCAGCTTGAAGCAGCTTCCAAGATGGAGACCCTCCATGACGCTCCAATCAGGTGCCACGACATCTTCAAACCCTTACCTGACCAACAGAAACACATCAGAGTCGTTCTGACGAACGGCGTCGCTGGCGTTGGAAAAACCTTCTCAGTGCAGAAGTTCACTCTGGACTGGGCAGAGGGCTCGGAAAACCAAGATGTCAGTCTGGTGATTCTGCTTTCATTCAGGGAGCTGAACTTGATCAAAGATGAGCAGTACAGTCTCCTCACGCTGATCCATGAATTCCATCCAACATTACAGAAGGTCACAGCAGAGAAGCTCGCTGACTGGAAAGTTTTGTTCATCTTTGACGGCCTGGATGAAAGCAGACTTTCACTGGATTTCAACAACAGGAAGGACGTGACTGATGTCACACAGAAGTCTTCAGTCAGCGTGCTGCTGACAAACCTCATCAAGGGGAATCTGCTTCCCTCGGCTCTCATCTGGATAACTTCCCGACCTGCAGCAGCCAATCAGATCCCTCGTACATGTGTTAACAGGGTAACAGAAGTACGAGGCTTCACTGACGCCCAGAAGGAGGAGTACTTCAGGAGGAGATTCAGTGATGAAGAGCAGTCCAGCAGAATCATCTCACACATCAAGACATCCAGGAGCCTCCACATCATGTGTCTCATCCCAGTCTTCTGCTGGGTCATTGCTAGAGTTCTGGAGCACATGTTGACTACAGACCAGAGAGGAGAGCTGCCCAAGACCCTGACTGACATGTACTCACACTTCCTGCTGGTTCAGACAAAGAGGAAGAAGCACAAGCATGATGAAGGACATGAGACGAGTCCAGAGGAGCTGACGGAGGCTGACAGGGAACTTCTTCTGAAGCTGGGGAGGCTGGCGTTTGAACAACTGGAGAAAGGAAACATCATGTTCTACCAGAAAGACCTGGAGCAGTGTGGTCTTGATGTCACAGAGGCCTCGGTGTTATCAGGAGTTTGTACACAGATCTTCAAAAGAGAGAATGTGATCTACAAGAAAACAGTCTACTGCTTTGTTCATCTGAGCGTTCAGGAGTTTCTGGCTGCAGTCTACATGTACCACTGTTACACCAGCAGGAACACAAAGGTACTGGAGGACTTCCTGGGAAAGAAATACAGTTACTCATCTCTGGATGTCTTCCTGAAGAGAGCCATGGAGAAATCTCTCAGAAGTAAAAATGGCCACCTGGACCTGTTTGTTCGCTTCCTTCATGGCCTCTCTCTGGAGTCCAACCAGAGTCTCTTAGGAGGCCTGCTGGGTCAGACAGAGAACAGTCCAGAAACCATCCAGAGAGTCATCAACAACCTGAAGGAGATGAACAGTGAGGATATCTCTCCTGACAGAAGCATCAACATCTTCCACTGTCTGATGGAGATGAACGACCGCTCAGTTCATCAAGAGATCCAAGAGTTCCTGAAGTCAGAGAACAGATCAGGGAAGAAACTCTCTGCGATCCACTGCTCAGCTCTGGCCTACATGCTGCAGATGTCAGAGGAGGTTCTGGATGAGTTGAACCTGAAGAAGTACAGAACATCACTGGAGGGACAATGGAGACTGATCCCAGCTGTGAGGAACTGCAGAAAGGCTCGGTAAGTCCAGATGTGATTAACATTATAAATCAGTGCAGATTAGTTAAATTCTTCAAATATAAATAATATAAAATTATTATTATCATTAAAATAGTTCTCTACTTGTTTATATGAGAAATAACATGTCAGTTATATTTAGTCTCAGATGTTCTTGAACTGTTTAAATGTTGTGAGTGAAAATAATGTTGATGTTTCAGTTGGTTGTTGTAGGTCATTTCCTCACATGGAGACATTTTTGTGGAACATTTAGATTAAATTTGGATATCAACAAGGAAACCACTGGCTGATCATCAGTAATTAAAGTTGATAATAATTCAGTTAAAACAGGAGCAGACAGTTGATGGACCTGGTTAAACACAACAGTTAACAGAAATGTTTTCAGTCTACTTTGAAAGGAACTAAGCGTTGGTGCATCTCTAATATCACTTGAAGGGCGTTCCATCTGTATGGAGCATAATAGCTGAATGCAGCTTCTCCTGCTTTAGAGCACACGGGGGACAACAAGGAGACCACTGGCTGATGATCTGAGGCTTCTTGTTGCTTCATAAGGCACAAGCACTTCCTTCATATCATTTGGAGCAGGGCCATTCAGCAGCTTGTAGACAAGTGGGAGGACTTTAACATCAATCCCAGCATTTACTGGAAGCCAGTGCAAGGATTTAAGAACAGCTGTGATGTGTTCACTTTTCTTAGTCCTGGTAAAATATGTGCAGCAGCATTCTGTATAAGCTGCAGTCGCTCAACAGTTTTTCAGGGAGTCCAGAAAAGAGACCATTGCAATAGTTGAGTCTGCTTGTGACAAATGCATGTACTAGTTTTTCAGTGTGTGAATCTGAGAGAAAGCCTCTGATTTATGAGATATTTTTGAGCTGATAGAAGGCTGATCTTGTGACATTATTGATGAAACTTCAGATCAATAAATAAAATATGTTTTTGTTTCCAAGGGTTCAGTATTGTCAGTGAGATTTGGGCGACGGCCGTGATTTCCTCCCGGTTGGTGGTGAGAGCGTATAAATAGCCTCCGCTGGCTAGTTAGCTCCAGTATTGTAGCTTGTCTTCACCTGGTTTCTGCAGGTTAGCATTAGTTAGCTCCCAAAGCTAAAAACAAGCCGGTCGGGCTAGCCTCGGCAGACTGTCCGACCAGGAAATATAAAACTTAACCAAAGTTACCATAGCAACAGCTAGTAAAGGTTGAAGGATTTGGGAGTTCTTTGCAGCGCAGAGGTTGGCAGTATTCACTTTGGTATAAAATTAAATAGACGCTGTATTTTCAAAAGCATTAATTTACAAAGATAACAAAAGGAAGTAAAAACACACAATATGTAATTAACTAAAAGGTATTTTATACAGGTGTGTGTGTGTGTGTGTGTGTGTGTGTTGCTTGGATACTATTCAGACTCAGTATGACGTCAAATTGAGTATTTAGTGCGTTCCAGTTTGTGTAGTTTGTGTACGTGAGAAATACCCGGATGTAAACTACATTAGCAGGAATTTCTGAGCTTACTGGACGCACTCAACTGTCCCACAATGCATTGCGTCTCTTCAGACTGCAGTAGAGGAGATGAACCAGGCTAAAAGCTGTTTTCACTGTAGGACAGTTAATATGTCACTTTATTAAGTTTTCAGATTTTTTCAGGCTTTACATTCAAACTAATGTTGCAGCTACAATCGTTAGATTTCATCTGTGAGACCAACATTTATCTTCCTAAAGGAATTATATCAGTAAAAAAATGCTGGAACATGTAACGAGGTCAAGGAAAGATGTGAAGGAGAATTCATGAGGAGGAAAGACGACCGCAGCGCTGAGAGAATCCGACTGACCGTGTTGTTTCATGCAGGATAAATAAATGCAGCCCATAGATTATTATTATCAGCTGATTAGACACTAATTAAAACATACTTATAAATATTGTATTCATTTTAACCAAGTGTGTTCTGTTAGAGGCCACTAAATACTCCACACTGGACCTCTAACTGTCTCAGCTTCTTCTATTCATCCTCTATGGTAGTTCTTATCACTGTGGGTGTAATTCCCCCTCCGACCACTATGTGGCTTGCAATGGCAGAGTGGCGCTGTCCGTATTTCTGCTCGTTGACTCTGCGGGAAGTGAAGACTGCAGAAGCAGCGATTCAACGTT
This sequence comes from Euthynnus affinis, assembly GCA_029490765.1. Lineage (NCBI taxonomy): Eukaryota > Metazoa > Chordata > Actinopteri > Scombriformes > Scombridae > Euthynnus > Euthynnus affinis. The sequence continues at coordinate 30,178,427 of CM055852.1, forward strand.
TCTGACTAACTTGGCTGAAAACTTTCTCCAAAATCTGAGATATTGGCGTCTTTTTATGTTTGTGGTGAATGAAACTCGCCGCACAAAGTTTCAGCCGTCTGAGGCTCATTAAGAGCTTTTAGTGTTTGTGCGTGGATGAGGCCAAACTATCCAACCTCACTGTGCTGCGTGTTGAGCGGGACAGAAACACTGATGAGGACAAAGTGTTTGGCAGGTTTGCCACCATGAAGGAGAGGAGGATGACATTTCTAAAAGGGACCGTGAAATGTACAAAGTTTGTTAAAGTGTTGGGATTATTTAGTTCTATGGAGGATTTTACACAAATGGACTAACGTTACACTAAACTACAGCAGGCTGAGCAGGGACAACAACTGCTGAGTCAAACATCCATAATTAGTCTTTATTCACTTCAGTTTTGGTTGTGAAGAAATGAGTCAGAATATCAGATTTGTGTGTTGTTGAACTGGTGGTTTAGTGCATCTCAGCAGCCGTCTGTGTCGCTGCCTGTGCTGTTGCAGACTGTCCACTTTGTATCTGAATAGGCCTTGTAGTGTTGTAGACTGCCGTCTCTACTTTGTGTTTCTCTTATTCCCATGTAAGAAAGACATGGTAGTGAGACAGTGCATGTGGCTTGTTGCTGTGTATTGATGGTGCTGAAGCGTTCATCAATAGATGTATGTAGAGCGCCGCGTGCTGTCCTCAGTGCTGAAACATTTCAACCAGCTGGAAACCTGTTTTCTGTTTTGTTCTTCACAACAAGCCTGTGGCTTCACTCTGTGTTTTCATAGACAGGCTTGCTTGGCTCAATAACAGTTTGTGATTATGGATAGGATATATCAGCTGTTTGACAGCAGTGAATTTTAAGATGACTTTATTAGAAGGGCCCCTTGAGAATGCTTGGCCCCCTCTGTGCTGAGAGTCTAGCTCCGTCCCTCATTAAAAACATCATGTGACTAAAAACGTCTCGTATCCCTTTTTCTTGACAGACAGACTTGTGTGTTCTGTTTAATATGCTGATTATAATCTGTTATTAGCCTATAATGCATATAAGAGCTTAAGAAGCAGCACATACAAACCCAAACACCTTGAAATGTTGACTTGTTTGTGCTTTAAAGTTGTTCTGGTTGATCCAGGCTGTGGCTCCGTGTTCCTCCGTCCAAAGATCTGTTCAACTCGTTTGATAACAGGATGAACAAATATACAGAAAACATGATTTTGTTGCTGTTTTTCCTGTGAAGAAACGGCGTCTGGAGATTGAAATAATCAAGTTGCTGCTGTGCCTCGTGTGTAAATGTGCACAGCGTCTCTCTTTATGCAGATGATCCCTGCAAGTATTTCATAAAGTCAAGCAGAAATCTTTCAACGTTACAGTCGTTTTAGTGCCAAATTCCCTCATTTAGTTCTGATCCTTCTACTGCAGCTCAACACATAAACACTGTACAGGGAAAGAAAAAGTGGAAAGCAGCTGAACATCATTGATTATTGAAATGTGCAGACACGCCGAGAGGACCAGTTAGGATCTAATATTAATTCATGTTCATTGACAGTGTGCTGTACTCATTGCTTTGATCTACATATTAATATATATTTATACAATGACAGTACTTCCCTGCAGTGTCAGTATATTGTCATTATTCCACCATTCATGTATATTTTCATTATTTCTATATTATAAAGCAACATAAAACAGTAGTGAAGTGTGAATAGCACTGATCCTCAGAACAGGACATTGTAGAACATGTTATGGATTCATTTTCATCACTTCAGGTTATGTAAACTGTAATTCACTAGTTTGAACAACAAAATTTAAATATGAAAAACACTCAGAATAATAAATCTGTTGAACTGAACAGAAACATGTTTGGACAATAAAAGGAAAACATAAACATGCAGCTTTTACTGTTCAAACAAACTTTATTGTGTTTTCTTCAGAGTCGACTGATAAAGACAGAATAAAGTGTCAAATCATGAAAAGCAGTGTGATTCAACTGATCTGATCACCTTCCAGCAGTCATATTGCTGCACATATCATATCAGACAAGGATCAGAGCAAAACCACAGCAAAGGTATTGAGTTTACTGCTCTGGATGAAGATGCTCTCATAGCAGGAAGGACAGCCATGATTCACTGACACTGCTGTTCCTCATCTGCTCCAGGAGCTGTGTAGAGCAGCAGCTGCAGCTGGAAGACACAACATTACACATAGTTCATTTACTATTTCACACATTTGATACACTTATACATGTGAAAATAATGCTGTTGAACCAAGAGTAGCACTTACATGCCAAGTTCATCTGCTGCACAGGCAAACACATGTGTATCACTCACCTGGACGTCTCCTGACTTGTGTCTGCAATACTTGTGCTGTTATGGCTCCATGTGTTGTCTTACTGCCACAGAAAATGAAGAAATCTTTGGCTTATTAGCAGCATGTCGCCTCCCTGTTGTCTCTTATCAGACCAGCAGCTCTGTGAGAGGCTCAAACTGAGGCTACAGTCAACTAATATTTAAGGTTATACGTGGCAGCGTTACTTTCCTGGAAACTAATCTACTGCTAATAAACACTGTACATCATCTAGGTTATGAAACATTAGCAGCGGAGTGAAATAAATCTACATTACACTCTTACCTGTCCAGCAGGAAACAGGAAACTTCAGCATCAGTCTGCAAACATTTCTCTCATCAGGGATTTCCATCTGGGTTTATCCTCTTTATGACGTTGTTTGTCCAGATTTCCTTCAGCTTCTTCATGTTTTCGTTTCTATGACGACGACAGTTTCCGCTCCTGTGATTTTCTAAATAAGTCTGATCCTCCATTTATCAGGTTTTGCTTCCAAAAACTTCTCACAGTACCAAATGTTTGCTGCGTTCTTCTTCTTGGTTTTAAAACTGGTGCGTTTCCGGTAGATCACAGACAGACTGTGAACATTATGGAAGCCTCAATGGAACTCCATTTTCTCTCCTTCATCTGCAAGATTAAAGCAAAACAAAGATTAAAAGTCTGCAGGTATGAGAGAGAGTGATGAGAATTATAGTTTCATTCAGTCACAGTGAGATATGATCAGCTGAACTAGGAGTGCTCTGGTAGCCTGCTGGTTAAGATACACGTCATATAACCTCAATGTCATTTCCTGTCTCTCTCTCTCCTCTTGTTTCCTGTTATCACTCAACTGTTGCTTCACATTAAAAGAATAAAATGCCCCACAATTATTATTTTAAATTCAAACAGATGAACTGAACCACTGATGTGAAGAGCAAATGTTAATCAAAATAGAGAAAGTCAAACTGTTTCATCATCAAATGTATGAAGTAAATATAAAGTGTCCTCTTTCATGGTAACATATGTTGTCATATATGTGTCATTACAGACTTTTTAACTGTGGACTCTCAGAGACTCACTGTGAAGTTGTGGCCTCAGCTCTGAAGTCCAACCCCTCCCATCTGAGAGAGCTGGACCTGAGCTACAACGACCTGTCTGACTCAGAGATGAAGATTCTGTCTGCTGGACTGGAGAGTCCAAACTGTAAACTGGAGGCTCTGAGGTCAGACACCATTTTTTACCTTTGTGCTGAGATTAATATGATGTGACAGTTGTGGTGACATTAACCTGCAGACATAAAGCTGATATCATGCTGATCCACACTGAGGATCTTAATGGGAACGTCTGTTTTCTTCTTCAGTGGTTTAGTCCATTGACTGTGTCAGAGCAATGTTGAGCTGCACATTTAAAACCTTCATATAACAAGAACAATCTGCACTGGATAATTCACTCTGAACCTCTGAAACACTGTTTTTGTCTTTTATATTTGACAGTTTCTCTCATGCTAAACTGCATGTGGCTTTGTAATACAAGTGACTTGCTAATCAGCAGTTTAGCTCTGGGTTAAGTAGAGTTATGAGAGGTTAGCATTTATTAGCATTAGCACTGCTTAATGGTTCCTGTCAGCACTGTTGCTGCCTGTGAGCTAATGTTGCTCCTTTATTCTTGTTTTGTAGAAGCACACACACCTGTATACCTGTTGGTATTAATAAAGCATTGAAGAGAGCATCCCAGCATCGCTGCATTCTTGCCGATGCAGCACAGTGGTCACCTACCCGCTAACTAGCTACAGTTACAGTTTGAGCTATCATCCTCCATTACACCCAGGATTCATTAAGAGACTAAGTACAAGCCTTTTGAACCCTGCGCCTGCTGCTCACACCTTTTTTTCCACCATTAAACTAGCAGAAGTGGATTTGGACACATCTTAAATGCACCATGAGCTTCAGACCGTGCTCTTTACAACGTTAAAATAGGGCCCAAAGTATTTGAAATGATATTTATTTAAAGTCATATTGAATTATGCAGCCCTTTTAAACAACACTGTTTGAAGCCATCATAAGCCCATAACATCCTGTAAATAAAAGCTTATGCAACTAACAACAATTCATAGTTTTATTATTCATTATTTCACCACGTTTGTGAGCAAAAGTGAAGCAGAATATACTTCAGATGCAAACACTATTTATCGTCACCATTCCCGTGTTTCTACATGACGAGCATCATCACATTTACTAATAGATTTATAACCAATAGACAACAGATGATAGAAAATAGACAACCCATCTTACACACATGAATATTAAAGAGTTAAATTATCCCTCGTGATCACGGCTGTTTCTAGGATTTGAGGACATTCAGAGTTTATGGAGGTCTGGAAACTGTTTTTGATAAACAACCATTATTTCCCTCGTGATAATGATGATAATAATAATAATAAATATCATTAATAATAATGTATTTACAACACATAAATGAACATGGGCCTTATGGATGATAGATGGACCAATCAGTCTAAAAACAAATGTGGACTCTCACAGCGTCTATATGGTCCTGAATATAGATTCATGTTTGTAATAGAAGTAAATAACAAACTGACTTATGGGGAATTCATTTGCTCCAACTTAAAGCCAAATCAAGACAGCAGTTTGACTTGTAGATGAATCAGTCAGATGAATGATGAATCAGCATTTTGTTTCCTAATAAGTGAAAATATGTGTCAATCTTAGTGCTGTTTCCAACAGTTACTGAGGTCAACGACCTTTGAACAGCTTCAGAAAACATCATGTTGATGTTGTGTAGTGTTAGTACCTGTATGAAAAGATCTCTAAGTCCTTTTCTAGCAGCACACAATCTTGTGCTTTGTTTGATTTGTTGGGATGTCCTTTAGTTTCCATTTGGAGAACAGATTGTGCCTTTAAAACCTCAGTAATTCATCTCCATACAGCAGGAAGTCAGACCTTAGCAGTTTGTTGTGCCTCTTGTGTCACATCCTGCCAGGACTTTGTGTTGTGTTTTTGTTCTTTTGGGTTCCTGTGTTCACTCTGTGTGTCTGTTTGTTCCACTTCTTCTTTCTGCTTGTTGAGCCTGTTGAGTTTTGTGTCAGTGTGGCTCTGTGTTCCTCGGTTGCTGTTCTCCTCCGTTCCACCAGAGGCCTCGGCCTTTCTCCCTGTTGTGTTGAGACTGGACTGTGTTGGAGAAGGCTGAGTCCAGTTGTGAAAAGTAAAGCTGTCAAATAAATGTAGTGGAGTAGAAAGTACAATATTTCCCTCTGAAATGTAGAAAGTAGCATCACATGGAAATAAAAAAGTAAAGAACAAGAACCTCTAAACTAAATGTACTTAGTTCCTTTCCATCACTGTCTTTGACACACCTTAATATGAGTGTAAATGTGAATCATGAAACGTCAAATGTGTGTCCGTCACTGACAGTGAATGAAGACGCTGAGTCGTCGGTTTGTACGAAGCTGTAAACAGTTTTATTATTGTGACATCAGAGCAGCAGAACAAAGCAACATTGATCAGAAACACACTGCTGGACAAACACCTGTCTGTGTAGAAGTCACTTGGTGTGTTCAGGTTTTGTGTCGCTCTGTTCTCGTCTATGTACAGGTGCTACATCAAACCATGCAGAGCATGTGATTGGCTGCCAGCCATCAGCTGATCTGACAACCCAGAGAAATAAACCAGGAACATTCAGACCAAACCAAGAGAACAAAAACATATTTGAGTTATTTCACTTCTGCATTACAAACCTCTGACTTTAAAGTTGATAGTTTTTATCTTATCTTTTATATCTCTGCTACTTTGTGTATTTTAAAATGTCCATACATACATACATGTATATGTTTTATTATTAGTATGTTGTGTTGAATGTTGTCCTGTCTGTCCTGTTACACTGTGAGCTCACTGAGGCAAATAAGGCAATAAAGTTAACTCAACACACTAGAGCTGCAACAATTAGACGATTAATCGAGTCAATCAACAGAAAATGAATCACCAACTATTTTGATCATTGATTCTTCATTTTGAGTCCAGATTCTCTGATTCCAGATTTTTAGATGTGAATATTTTCTAGTTTCTTTGGTCTCTATGACAGTAAACATCCATGCCGTTGCCCCACTAAAGCGTCATTTCATATTTCACAGCTGATTGGCTCTCTGTCTGACCGACAGCCAATCAGATAGCTCTCTGTCTGACCGACAGCCAATCAGCTGTGATACATATCAAATGACGTTGCAGTGCGGCTACAGCGCGAGCTTGGAGTTTCCAGTCGGCAAAAAAGAGCGGAGACTTTCTCAGCTAACGCCAGCTAACTGAAATAAAGTGGATTTCATACTCGAGCACAGGATATAAAGCTTTTATTTGGAGGAGAAAGTGGAATTAAAGCGCCTCGGAGCCCAGCAGCCACGGAATACTGTCCTCACTCAGACTGCTGGTAAAATGAACCGCGGGTTTAACGTGGTGAAGTTTGCCGGGAGGAAAAACCGCCATGCTGCCCTTTTGTGAGCCGTCAGCTGGTGAGTGAAAGCATATTTTATCATCCTGCCTCGGTGCTTCTGGTCCCTGCATCGGCCATATTGTTGTGCTGGATGGATTGATATAGATGGTGACGAGTGTCAGTGTGTCCGTGCTTATCTACTGAGGTTGTTGTCATAAAGTTGTTGTCACAGAATGGATTAGTATCCTCCTCCTCTTTGCTGTTCGCTTATGGCTCTGTAGGCTCGTTTGTTCTGAGCTTGGTTGTGTCGGCTTATGACGATATATCACATTATGAATGAATCAATATTACAGAGAGGTTGTGCTTCAGTGATGCGGTCAGGCGCCTCGTTCCTGAACGCATCACTGTCGTGAGTCAACCAGCCGACTTCAGCTAATGCTTTCTAGAGATGGTGTCATTTCCCAAACTGGATAAAAAGCACATTTATAAAGACTAAACTGCTTCGCTAGCTCAATCTCTCTGTAACTAAGATATCCGTTGAAACAATAATCTTTCCATGGACAGATTTAGCTCCTACGTCCGCAAACTTGACACATATGTAGAAGCTGGTAGCGCCGTGTCACCGGCACAGCTGATGGAGGATGCCGGAGTGGAAGCTGAGATAAACTCTCAACTGAAGGGAAAATGGCGGGTAACGATGAAGACTGGAGAAGGGTTCAGGTTTTTCACTGTGTGTCAGTGGAACTCGTCTCTCAGAGTTGAAAGGATCCGTTTTGTTTTTCCCCACAACTCCTAATCAGTTCAGTTCAATCCAGTTTCACAAACATCAAAGAAAGACGAGTCCAAACTCCGCTCCGGGTTTTCACCGCTGATCCCACAAAACAAACCAAAGCACAGACACTAGCAAAGCAACACAGGGGGATGTTCCATCAAGCTGCTTAACTCCACAGTTTGCTTTATTTCCATAAGCTTCACTAATTGAAGTCAGAGTCCAGCTCAGTAACCATGGTAACTGTAATGTTCCTATCTTATAAATGAATACTCCGGTTGGAACATTAGACTAGCAAAGGCTAGCTTCTTTGTTTAGTTCTTCATGTTCACATGTCACGACTTATTCTGCTTAACCTTTTTCTACCTACTCTCTATAACCTAATGGTTATACTGCCTCCTTGAGGTGACAGATGTCATTAACACCTATCAGTACATCCCCTTTCCTGAGAAGGTTACTGTAACACACTCTTATAACCTGAACACATACAGCACAAAAGTCTGTAAGTAAGTTAACATTCTCTCTAAACTTTCACATATCATGTAAAAATATAATGTAAAGAAAATTGTATACATTTTTTCTGTAGCTTTACTTTTACTACAACATAAAATACAATGGGCCCACATGACAACAAAACAGTCACCCTGGTCCAATATGTAACAAACTGTAACATCATGCAAACTTGTCAACATGTTTTCTCTTCTCCGCTTTCCTGTTAATAATTGTTTCTTTTCAATGATTCTTTGTACATCTTTAACATTTCACCCTTGTTCTATGAGTCTGTCAGGTGGTTTCCTGGCTCTACTAGATCTTCTCAAAACCGGAGCATCCAGTACTGGAATTGATGTAGTAGGAGACACAGTGTGTTGCAAGTCTGGAGTCACATTAGCACTCTGTCCAGACTCAGTGTCCTTCAGTGTTCTCCTGAGTCTTCAGCAGACTCCTCCTGTTTCTCCTTAACACTTGTCCATTCTCTGTCCTCACAGTGAAGGACCTGGGACCCACTTCACTGAGGACAGTTGCTTTTCTGGTCCAAGCCTCGGGATCCTCAATTCTCACAACGTCCATCTCCTGCAGGGGTTCCAGTCTCCTCGCTGTTCTGTCATAGTTCGTTTTCTGTTTGTGTTTCAGTTTGATTCGTTTGTTAGCCAGTTGGCTAGTGTGGTCTTTGTTATCTTCCTTGAAAATGTGTGGCAGGGTGGTGCGCAGCTTGCGATGCATGAGAAGCTCAGCAGGTGATGCACCACACTCCAATGCTGCTGTCCGATAAGTGAGCAAAGCCAGATATGGGTCAGCTCTACCATCTCTTGCTTTTTAAAACAGCCTTTTGACAATCTGGACTCCCTTTTCAGCCTGTCCATTTGCCTGTGGATACTGTGGGCTAGAGGTAGTGTGCTGAAATCCATACTGCTTAGCAAACTCTTTGAATTCCACACAGTTGTACTGGTGTTCATTGTCACTAACCACACACTGAGGAATTCCATGTCTCGCAAAGAAACTTTTCAAGTGTGTTATAACAGACTGTGCAGATGTACTAGTGAGCTGTGCTACTTCAGGATAGTTTGAAAAATAGTCTATAACCAAAACATAGTCCTTGCCATGCAGATGGAATAGATCAGTTCCCACTTTTTGCCATGGAGCTGTAGGTTGCTCCACGATGAGCATTGGCTCTTTTGTCTGTTTGTAATGATGTGGGAGACATGTGTCACACCTTCCTATCATGTTCTCAATATCCATATTGATCCCTGGCCAATAGACTGTTTCTCTGGCTCTCCGTTTACATTTCTCTATGCCGAGATGTCCCTCATGTATACGTTGAAGCATGTCATGGCGCGTGGACTGAGGAATGACAATTCTGTTCCCTCTCAGCACAAGGTCATCAGTCACACTCAGATCAGCACGTACCGGATAGTACTGAGGGCTAACCTTCTGCAGCATCGGGTCCTTTGCAGTTTCATGTGCAATGCACTCTAAAATCACATCAGACACAGGAAGTCAAGCTGTCACCATGCTGACATGCGCTTCAACATCATCCGTCGTGGAGCCATCCACAGTGCTGCTGCTAGGTGCTGCTGTCCTTGACAATGCATCTGCAAGCACTATGTATTTTCCTGGTGTGTAGATCAACTCAAGGTCATATCGCTGGAGTTTCATCATCATGCGCTGGATTCTAGGAGACATGTCATTCAGGTTTTTCTTTATGATTGAAATCAGTGGTTTGTGATCAGTCTCTGCTGTAAAGGTTGGCAAACCATAGACATAACTGTGAAACCTACTACATCCGAACAACAAACCCAAAGTCTCTTTTTCAATTTGAGCATAGCGTTGCTCTGTTTCAGTCATTGATCTGGAAGCATATGCTACAGGCTGCCATTTGTCTCCCGTAGCTTGAAGCAGAACAGCTCCTAAGCCATATTTTGAGGCATCAGTGGAGATTTTTGTTGGCTTTGAGGGGTCGAAGAATGTGAGGACTGGTTCTGTGGATAAGGTTTCCTTCAGTTTTTTCCACTCTTCGTCCTGTTTAGCAGTCCACTCAAACTCCTTGTCATGGTGGAGCAACTCTCTGAGACATGCTGCTTTGGATGACAGATGTGGGATGAACTTTCCAAGGAAGTTGATCATTCCCATGATTCTCAGGACTCCTTTTTTATCAGTGGGAGGCGGCATGTCCAGTAAAGCCTGCACTTTTGAATGATCAGGTTGCACCCCCTCTCCCGAGAGCTTGTCTCCCAAGAAAGTCATCTCTGTGACACCAAACTGACACTTTTCTGTTCAGTTTTAGTCCACTCTGTTTCACTCTGTGAAGTTTTTTCAGTCTTTCATCATGTTGCTGGCGTGTCGTTCCCCAAACCACCAGATCATCGATGTACACTCTTGTACCCTCCAGACCCTCTCTTATGGGCTCCATTGCTCTGTGAAAGATCTCTAGCGCTGAGATTATGCCAAATGGGAGTCGCAGAAAACAGTAACTCCCAAATGGTGTGTTAAAAGTGCAGTACTTACTGCTTTCTGGGTCTAGTTTCAACTGCCAAAATCCCTGTGATGCATCCAACTTACTTTAGTATTTAGCACCTGTCATCTCACTGGTAATCTCATCCCGTGTTGGTATAGGGTAGTGTTCTCTTTTGATGTTCTCATTTAAATCTTTAGGATCGAGACAGACTCGTAACTCACCACTGCTGTTCTTGGTACAAGTTATGGAGTTCACCCAATCCGTGGGCTCTTCCGCTTTCCGAATGACACCCAGCTGCATCATTCTGTCCAGCTCGAAGTGGTGCCGGCACCCTCCGTGGCGCATGCACTACAGGCTTGGCCTCACTCTTGAGTTGGATTTTGTAGGTGTATGGTAATGTTCCATGTCCTTTAAAGACAGAGGGAAACTGTTCTACAATGTCTGCTGATCCTTCACTCTGTGTGTAGTTTGATTCTTGATTGCATTTGTCCATGTTGTCTTCACATCTGACAGACCCTCTTAACCAAACCAAGGCCTTCTGAGGCTTCGTCTCCCAGGAGTGATTCATGTCCTTTTGGCACAATTACAAACAGTAGGTTGTACTGCTTGCCTTTCGATGTCACAGTAAGTCTGCATCTTCCTTTTGTCTCAATTGGCTGACCATTATATGCCTTTAATGGTGTTACTCTGGTGTTAAATATTTTAGGCTTAATCTTGAGTGCCTCAACATCAGTCTCATTAATTAAGTCAGCTTTGGCTGCTGTGTCAATCCTAAATGTCACAATTGTCTCATTGACCAACAGTGGCACCATCCATTTATCACTTTGCACTGCACTCACTGTCTGTCTAGTATCATCATCTTCACTTGACACCATCTTGATGAAGAAAGTTTCACTCAAATCATCACTGTCATCCGTTTCTGTTACAGTGTGTACTTGATGTCCTTTTTTTTACATCCTTTGAGAAACACATCTTTGCATAATGATTTTTTCCTTTACACTTTGCACATGTTTTTCCATCAGCAGGACACTGTCTCACCTTATGTTTTTCACCACATCTCTTACAGGAAAATGTCTCTTTGTCTTTGAACTTGAATTTGCCTCGCTGTCTCCCTTTCACAGACAGGACATGCACCGCGTCCCCATCTTGGCTAGCTGCAGTCAACGCAGGCTCGTTAAAAGTCAGCACAAGTTGGCGGGCTAGCTCACTGGCTTGACATATTTTGATAGCATTTCCCAACGTGAGCTCTGTTTCTCTCAACAATTTCTCCCGGAGCTTCTTATCTGTTGTACCGAACACGATCTGATCTCTTACCATGGAGTCTCTGAGATCACCAAAATTGCAAGTCTGTGCTTTTAGCTTGAGGTCTGTGAGAAAATGTTCAAATGTCTCTCCCTGGTGCTGCACATGTGAGCGAAAGACATATCGTTCATAGGTTTCATTTTTCTTCGACAAGCAGTGCTCATCAAACATTCTCAAAACCTCCTCAAACTTGTCTCTGTCTTCGGGTTGAGCAAACACAAAAGTGTTGAAGACTTCTATGGCATCTGTGCCGGGGACGGTGAGCAGCATGGCTATTTTTCTCTCATCTGCCCGTCGATCCACTCCGACAGCCGAAAGATACAGCAGACATTGCTGCTTAAAAGCCTTCCAATATGCATCCACATCTCCAGTCAGCTTCAGCTGTCCTGGCGGTTTAAGTGCATCCATCATCTCATGTCACTCCTTTCTCCCGAAAAAAAAAAATCCACTCCTGGTACCATGTAATGTTCCTATCTTATAAATGAATACTCCGGTTGGAACATTATACTAGCAAAGGCTAGCTTCTTTATTTAGTCCTTCATGTTCACATGTCACGACTTATTCTGCTTAACCTTTTTCTACCTACTCTCTATAACCTAATGGTTATACTGCCTCCTTGAGGTGACAGATGTCATTAACACCTATCAGTACAGTAA
>CM055852.1:30205866-30258366 GCA_029490765.1 Euthynnus affinis
ACCAAATTCTACTAAACATGTGTGGAAATAAATGAACTTGCAGTGTTTTTATCCTGTGTCAAGCTTCAGCTTCATGTAGAACATCTATTTTTATTCTAGTTCTTTTTCTGTCTTTGTGTATAAATGAGTCATATTTGATTGAATCTGTGTTCTTTGTTGTGTTTCTGTGGATCTGTTGGATGTTTTTGTGGAACCACTGGACCACCAGGACGCCGTCTGACTTTCTGCTCACGCTTTATTTTAAAGCTCCATTATTCTCATCATTTCTGATTCATTTCTTCAAAGTTTCCAGGAAAGAATTGTCTGTGTAATTTGCTCTATTTATAGATTTCCATTTCCAGCTGAGTTCATATTTATTATTGGAAACTTTATTCTCATATATGTTGAATTGTATGTTTTTCTGTAGATGAAACATGTTTGCATGTTTGTCTGACCTGCTGTGAACTGACTAACAGACTTTAGCTTATGCTAGCTTAGCAACTGGAATTCATTCATTGGCAGTGAAGCAAGTGAACACTGTCTTTATTTGACCTCTAAATTAGTGATAAAGTTCTTGGTTCTTTCCAGGAAATCTTCTCACTTTAGATTGTCTGTGTTTTCTTTATTCTTTCACTTTATTGCTGAAATCAGCTGCAATAAACAAACAAGGAAACAGTGTGATCCACTTCTGTCTCTAGTTGTGATGAGAAAGTTCAGTTTTGGTCTCATCACTCCAGAGAACTTTGTTCCAGGAGTTTGGAGGTTTGTCTCGTTGCTGTTTGGCAGATTGTCAGCAGGATGTTTGGTGGCGTCGTCACGGTAACGCCTCCTTATTGATGACCTTGAAGCTTTCAGCTGAAGTTCTGTGTGTGTTTTTCTGTCTGACTGTGGTTTGGTATCAACACAACTCTTCATGTTCTTCTTCTTCTTCATCAGAGCTTCAACTCTACTGATCAGCATCTGATCATCTCTGGATTCTTTGGATTTCCTTTTCCTGCTTTCTAAAGTTGAACTCTCTTTTCTTTTGCTTTCCTCATGACTCAGTATCCAGTAAAGTCAGAGCAGAAACTCACTGATATTTCTACACAGACACTAATTCCAGGTGTGAAACTTTCCCTTCACATTTAAACCTGTGTGTTTATTATCAGCTCAAACATTCAAGGGGATGGAAACTATTGATCAGGAACATTTGGCTCATTTCACTTATTATTAGGATGTAAAAAGGCCAAAGACAATAATATGATAATAAATGTCTTCATCTGACCACCATCACTAAATAAAACCACACTTTTCAGCATCATCAGTCATTTTTTCCTAAATATGGCCGATATTTCACAGATTCTACCAGAGTCTGTAAACTTATGAGCACAGCTGGATGTATGGACATTTGAAAATACACAAAGTACCATAAATATAAAAGAAGTTCAAACTATAAACTTTAAAGAAGTTAAAGAACTCAAACATGTTAAAACAGCACAAATAATTATAAAGAAGCATCAAATAAACAACAAGATGCACCTTTATAGATCCACAGGGAGTGTGTGTGTGTGTGTGTGTGTGTGTGTGTGTGTGTGTGTGTGTGTGTGTGTGTGTGTCAGCAGCTCACTGACCTGCCGACCTTCACTCCTCCTCCTCTTCCTCCTCTTCATCATCTCAGACTGTTCAGCAGACTGAAGCCGTCACTCTGTATCTGTGTTACTGTTGTTCAGTCAGTGATGGAGGAAGAACTCACACCCTTTACTCAAAGGACCAGTTCCCAGTGCTCCCAGTGTTCCCAGTGCTCCCAGTGTTCCCAGTGCTCCCAGTTAAACCAGCAGTCAGGTTACCATGGTAACGGTGAAAGAGGTTTTCCTGGCTGTAATCATTCCTCCTGTTCATACTGGATATTAAAAGATCTCCTTCATCCACAGTGTGTCCAGATAGACATTTAAAGTGTGTGTGAAGCTTCTGTTCAGCTTCAGCAGTCTGAGTTAGTCATATCAAGTGGATATCTGACACATTTACAGTCTTTTTAGCATCAAATTCTCCTCTTTGTGTTTCCCTGTTGAGCTGCAGGTGGAAGTATAGAAACAAAAAGAGGGACTTTGGCACTAAAAAGACTGTAACGTTGAAAGATATCTACTGGATTTGACTCATTTGGACGCTAAGTATCAGCTAATGAGTGACTGAACACGTCACCTCGTCCCTGTCCTCCCTACAGACCACCCCCCCTAAAATCTGTCCCAGTTAAATCCAGTATGAGCCCAGTTCTGTCCTCTCAGTGGTGTTCTGTATCATAGTGGACTACATGTTAATCTGGTTAAACTGGTTTTAGTCTAATCCCAGTTAAGAATATTCAGTAATCCTAATAATCACTATTCAAACAATATTAATTAATTCTAATTTTATTAAAGACGGTTTCTTCCTCTGTGGTTCCAGGCAGCTGTGTGTTCTGAAGCTCAGTTGTTCTGGTTCTGGTTCTGGTTCTGGTTCCAGACCTGACTGTGTTCTGCTTTAAGGTTCGGTCACACCAGAATTCAAATGTGTGAAATCCATTAACTTCACTCACAAAGTAAATCCAAGTGAGTTTTTCACATCAGTTTCAGTTTTGGTGATCAATAACAAGCCGTCCTGATAGAGCTGAGCTGTGAGTGGACGGAGAGCCGGAGAGTCCAAACGGAGGAAACCATCGTAGCTTATTAGCTGTGTTGCTAACATCCAGTTTGATTGAAGCTGTCAGAGTAAAAACTGTTCAGAGACTGTTTACACACAGTTAGCAGACAGGAGGACATGATGCTGATATGTCTGTTCAACATTGATCTGTTAGCGACCAAGCTAACCTATTGTGACTGACTAGCACTACCATGTTTCCCTAGCATGGTTAGCTCACCAGCTGCAGTTCACCAGCTAGCCCGAAGAATAATCACGTCTTCATCGAGCTTCAATAACCAAATATTTCACAAAGATGAATTTGTGATGTGACCGGTCCTTTAGAAAACTCTTGAACCTGATGAAAACATGAACTTCAGACATTATGAGGACACTTCTAACAGAGTTTCTTTGAGTGAATGAACACACGTGTTTAGCTAATGTACTAGAAATGATGTATATACTGTATTTATAACATTTTCCAAATCAGCTGTTAGATTGATTTCCTTCAAAGGAACAGTTTCATATTTTGGGAACTCTTCTTATTCTCCGTCTGACAGAGAGTTAGATGTTCAGATTGATGAATATGAAGCTGAAGCCAGTTAGCTTAGCTTAGCATAAAGACTGGAAACAGGGAAACTGCTAGCCTCATACAAAAACTGGGATGTAAAAACGTCAGAGCTGCTAATAGATGTATAATAAGAGCTTTTTCCCAGTGGTCACTGGCGGTATTGCAGCCAAAAATCCCCCTGCGGCCCAAAAAGCATTTTCCCCACAGACCACCACTGTTAAACAGACACCTGTAAAACTGTTGACTGCAAACAACGTCAGTTATGACTCTTTTTGAACTTCTGATCCATGCAGGTTTTATGTTTGTAAAACTTTCCTCGAGCCCAGAAAGCGATTTAAAAATCCGTGACGTCATCAAAATGTGCGGGAAACACTGCTGCTAGAAGCCAGAAACTCTTCTGGCTCATGTTCCAGGCGAGCACTTCCTGTATATAATAAGGAGACCTGGATGCAGCATCAGAGGCGGGACTCCGTTCATTCCTATGAAGGTTGCTCAGTGGTGCATGAGAGCAAATAGATAGAATAGATAGGACTGAATGGCGCCAGTATCCAGCTCTTATAATACAGCCATGGAGCTGCTGGCCAGAGAGGAGAACGCAGAGTCTCTGTAGAGTTGGAAAAGTTTGGCATTATTTTTTCACTGGAACCAGATGTCCATCTCTCTGAGAGCAAGGGTTAGGGGATCGAAGGAAAACGAGCCGCATCAGAATCAGCTGTTCTGTGTGTGTGAATGAAGCTTTGGGTCCCAGCTGATCAGCAGCACGGCGTCTGAGGGAGTAGCTTTATATCGACGAGCAGTGATGAGAACGGCCTCGGTGTGGATGTGGTGGTGAAGGAGGTATCATCGGTACTGCTGGACCGAGAGTTATAAGGACGTGTGACCTGTCTAACTGGAGGTAAGGCACTGCTAACCACACCTTAACCTGAGTCCACCCAAGACCATCTGTTCTACACAGGTCAACACCATAGACCGTATATAAAGATGGACGTAATGACAGCTCCCCAAAAGTGAAGCAAAACACCTCCATCATGTCTGTAACGAAGAGCCTCCGTTACTGATGACTGGGGGGTTTTGGTTTGTGTACTTGTAACTGGGTGTATGGAAAAGTCACTTTAATTTTAAATATTTGGGATTATGCACTTTAAATAATTGCACACAACACTTTTAATGAAAGCACTTTATTGCCATTTGCACATTGCATATTTGCACATTTATATTTTGCACATTTATATTGAAAACCTTGTTTGATAGAGAGGATGTCTTCTGTCACAGGAGTACAGCAGAGTTCCTGGAGGGGTGACAGGAGGGAAAGAATAAATGTGTAGATCTGTTAAATTGTTTGTTTGAAATGTGTAGGCAATATGAATGTGTTTTAAACAAGTGCTAAGTTAAAGTAAGGTGTGAATGTGCATAAGTGGTTTTTCTCTTACCTGTCCTTTGTCTGCTCCAGGTGTTCAGCCAAAAGAGTCCCCAGGGGTACGAACGCCATTTTAAAGGTTCCCGGGAGAGACCAAGTGGGGACAGGAAGAGGGGGGATTTTCTTTTTGGTAGTAGGTTAGAATATGTGTATTTTGGGTTTAGTTTTGGGTTTGTTCATGTTTGTAAATATTTTCTTTTCTGGTTGAAGCATGGAGATTAGGGGTGAAAAATAAATTGTCTTTAATGTTAAATACAGAGATGATCTATTTTAAGTACACCTGTGGATGGAGCTTTCCAATAAGCCATGCCAGACACAAAGGATAAAATGCGCCATTTTCCACCTGTCCTGGTTGTTGCTGGTTGCTGGAACTGGATCGGTCTCTGTCATGTCGCCATAGCTCTCCTGCTTCATTTTGTTTTGTCATTTGACCGTTTTTGTAAATAAACTAAAAATATGGTGCACCGGACCAACTTCTCCTGATCCTCTTTTCCACTGCGTACTCCAGCCGCTGCAATAGGTCATTCTAACAATGTCCATCAGTCATTGGTCAACACACAGATGACTGTAAGAGAATTAAACAGAGACGTGGCTTCAAGTATTTTTGTTTAAAGTATTAAGTATTTTGGTATTTTTGATTGTATCAAAATGTAGCCCAGTCTTAAAATATTTCATTTAAGACAGACAAATATGCAAATAGTTAAATAAATAAGCTTTAATGTTTAAAACATTCCTCTGATAAAACAAGTTCATTAAAAGAGTTAAATATCCTTATATAATTAGAATCATTATAAGCCGATTGATTAATCTTTGTCATTTTGTTGAGTGTAATTCATGTTAATGGAGAAAGTTTGGTTGATGTGCACATAGAAAGTATGTTTGTTTACAACCTAGCCTTACAGGGTATGGGATTGAATATATTGGGTTTTGTTCAATCATGCTGGTTGTTTGTTTATTTGCTAGCCAGTAGGAGATGTGTAGAGGCGGGATGTAGAGGAGACCCCGTACTGTGTAAAACAGGGTTCAGTCAGAGGAAAAACAGCTAAGCTAAAGAAGACAGTGGAAACGTGGTCTCAGTGTGTGGTGTTTATACATGGATGGATGCAGAGTCTCATCAAGCTGTATCAGACATCATATCACTCACAGAAGGTAAAACTAACCTCTGTGTATATTCTGTAATGTTTCGTTTTGATCCATACTGCTATTAGAGGTAATGCTAAACGTGGTTAGCATATTAGCACGCTAGTACGATATTAGCACGTTATTCACTTGATAGCCAATACTGTTGCATTGTATAGTTAATGTGTTAGCATGTGACGTGTGTAAAGCTCGACATGATATGCTCAGCTAATAATTTTGTGTTAAGTCTAAGTGACTAAAATATGGTGTTGTACACATCTATCAGACTGTGAACCAGGAAGCCAAACTTGGACCCTTTTGGATGAGTAGATGTGCTTCGCGCCACGGTTGCCATAGTGAACTGTGTGTTGCCAGTAACTCCGGTGTCATCGCTTCTCCCTCCTCTCATCATCTAGCCGGTTTCACCCCCTTTCGCCCCCTTCCCCCTCCAAGACTTGTGAGTAACTAACTACTAACTACTAACCAGTGCACTGTTATTTGTTTTGGGTCTCCAGGCTCCCAAGCAAAGACTCAGGCCTGCAACGGGTTTTTGTTTTCTTATTGAAAAAAGGACATTTTATGTTGTTGCAGTGTGTGTGTGTGTGTGAGTGTGGGCCCTTTAGGTAAGCTAAAGTGTGTAACATTTGGTAAATCCACAAGAATAGTAATTTCTGAGAAAAGCTATAAGTCTTAAAGTGAAATTCATTGAGGTCTATTCGATGTTTTGTATCATCATTAATTGTGGTAATGGATATTTTTATTTACATTTTGCTAACTAAATTCCTAATTTGAACTTTGAGTGTAGTGTGTGTGTCATGATTATATTTGATAAATGTGTGTTTTGAGTAAAAAGGTTATACGTTAAACAAAATTCTTAGTGGGATTTAAAATCTTAATATCTTTAAAAAACGTACTAAATTTTCCTGCTAAGTGGAGGCACCGCCCAATTATTTGACATCTCATTCTTAAGTTAATCATCTAAAAAACAGTTAAATTTGTTTAATTTCTTCGCGCCAAATTTGAAACCTAGATATATGTACCCAGGACCCCGCCCATAGTACTACAACGCTTGAGATATCCAACTAGCTACATGGGACGGGTGTTACAAAAATGTATTTAAAAAGATAAATTTAGAGAGTAAATGTTATAATGCAGCCTGAGACTTCTTTATTAATATGAAACAGGATAATAACTGCACAGCAGGTATTTAAGCCTTTAAACTACCTCACCCAGACCTTCACATGTCACGCTGTTTCTGAGCAAATGTGAAAAAATGTTCAGAGTCCAGGAAGAACCGAGAACAGGAAGTCCAAACCCCCCGTCTGCTCGCTGACCGTGTTTGCATCCTGTGAGATAATTACAGTGTGCCCGGATGACAACTGAATGGAAGGAAGGAAGTGACTAGGAGGCCGTTGTTATGGGGATTTCCATATGTAAGGTGTAGCTCCCTCCAGTTAAAGACACGAACACAAGGCGTTCTTCTATAGACTGGCATTTATTTCTCATGCCGTGAGAACTAAACAAACAAAGAATACAAATAAATCTCACACAATTTCACATATACCGACATTCAGCTAACAAACGACTAGCTTAAATTCAGATGCAAAAATGTAGCAATCATACAAAAATAATAATTACAAATATACATAAATAAATACCTCATTGGCCGCGTTAACCAAAGGGAAATTAACTTGAATGCTCAGCCTCAAAGTCTTCGTTGGAACTTAATACCAATTATCCTCTCTGCTAAAGCGCATCTCTCTCCATGCGTGGTCTTGTTCAATGTGTAGCAAACAAAACAAACCCAACCCACAACATAACACAGAACATTTGTTCCGCTCTCAAATTAGCTCTTTTTTACCATTTTCAACTTATACATGTTTATAAACATTAAAATAAAGTATCCAAACATAAATTATTCACATTTCAACTTAAATTATTAAATTAACCCTTTTATTATAATTGCAACTCTGCCTCTGATAGCAGCTACATAAGGGGTGACATATTTTAAGAGGTCACAGTGTTTCTCTGTCTTCTCAGACAGAAAACAGCTGCATGTTTAGTTTTGAAAAGCAAGAACCTGACTGGCAAACCGAGGCCAGAGCGGACAGCACAATGCAATGTGACTTTAGAGGTCACAGTTTTATGTTTTGAAACTAATGAACCAATTAGATTATTTTCTCATATTACACGCAGATCTGCTTGAGTTAAAGACTCGACTCGGACTCTCGGAGGACAGAACAGGAAGAGACGGGTCAGACAAACCCAGACGCTCTCTGTTTACGGTTGATCAAGTAAAAATACCAATAAAATACACTCAGCATCAAAAAGTCATCAAAATCAGCTGCAGCTCAGAAGATCCAGTCATGAGCAGCTGGCTAAAAGTGAGGTTAATGACAGATGAACCCTGATACAAACTGAGATAAACAGGAAGAGGAAAGGATAAAATGGGACTAAATACTCTGCAGAGAGGAAATGGGACGTGTTCTATAAACACACACACACACACACACTTACATGCATGTACACACGTGACTTCCAGTACAGGAGAAGGCAGGAGGAGCAAACAGGGAGGAACCCTGAAACATAAACTATTCAGTCAGACTCCATTTTACAGTCAGCAGAGCAGAAGGAGGAAACAGTGTGATGCAGGGTGAGTGTTAATATTAGAACTGCAAATAATGATTAATGTCATTATTGATCAGTCTGATGATTATTTTACTGATTAATTGTTTAGTTGATTAAATTGTGTCAGAAATATGAAATGACAGTGTTGACTCTTCAAACGTTGTTTCCTTTGTTCTCTTCGTGGTTTGTGCGTCCTCACAGTGATGTAACGTGACTCACTGCTGCAGTTAAAATAGAGAGAAGTCACAGTTAAGAACCACACAGATGTTTATCTGAAGTCTGTTTGTTGGATTTAAAGCAGAAAGTTTCTCTTTGTCACATGCTTGTAGTTAAAGTCATGTCAGGCTTTTGACAGATTTCTTCTGCCCGTGTTTGTGAACATTTAGTCCAGACTTGGTATTTAAACTCCTCCACCTCGGGGGGCGCTAGCGAGCGATGAAAGGGTAGCCAGGTAGCTCGTCGAAATTTCATATAAAATCAAACATAAACCCAAAACTACTCGACTAATTCCACTTCCCGGCAACAACAGACACAACAGTGACAACAGAAACATACTTTCCTGCTCGGTTTCCACAATGGTCAAACCAAAACACAACAAGAAGAGCGAGTCACCCGAGGCGGGCCCGGAGGCCTCGGACACACCTGACCGGGAGACCCCAGTAGCTGATGACAAAAGTGAGGAGGACCCCTCGAACAAGACTGTGCTAGCGGCTGTTACTACTTTAAGCGCTGAAGTCAAGCGGTTCAAGTCGGAGACTTGTGCCATCATAGAAACCTGCATTGCAGAAATATCTACTACAATCAGAGACGAGATCTCCTCCTTGAGTCAAAGTGTGCAGAAGTCTATTTCGGCGCTGGAAAATAAAGTGGCTGCACAAGAGACCGCTATGAAAGAGTTAGAGGAAAACGCCTCGGCCCAATCTGACACCCTCTCTACACTGCAGACCGCCGTGGATCGCATGACAACAAAACTTAAATATCTGGATGAAAAGTGTGAAGATCTTGAGGCCCGCTCGAGGAGGAATGATATTCGGATCATGGGGATCCCGGAGGGGAAGGAAGGACCGCGACCCAGAGACTTCATCACCCAATTCCTGACTGACATACTGTCCCTGCCAGAGAAGCCCCTGGTCGACCGGGCCCACAGGATTAACCGTCAGAAACCCAACCCGGGGGACCTCCCACGACCCTTCATCCTGAGATTGCACTACTACCACATCCGCGAGGAAATACTGCACAAGGCCATGGAAATGAAGAACTTGGAATACCTGGGACATAATATACGCATATTCCCAGACTTCCCCCCTTCCATAGTCAAACAGAGAGCAGCATTCACTAAGGTCAGAGAAATGCTACGAGGTAAACCAAACGTCAAATACGGACTGATTTATCCGGCCAGACTGCTGGTAACGCACGGGGATATGAAGAGGTCATTCACTGACCCAAGAGAGGCTCAGAACTACGTTGAAAAACTCGTCGGTCAACCAGAACAGTATTTCGACAACATGGACACATCGGGCTGATCAGCTTGCTGATTGATGAACTGCATATGGACATGTCATCAAAGACTTTATATCTGCAATCTGGTGACCCACACTTTTGATTAATGCTGCATCAGATATGTACCAAAATCACCAGGTCAGCCACCTAAAATATGTAGCCTATGCACTTGGATTTGATCTTCTGATACTTATGTTGTGAAATTACGCTTGAAAGGTTTTTTTTTCTCTCTCTTAAAGGAAAGGGGAAAAAACGAGGTTTTTGTTATGTAAATTGAGACAATTGGCGAGTTATCTGCAAGCAGCACCATTACAGTAGGTTACTAAGGTTAGCAGTAACAGCTCAGGGAAGTTGCAAATTTTGGTTATTTTTCTTCTTTATCGTTTATATTATACAACTGTTATTTTAATACTTCCCGTAGTATACACGTGCCATACCCTGTTATTTGGTATTGGCTGGATATGTTTTTGTTTTTGTTTACTTTATGTGTTACCATGGGGAGTCAATAGGGGTTCTCGAGGAGGAGGGGGGTGGGAAATGGGAGGGAATACTCTACCGTCTTACTACTGTGAGGTCACTATCCGAAGGTGGACCGATTGGACAACACTTTTATATTATCTTTGTTTCTACCGTTAGATATGCTAACACAAAACGATCTGACTACAGGTGAGAGGAATGGGGGTCTAACTTTGGCTAGTTGGAATGTACGTGGTCTGAACCATCCGGTAAAAAGAAGTAAAGTCTTCGCTCATCTCAAAACACTAGCACCGGATATAATGTTCTTGCAGGAAACTCACCTGAAAAAAGACTCTCATGATAGGTTGAAGTGTAAATGGATAAATAAGGTATACCACTCATCCTTTAATGTTAAGGCAAGAGGTGCTGCAATCATGGTCAGGAAAGGTGTCCCTTTCATCCATAAAGACACAATATCTGATAAGGAAGGCCGCTATGTGATGGTAACTGGGGAAATTTACTCTACACCTCTTACCTTGCTGAATATATATGCACCAAACATAGACAACCCCTCGTTTTTTCAGAAGGTGATGTCCCTTATACCAGATATCTCTCAAACAAACTTAATTATCGCAGGGGACTTTAACTGTGTGTTAGATCCGTACATAGACAGATCGTCCAACCGCAGAATGGACAAAAGCAATTCAAGTGTCTTCCTTAATACATTTATCAATAATACTAACTTGTTTGATATCTGGAGAATCACTAACCCGATCGCCAGGGAATACTCCTTTTATCCTTTTAACACACAACACATACAGCAGGATAGATTATTTTCTAATTGATGCAAAGCTAATGCCTTATGCAGTGAATGCAAAATATCATAATATTTTGATCTCAGATCACAGCCCTCTGACATGCGCTCTGAACATTAAGGAAATGGTGAAACCACGGATGAACTGGAGGTTGAATCCCTTACTATTGACCGAAAAAGAGTTCTGTGATTACTCAAATTTCTCTTTACTTTGACACAAACGATAATTCGGACACCACTCCCCCGATACTCTGGGAGGCTTTCAAGGCGTTTCTCAGAGGTGTTATTTCATTTGAAGCTTCCAGAAGGAAAAAAAACGAGGCGAAATTATCAGAATTAGACAAAGAAATGAATCTCCATGAATCTCAAACAGAAACATTTCGAATTTAATGATAAACCACATAGACTTTTGGCACGGATCCTCAGAAAACAAGAGAGTGATTGCACAATACACAAAATTAAATCTGATAAAGATTTTGATGAAACCCAAAGACATTAACGACCGGTTCCTCCAATTCTATAAAAATGTATACACCTCTAAAAAAGATTCGGACAATAATGCTATGCAGACTTTCTTAGATGAATGCATGCTCCCCTCTCTGGATGAAACAGAGTCAGCTCAACTGAACTCTGAAATTACGCTGGAAGAAGTTAAGAAAGCCATCTCTTCACTGAAAAGCAATAAAGCCCCAGGCCCTGATGGCCTTCCAGATGAGCTATATAAAAAATTCAATGAAATTCTCAGCCCATATTTACATAAGATGTTTTCTCAGGCTTACACCGATGGTGCCCTGCCACCTACCCTAACGGAAGCAGTCATTACAGTGATACACGAAAAAGGTAGGGACCCAGAAGAAGTGGGTTCCTATCGCCCCATCTCTCTACTAAATCAGGATGGGAAACTATACTCCAAAATCTTGGCCAACAGATTGAGCCCCTTCCTAGAAAAGTTAGTACATCCAGACCAGACTGGTTTTATACCAGGCAGAAACTCCTTTTTCAACCTGAGAAGCTTATTTAACATTATTTATTCCATTGACAGACCAAAAGATGAGCTAGCTGTTATGTCACTTGACGCAGAGAAGGCCTTCGACCAGGTCAAATGGCCCTATCTGTTTGAGACCCTCAACAGGTTCAATTGCGGAGAAAAGTTTATTTCCATGGTGAAACTTCTATACCATAACCCCTGTGCACAAATACTCACCAACCAAACGTTATCCCCACCTTTCAATCTGTACAGAGGTACGAGACAGGGATGCCCCCTGTCCCCCTTAATTTTTGCTCTAGCGATCGAACCCCTTGCTGCCAGTATCTGTTTAGATCCTGCAATTCATGGCTACAATACACGAAAATCAGCAAAGTCCTGCCACCCTTATTCTATTGGTGCTGTTCTTCTTGCTCCATACAGTATTGGAAAATCTAAATACAATTGCAACGTGCAGTGCGTATATGGAAACAAATTAAGTCACATTTGAAGCTGAAACCCATATCTTATGCACTTCCTATCACTGGGAACCCTACCTGTCCTTCCAACTTAGATAATATCTTTAATGTCTGGAAAAATGCGGGCATCCATACGATTGGAGACTTATACCTAAAAGGGACATTTGTGTCCTTTACACAACTACAGAGTAAATACCTTTTGTCAGGAAGAAATTTCTTCAGATATCTACAAATAAGAGACTATGTCAGAACCAACCTACAGAACTTTGAGTCGTTCACAGGCACTCCTCTTGACAGATGTCTCTGCCCTATGTCTTTCCTGGAGAAATCAATTTCTTATATATATGGCACTTTACAGTCCACTAGCCCAGTGAACTCTACTGTCATAAAATCTAAATGGGAAAAAGAAATAGGAACCGAGATCTCAGACGCATTATGGAAGGAAAGTTTGGAACTAATTCATAAGTGCTCTAACAACGCCAGACACTGTTTGATCCAATTTAAAATTTTACATCGTCTCCACTATTCTAAAGAGAGATTACATAGAATTTAAGTATTACATATACATTTAGAACCTGATCTTATTATCCTAGGAACATCGGACGGTGTCACAAACTTGTGCAACTCCCAACAATGTTTCCTTTCCTATAGTCTCATCACTGCAAAGAAGCTACTTCTCACACACTGGAAAAAGAAAGAACCTCCCACCACTAAATTGTGGCTCAGTGATCTCACTCACACGCTCCATCTGGAACAAATAAGATATACGCTGACAGATAAACTCACATACTTTGAAAAAATTTGGTCTCCTCTCATTCAATATCTCACACCACCCGCAGGAAACTGACACTGCCTTCACACAAATGTCATGGTGACCAGAGGGAAGAGTAAGACCGGGTAGGGTAGTGGGGTGGGAGGGTGGGCTGTCTTTCTTATTTCTTATTTCATTTATTTTATTTACTTGTACCTGTTTTTTTTTGTCTTTTTGTTTTTTCTTCCCATTATATTTGCACTTTCATTGTTATTTGATCTTTGGTTATGTTCAAGGAAAAAAAAAAATTGGAGTGCACTCTGTCATGACATCATATGCGCAGTTCTGTGTCACCACTTTATCACCAAAACACCTGAAAGTGGACAAAAAGTCTCAGTGTCCCCCGTATTCTGGCACTAGTGTGTTTAATGATGTTTAACATGTTCACACATATTAAGGTGCATCAGAGACACTGATGGAAAGTTACTAAGGACATTTACTCAAGTACAATATATTTGCTGACACACACACACACACACACACACACACACACACACACACACACACACACACACACCACACACACGTGAACAAACAAGGAGGAACCCTGAAAGTGAAAGTATTCAGCTAGACTCCATTTTAAAGTCTTTTGTTCTCTTCGTGGTTTGTGCGTCCTCACAGTGATGTAACGTGACTCACTGCTGCAGTTAAAATAGAGAGAAGTCACAGTTAAGAACCACACAGATGTTTATCTGAAGTCTGTTTGTTGGATTTAAAGCAGAGTCAAAGTTTCTCTTTGTCACATGCTTGTAGTTAAAGTCATGTAAACTAATAAGAAGCTACTAAGTTGAGAGGAAGGACTGGGTTCATTATACTGTGTATGTGTGTGTGTCTCCAGTGTTACTGGTTTACCTCTCAGACTCCAGAAGATGAGGACGGAGCAGAGTCTCTGATATCTGACTGGTCTAAAGTTGATCCTCCAGACTTCAGTAATGAACATGGACCCTCAGACACAAAGTTAGAGACTGTTTCTACTGTAAACTGACCTGAAGATGATTCAGTGTTGAAATGTCATTTAAAAACAAAGCCACACTCTACTACAACCATCTCCATCAGTTATTAGTGAGAGTCTGAAGATCTTCTGCTGCAGCTTTAGTCGTCTAAATATAAAGTGGCAGCTGATGTGTTTAACAAAGCTGTGCAGCTCATAAAATGTCTGTAAATGATGCAGTCAGACTACATGCAGGCATCAGACTCTACAAACACACTGTGAGTTTACAGGAGATAAATGTTCAGGATGTGTCTCATATTCATTCACAGAGTTTACACATGTAGAAGTTCAAATCTCTTTGCTCTCACATGTTTTCAGCTGTAGATACAAAAAGAAGCACAGACCACATATTCATATTCAGAGTGTGCACATTGTATTTGTTGTTGTTGTTATTTAAACATCTGTGTGTGAAGATGCTGTAAAGGTATGATGTCACCTGAAATGATGAAGGCTTTAAGGTGGTTCAGCATCAACAGTTAGAAACAAAAGGTCCAGTTCTGACACAAACACCTCACAGTGTTGGGGAGTAGTTCACTACATGTAGTTCAATCACTAGTTTAACTACAGTCTGCAGTAGTTGGCTGGTAGTTTAACTATTTCAGCTGGTAACTACTTTGGGTCATGTAGTTTAGGTAGTTCATTACAAACTACATATTCAGTATTCTCATGATGTTTTTTGCTGTACAATATGGCACAAAGCCACAGCTCATTGGACACAGTCTGTCATAGCAATCACCTGCTATTTGATTCAAATCACCTGTAGTTTGTGACCAACATGTCTGTGATTGAATATTATGAAATTCCCTGGAAATTGAACATTTTCCTGATTCCACCTCAACAATTGCTCCCAACGGTCTCCTTAAAACACATCCTCAGGCTGCCTAAGTGAGGATGGGCCTGCCCTGGTCCCTAAATCAAACACACCTACACTTTACTCAGTGTCAGTTCAGTTATACCTCTGTGTAACAAGATGAGATTACAGACTCAGATTGGGATCATTTCCTGTCATGTAGTTTGGATGTAGTTGAACTACTTTTTGAAAGTAGTTTTATTTTGACAAGCTGAGTGTTTCTGACAGTAGTTCAGATGTAGTTGAACTATTTTTCATTGTGAAGTATTAGTTTGGTAAAGTAGAGTTTTAAAGTAGTTTCTCCAACACTGAAACCTAAACTGTGTTTCTAAATGTTAACACGTACATTTCCAGAACAGCTACTGAGTAGACTTGTGGAGAGACGTTTTTACTGAAGATCCTCTTCAGTCTTTCTGACTCTTAAACGACTGCAGCCAAACTGGCCTTTTGGTCAAATCAGTCAGATCCAGTAGAAACACAGAATGAGTTTCTACTGGCAGACAGACAGAAACACAACTGTTCTCTAATCAATGTTCTCTCATTTTACCAGAGAGCCAAGATGACGGAGAGTGACCTCCTCGACCTTCTGCAGGATTTAAAAGATGATGAATTTAAGAACTTCAAGTGGCGCCTGAAGAAGTATGAAAAGGTGGGCGACATCTCACCCATCAAACAGAGCAAGCTGTCCGAGGCAGATAGGCCAGACACAGTGGATCTGATGGTGCAGAATTATAAACTTTCTGGAGCTGTGGAAGTGACGAAGAATATTTTAAAGAAGATCAACAGGAACGATCTGGTGGAGAAGTTGCCAAACATCAGCTCAGGAGCAGAAGGTCAGTCACAGGAAGAGACAAACATGACATCACATCCAGACAGCAGATCTGTGAGGAGAAACAACCTGTTGCTTTATATTTTTCATTATTATATAAACAGTCCAGACAGTAAATATTTGGACAGTTACACATTTTATTTTAGTTCTTCAGGCTCTGTGCTTCAACACAAAAGAGGAAGGGTGGTAGCTAACGTTTGCTAGCTAGCTAACATAGCTAATGTTACCGATGCGTCATCATCGTCTCCTGTCAATGTTAAAGCTGCCAAGACACTAAACAATCAATAATAAAAGTGTTTGTTCCCTTTATAATTTCCTCAGAAACATTGATGGCATATTTGGCATATCTAGTCTACTTAATGTGATCAATATTGTTTGAAAATTAATGCATTTTGGTGAAAATCTGAGTCAGTGAGTTCGTACTTTGAGCTCACAACATCTTCTGTCACTATTCAGACTGCTGTAACTTGTTATTTAATGTTTGTGTTGGTTAAAGGGCTTTTTAACCTATGATGGGTAACTGTTAGTGTACATCAGTAAACTGAGGAGGGTATTGTGCAGTTGTTAACTGTATTATATTGTTACATTAAAAGATATGCTGTGCTGTGCTTTTGCTTTTTTCTTTTTGAAGGTGGAGAGAGTAGCACTGGTGCCACAGTAGTACAGAAGCCCACTACTTCACAGCAACCTGCAGGTACAAGACATTTTCTATTTGTTACGATATTAGTTGTTTATTTAGTTATTTATTATTTAATAGCTATTGGTCAGAAGTTAGTCCCTGTGTCGTCTCCCTCCTTATTGATATGCACCTTTGGTTTTATTTATAGTTCATAACAGTACATTATACTAAGCAGATGTTGGCTCATTAGTTTTTTATTCACATGCAGGAAATCAAGTGTTTATTGACTAAAATATTTCTAGTGGGGACCCTCAGACCCCCCGCTTAAAAAGTCACCTGACTAGGATTATATTTCGCACTATATTTCCAGCCTGAATGATTTTCCCAGTCCGGTCCTGTCAGTTTCTCTGCCATGTGTGACATAACATGAACTTAACAAAGACTGTAGACAGGGAGAGTTAGTTTTACACAGAGTGATTTATCCTTGTATTTAAAGTCCAACTAAAACTGAATCTAACACAAAGTAACCTCTAGAAGTGTAAATAAGTCGGTTTCCACCACTTAATATTTGACTGTTTGTTGAATTCAGACACATTCATGTTGAGAGAAAAAGTTCTGACTCAGACACGCAGAGCAAAACAGAACAAAAAGTCAGGACTAACAACGTCTTCTATCACTAATACAGATATAATAAGAAAGTCATGCTTTGAGAATAAGGTCAGTGTAGAGGAGAAATCTGATCACTGATTGGTTGCTTGTTCACAGATTTGCAGTAACCAGGTTACTACTGTGCATGTTAACATGTTCCCTGATTACCCACGTAACCTGGTTTCTCTGAGTAACCTGGTTACACAACTGCATGCAAACAAACTGATAGATGTTCAGATCTATATTTTTCTTCTCTTTCAGCAGATGGTGAGCGGCAGGAGGTTTTAAATATATATACGATCACTCTGAGGAGGAGATGGCAACATGTGACTGAAGGAACTGATGAAGCAGGAAGTGAAACCCTCCTCAACAGTATCTACACTGAGCTCTACATCACAGAGGGAAAGTGTGAAGACGTTAATACCCAACATGAGGTGAGGCAACTTGAAGCAGCTTCCAAGAAGAAGACCCTCCATGACGCTCCAATCAGGTGTCAGGACATCTTCAAACCCTTACCTGACCAACAGAAACTCATCAGAGTCGTTCTGACGAACGGCGTCGCTGGCGTTGGAAAAACCTTCTCAGTGCAGAAGTTCACTCTGGACTGGGCAGAGGGCTCGGAAAACCAAGATGTCAGTCTGGTGATTCTGTTTTCATTCAGGGAGCTGAACTTGATCAAAGATGAGCAGTACAGTCTCCTCACGCTGATCCATGAATTCCATCCAACATTACAGAAGGTCACAGCAGAGAAGCTCGATGACTGGAAAGTTTTGTTCATCTTTGACGGCCTGGATGAAAGCAGACTTTCACTGGATTTCAACAACAGGATGGAGGTTGTGACTGATGTTACACAGAAGTCATCAGTCAGCATGCTGCTGACAAACCTCTTCAAGGGGAATCTGCTTCCATTGGCTCTCATCTGGATAACTTCCCGACCTGCAGCAGCCAATCAGATCCCTCCTACATGTGTT
Source organism: Euthynnus affinis (assembly GCA_029490765.1). Lineage (NCBI taxonomy): Eukaryota > Metazoa > Chordata > Actinopteri > Scombriformes > Scombridae > Euthynnus > Euthynnus affinis. Next base: position 30,224,141 of record CM055852.1, read on the forward strand.
GACAGGGTAACAGAAGTACGAGGCTTCACTGACGCCCAGAAGGAGAAGTACTTCAGGAGGAGATTCACTGATGAAGAGCTGTCCAGCAGAATCATCTCACACATCAAGACATCCAGGAGTCTCCACATCATGTGTCTCATCCCAGTCTTCTGCTGGATCATTGCTAGAGTTCTGGAGCACATGTTGACTACAGACCAGAGAGGAGAGCTGCCCAAGACTATGACTGACATGTACTCACACTTCCTGCTGGTTCAGACAAAGAGGAAGAAGCACAAGCATGATGAGGGACATGAGACGAGTCCAGAGGAGCTGACGGAGGCTGACAGAGAACTTCTTCTGAAGCTGGGGAGGCTGGCGTTTGAACAACTGGAGAAAGGAAACATCATGTTCTACCAGAAAGACCTGGAGCAGTGTGGTCTTGATGTCACAGAGGCCTCGGTGTTATCAGGAGTTTGTACACAGATCTTCAAAACAGAGAATGTGATCTACAAGAAAAAAGTCTACTGCTTTGTTCATCTGAGTGTTCAGGAGTTTCTGGCTGCAGTCTACATGTACCACTGTTACACCAGCAGGAACACAAAGGTACTGGAGGACTTCCTGGGAAAACAACACAGTTACTCATCTCTGGATGTCTTCCTGAAGAGAGCCATGAAGAAATCTCTCAGAAGTGAAAATGGCCACCTGGACCTGTTTGTTCGCTTCCTTCATGGCCTCTCTCTGGAGTCCAACCAGAGTCTCTTAGGAGGCCTGCTGGGTCAGACAGAGAACAGTCCAGAAACCATCCAGAGAGTCATCAACAACCTGAAGAAGATGAACACTGAGGATATATCTCCTGACAGAAGCATCAACATCTTCCACTGTCTGATGGAGATGAACGACCTCTCAGTTCATCAGGAGATCCAAGAGTTCCTGCAGTCAGAGAACAGATCAGAGAAGGAACTCTCTGAGATCCACTGCTCAGCTCTGGCCTACATGCTGCAGATGTCAGAGGAGGTTCTGGATGAGTTGGACCTGAACAAGTACAACACATCAGAGGAGGGACGACGGAGACTGATCCCAGCTGTGAGGAACTGCAGAAAGGCTGGGTAAGTCCAGATGTGATTAACATTATGAATCAGTGCAGATTAGTTAAATTCTTGAAATATGAATAATATAAAATTATTATTATCATTAAAATAGTTCTCTACTTGTTTATATGAGAAATAACATGTCAGTTATATTTAGTCTCAGATGTTCTTGAACTGTTTAAATGTTGTGAGTGAAAATAATGTTGATGTTTCAGTTGGTTGTTGTAGGTCATTTCCTCACATGGAGACATTTTTGTGGAACATTTAGATTAAATTTGGATATCAGAAATAATTAATAGTTATTATTAAGTCAAGTCAAATTTATTTATAGAGCACATTTCATACAGAAAGCAACACAATGTGCTTCACAAGGACAAGAGCAACACAATTATAAAGACATAAAATATGAGCATTCATATCATCACACATAAAAACAAGCAAACGAACGCTTGCATACATGGACGCATCAGTAATTAAAGTTGATAATAATTCAGTTAAAACAGGAGCAGACAGTTGATGGACCTGGTTAAACACAACAGTTAACAGAAATGTTTTCAGTCTACTTTGAAAGGAACTAAGCGTTGGTGCATCTCTAATATCACTTGAAGGGCGTTCCATCTGTATGGAGCATAATAGCTGAATGCAGCTTCTCCTGCTTTAGAGCACACGGGGGACAACAAGGAGACCACTGGCTGATGATCTGAGGCTTCTTGTTGCTTCATAAGGCACAAGCACTTCCTTCATATCATTTGGAGCAGGGCCATTCAGCAGCTTGTAGACAAGTGGGAGGACTTTAACATCAATCCCAGCATTTACTGGAAGCCAGTGCAAGGATTTAAGAACAGCTGTGATGTGTTCACTTTTCTTAGTCCTGGTAAAATATGTGCAGCAGCATTCTGTATAAGCTGCAGTCGCTCAACAGTTTTTCAGGGAGTCCAGAAAAGAGACCATTGCAATAGTTGAGTCTGCTTGTGACAAATGCATGTACTAGTTTTTCAGTGTGTGAATCTGAGAGAAAGCCTCTGATTTATGAGATATTTTTGAGCTGATAGAAGGCTGATCTTGTAACATTATTGATGAAACTTCAGATCAATAAATAAAATATGTTTTTGTTTCCAAGGGTTCAGTATTGTCAGTGAGATTTGGGCGACGGCCGTGATTTCCTCCCGGTTGGTGGTGAGAGCGTATAAATAGCCTCCGCTGGCTAGTTAGCTCCAGTATTGTAGCTCGTCTTCACCTGGTCTCTGCAGGTTAGCATTAGTTAGCTCCCAAAGCTAAAAACAGGTGGTCAGGTCACATGGGTGTGGGCGGTGATGTCATATGGTTAATATGAGCACCTGTTCACCTGCATGGCGGCTAGGAACAAAGAGAGAGAGGGTGAGTGGGTTGCCGTGTTTTTTGTTTTTTTTGTTTTACATCCGATCGCTGTGATTATTTTGATTATACTTTGTGCACGTTATTATAAGTTGATCTTTTTCATTAATAAAATTTATGAAACTTATTTTCAATCTCAGTGAATCTTTTTTGGTAGCGTGTCGAACAATCAGCAAACAAAGCCCACCTTCAGCCTCTCAGCGACTTTTATTTTGTTTTTAGTAGTCGCTACAATCGGTATTACCTGTTATTCTATATCAGTGTTTCCACTGAACGAGGGCCAACGAGGATCCCTGCCATGTCAAAAATAACGTCAAATATCCATTCATTCTTAAATCAATAGCGTTTGGGAACGCTGTCTCAAAACGTGAACGTTTGTGTCGCTGCCATGGAAACTGCAGGTAGTGTAACTTCTTAGCCAGTGAGCGGTTAAGCGAGACAAAGATGCTAACGGAGCAGAGGAAAAGGTTAGCAGCAGTATTTTGTCAGCCTGGCAGTAAATGTACAGACTACAGTGTGTCAGTTAGTAAATGCTGCAGCTTGTCAACACCATGAAAAGTCTCATCTGTTGTTTTATCAATTATCAAAAGCTCCCTCATAAATGCATTTTATCCATCTATTTTCAAACATGCTGTTGTGCAGCCGCTTTTAAAGAAACCCAACCTGTTTTGGTTGCATGTAGTATACATTTTAATAACGGAGGGGCCACACACTAGAGATGAGGAAAAGGGGATGAGTATATTTCAGGCTTGTTATGCAAATAGGTTATTGGGCTTATTAACACATCAACTCACGTGTGTTAGAAAATGTAATGAATACGAATTTATTAGATAATTGGGCTAATTAACATGAATAATTAAGCAATAAATATATTTTAACGCACCTATAATGGGAACAGCGTTGCACTCAGTGGGAACAGTGATGCTGTGCTTTGGACTGAAGGATGGCAGGTTAGGAGCAAGTTTGGTGGTTGAGATGCGAAGGACATCTCAGAGATGGCTGTCAGTCATTTTGCTTCTCAGTCTGCTTTTGTTCAGATTTAACAGAGAAAATGTTTGCTCACATATGTACGTTGAGCCGAACAGACTCGTCTTTGTGTGCCGTCTCATCAGAGGAAACTGTATCTTCCAAGCTCCGGTAGAAGTCGGGTAGAGAGAGAAGCTGATGTTGATTCTTCAGAGAATCTAATTCCAAACTCTCTTCCACTTCTTCTGCATCTGTAACCTGTAACTTGTGTTCTTCTCTCTATATAAGAGAGACCTATACTGCTGACCCTGGATATAATATACAATGTCTAAATCTAGGTTTCTATCCAGTATGTTACACCACGGACCATACAGTTCAAATTATTACAGGTTAACTCAGATTCAACTAAATAATCAACTAGGTTTGGGAAGGAGATTGGCAGTAGCGACTCTGTAATAGAGTGAAGAAAAGACCTCCCAACTCACACCACACACAGGACCACAACTTATGAACCAGAAAAGTATCTTTATGTTCCGTTCAGTTTCATTTACTTTGGTTTCCACATAACACCTCTACTTTTAAGTAGGATTACCTTTGTGTAAATAAAAAATAACTCAAATACACCACAAAAGAATAGTTAACAGCCAAAATGAATAATAAATAAAATAACAAAATAAAATAAAAATATTTCAATACCTCAAAATATTAGAAAATATGCAATTGAAAAAAAAATAAATAAATGTGGTACCACTTCACTAGTTTCTCAGTTACTCTCTTAAGTTCACTTTAAGTGTCTTTCATTGGTTTCAATCCCTTTAGTTTGAATGTTCGTGGATTTCCTTGTATCAGTTTTTTCTCAGTTATTAGTTAACTTGGGCCCAAGAACAAAAAACATCCTGAGTCTCAGGCGAAGGAAAGTATCAAAAAAAATGGATAAAGAGCGCTCAGGTGGATTCTCCTTAGTTTCTCTGGTTCCTACCACCTTCCTGGAATCACAACATCCACTCCTCACCGTCCTGACACGCTGAAGATATCCACAAGCCACGATGAACTCCTGGACCACGATGAAGCAGTTCCTGCCAGGATAGAATCGGCCCTAAAAAAAAACCAGTCTGCACACAAGTATGCAGGACCATTAGACTTCAACACTTGTTTTAAATTGTCCGTTTCCTCAATGTCTTTGATTTTAAAATAAAAATTAAGTTGAATTTTAACTTTTACACTTATTATCTCTTTTTAAACACATGAATTACACATATGAACTGAATTAAATGATGTACATATCAAGCTCAAAGTACATTAAATATCACATTACTCTGAATTACTCACAGTTACAGCGCAGCTATGTGACTGTGCATATCCTTGTTAGCAGGCCGCGGCTGAACTATCAGCTCGGGAAAAAATTGCCAATCCTTTCACCATATAAATCAATACAAACAGTCAAATCATCACAATATATTGCAAAACACATTTCAAATATCCTTAATCATTTATCTACTATTCTGACTGGTTATTGATTTGTCTTTTTAAGTGCATCAAATCGGGATGATAGTGCTAATTGAGCTAAGCTAACTCACCAGAATAGCTCTTAAAAGTTCGGGAAAACACTCAGCGGAGTTTCTCCTACGACCGTTTCCAGCGTCTTGAGGTAGATATTTGTCTATGGTTCACTGCTAACAGCAACTTCTCAAAGTTTTCACAAAATAAGTCTCTTTTCATGCATTAGCTGATGGACAGCGCGTTTCATCCAGCGTGCAGCTTCTCTTTTTTCCGTCTTTTGTTTTCTTTCACACACACACACGGAGCTGCAGGTGATGCATTCAGGTGAGCTCCGGATTTTAAATTAGCATACGCAAAGTCTACGATGCATTCTAAGAACCTGGTTATTTTAAGTAACATGATTTTTTTATCAGGGTTACACATCCATCAGGAAGGGAGTCGAGAACAGCTTGATTTCTTTCTACTAAGAATGCCAGGTCTGCCAAACAGAGAGGGTCAAAACTAGGAAGTACATTAAAGTCAAGTTCCATGTGTGGGCCATATTCCATTAGAATTTTAGAATTTGCTGTGGGCCAATGAAAAACGGACCACGGGCCGCAGTTGGTTTCATGTCTTTGCTTTGTTCTGTTTTTGCTTTGTTTGTCAAAGCACTCTGTAAACTGTTTTTAAAAGGTGCTATAAAAATAAAGATATTATTATTGTTTCCACGACTGCTGGAAAACTGAAGGGGTTAGCTCCAAAGTTAGCAACAATGGGTTAGCCTAGCTTGACGACGCTAAACATAAATAGAAAACGTAGAAATGTGTAGCTGCCCTAACCCCCAACACACACACACACACACACACACACACACACAGGCCAACACTGTATATGCTATATATTATGCTCCATGCTATTGTACATGCTAAGCTATGTGCTATGCTAAGCTATATGCTAAGTTGTGCTATGTGATACATGCTATGCTTTATGCTACACTATATGCAATGTTGTATACTAAGTTATATGCTAAGTCATAGGCTAAGCTATGTGTTATGCTATAGTCTAAGCTATATGTTATGATATATGCTAAGCTATATGCTAAGCTATATACTAAGGTATATATTATGGTATATGCTAAGCTGAATACTAAGCTATATGCTAAGCCATATACTTAGCTGGATGTTATGCTATAAGCTAAGCTATGATATATGCTACATGCTATGCTATTTGTTATACTGTATGCTAAATTATATGCTACACTATATGCTAAGCTATATGCTATGCTATATGCTATGCTATATGCTATGATATATGTTAAGCTATATGCTATACTATATGCTAAGCTACATGCTAAGCTACATGCTATGCTATATGCTAAGCTACATGCTAAGCTATATGCTATGCTATATGCTAAGCTACATGCTAAGCCATATGCTAAGCTCAGTCTTTGGAGGGATAGAGGTGCTGCTTTGTTGAGCTGCTGATGCTGCTGGTTGTGGGTGAGCCAGGCTGGGATAAGTTGTGGTTTCGGTGTCAGATGATCAGAAACCGGTCGGTCCTTCGTTGAGTCCAGCGGGCTGCAGGCTCGCGCAGCTTCCTGGATGTTTACAGGCCGGTCTTGCTGCTGGTTTCTGTGTCGCTGAGGAGTTCAGTTGTGACGGCTGAGCGGCTTCTTTGTTGCGGCTGCTGGTGCTAAAGAACTTGTTTAGTGAATCTTGGTGCATCTTAAGCAGGCCCTCACATCCTCTGCTGCTAAGAAAAGAGTTGTGTGTGTGTCTGCTTTGAGCAGGCTGCATGTGACAGTAAAGAACTGAAAGAGCTTCAGCTGCAGTTTCAGCTGCAGTGAGGAGAAAGAGAGAGCAGCAGCTGCTCTGTGCTTCTGTTCACCTGATGACATCATGGAGGTCACATGTCACACTGACCAATGGTGATTGGAGGAGGGTCCGTAGGGTATCAGCAGTTACAGTTACAGGAAGTGACTGAGAGAGAGGTGCAACTGTTTAGATTTCACAATAAAAGCTGTGTGTTTTCCCACCTGCCCAGTATCAGCCTCGTCAGTCCTGCCCTGCTCCTGCTGCGGTTCAAAAGTCCCTCCTATCGTCTTTTCCTAAACACTTTTCCTTTACCTCCATGGAAAATGTAACGAGGTCAAGAAAAGATGTGAAGGAGAATTCATGAGGAGGAAAAGACGACCGCAGCGCTGAGAGAATCCGACTGACCGTGTTGTTTCATGCAGGGTAAATAAATGCAGCCCATAGATTATTATAATCAGCTGATTAGACACTAATTAAAACATACTTATAAATATTCTATTCATTTTTACCAAGTGTGTTCTGTTAGAGGCCACTAAATACTCCACACTGGACCTCTAACTGTCTCAGCTTCTTCTATTCATCCTCTATGGTAGTTCTTATCACTGTGGGTGTAATTCCCCCTCCGACCACTATGTGGCTTGCAATGGCAGAGTGGCGCTGTCCGTATTTCTGCTCGTTGACTCTGCGGGAAGTGAAGACTGCAGAAGCAGCGATTCAACGTTTCTGACTAACTTGGCTGAAAACTTTCTCCAAAATCTGAGATATTGGCGTCTTTTTATGTTTGTGGTGAATGAAACTCGCCGCACAAAGTTTCAGCCGTCTGAGGCTCATTAAGAGCTTTTAGTGTTTGTGCGTGGATGAGGCCAAACTATCCAACCTCACTGTGCTGCGTGTTGAGCGGGACAGAAACACTGATGAGGACAAAGTGTTTGGCAGGTTTGCCACCATGAAGGAGAGGAGGATGACATTTCTAAAAGGGACCGTGAAATGTACAAAGTTTGTTAAAGTGTTGGGATTATTTAGTTCTATGGGGGATTTTACACAAATGGACTAACGTTACACTAAACTACAGCAGGCTGAGCAGGGACAACAACTGCTGAGTCAAACATCCATAATTAGTCTTTATTCACTTCAGTTTTGGTTGTGAAGAAATGAGTCAGAATATCAGATTTGTGTGTTGTTGAACTGGTGGTTTAGTGCATCTCAGCAGCCGTCTGTGTCGCTGCCTGTGCTGTTGCAGACTGTCCACTTTGTATCTGAATAGGCCTTGTAGTGTTGTAGACTGCCGTCTCTACTTTGTGTTTCTCTTATTCCCATGTAAGAAAGACATGGTAGTGAGACAGTGCATGTGGCTTGTTGCTGTGTATTGATGGTGCTGAAGCGTTCATCAATAGATGTATGTAGAGCGCCGCGTGCTGTCCTCAGTGCTGAAACATTTCAACCAGCTGGAAACCTGTTTTCTGTTTTGTTCTTCACAACAAGCCTGTGGCTTCACTCTGTGTTTTCATAGACAGGCTTGCTTGGCTCAATAACAGTTTGTGATTATGGATAGGATATATCAGCTGTTTGACAGCAGTGAATTTTAAGATGACTTTATTAGAAGGGCCCCTTGAGAATGCTTGGCCCCCTCTGTGCTGAGAGTCTAGCTCCGTCCCTCATTAAAAACATCATGTGACTAAAAACGTCTCGTATCCCTTTTTCTTGACAGACAGACTTGTGTGTTCTGTTTAATATGCTGATTATAATCTGTTATTAGCCTATAATGCATATAAGAGCTTAAGAAGCAGCACATACAAACCCAAACACCTTGAAATGTTGACTTGTTTGTGCTTTAAAGTTGTTCTGGTTGATCCAGGCTGTGGCTCCGTGTTCCTCCGTCCAAAGATCTGTTCAACTCGTTTGATAACAGGATGAACAAATATACAGAAAACATGATTTTGTTGCTGTTTTTCCTGTGAAGAAACGGCGTCTGGAGATTGAAATAATCAAGTTGCTGCTGTGCCTCGTGTGTAAATGTGCACAGCGTCTCTCTTTATGCAGATGATCCCTGCAAGTATTTCATAAAGTCAAGCAGAAATCTTTCAACGTTACAGTCGTTTTAGTGCCAAATTCCCTCATTTAGTTCTGATCCTTCTACTGCAGCTCAACACATAAACACTGTACAGGGAAAGAAAAAGTGGAAAGCAGCTGAACATCATTGATTATTGAAATGTGCAGACACGCCGAGAGGACCAGTTAGGATCTAATATTAATTCATGTTCATTGACAGTGTGCTGTAATCATTGCTTTGATCTACATATTAATATATATTTATACAATGACAGTACTTCCCTGCAGTGTCAGTATATTGTCATTATTCCACCATTCATGTATATTTTCATTATTTCTATATTATAAAGCAACATAAAACAGTAGTGAAGTGTGAATAGCACTGATCCTCAGAACAGGACATTGTAGAACATGTTATGGATTCATGTTCATCACTTCAGGTTATGTAAACTGTAATTCACTAGTTTGAACAACAAAATTTAAATATGAAAAACACTCAGAATAATAAATCTGTTGAACTGAACACAAACATGTTTGGACAATAAAAGGAAAACATAAACATGCAGCTTTTACTGTTCAAACAAACTTTATTGTGTTTTCTTCAGAGTCGACTGATAAAGACAGAATAAAGTGTCAAATCATGAAAAGCAGTGTGATTCAACTGATCTGATCACCTTCCAGCAGTCATATTGCTGCACATATCATATCAGACAAGGATCAGAGCAAAACCACAGCAAAGGTATTGAGTTTACTGCTCTGGATGAAGATGCTCTCATAGCAGGAAGGACAGCCATGATTCACTGACACTGCTGTTCCTCATCTGCTCCAGGAGCTGTGTAGAGCAGCAGCTGCAGCTGGAAGACACAACATTACACATAGTTCATTTACTATTTCACACATTTGATACACTTATACATGTGAAAATAATGCTGTTGAACCAAGAGTAGGACTACATGCCAAGTTCATCTGCTGCACAGGCAAACACATGTGTATCACTCACCTGGACGTCTCCTGACTTGTGTCTGCAATACTTGTGCTGTTATGGCTCCATGTGTTGTCTTACTGCCACAGAAAATGAAGAAATCTTTGGCTTATTAGCAGCATGTCGCCTCCCTGTTGTCTCTTATCAGACCGGCAGCTCTGTGAGAGGCTCAAACTGAGGCTACAGTCAACTAATATTTAAGGTTATACGTGGCAGCGTTTCTTTCCTGGAAACTAACCTACTGCTAATAAACACTGTACATCATCTAGGTTATGAAACATTAGCAGCGGAGTGAAATAAATCTACATTACACTCTTACCTGTCCAGCAGGAAACAGGAAACTTCAGCATCAGTCTGCAAACATTTCTCTCATCAGGGATTTCCATCTGGGTTTATCCTCTTTATGACGTTGTTTGTCCAGATTTCCTTCAGCTTCTTCATGTTTTCGTTTCTATGACGACGACAGTTTCCGCTCCTGTGATTTTCTAAATAAGTCTGATCCTCCATTTATCAGGTTTTGCTTCCAAAAACTTCTCACAATACCAAATGTTTGCTCCGTTCTTCTTCTTGGTTTTAAAACTGGTGCGTTTCCGGTAGATCACAGACAGACTGTGAACATTATGGAAGCCTCAATGGAACTCCATTTTCTCTCCTTCATCTGCAAGATTAAAGCAAAACAAAGATTAAAAGTCTGCAGGTATGAGAGAGAGTGATGAGAATTATAGTTTCATTCAGTCACAGTGAGATATGATCAGCTGAACTAGGAGTGCTCTGGTAGCCTGCTGGTTAAGATACACGTCATATAACCTCAATGTCATTTCCTGTCTCTCTCTCTCCTCTTGTTTCCTGTTATCACTCAACTGTTGCTTCACATTAAAAGAATAAAATGCCCCACAATTATTATTTTAAATTCAAACAGATGAACTGAACCACTGATGTGAAGAGCAAATGTTAATCAGAATAGAGAAAGTCAAACTGTTTCATCATCAAATGTATGAAGTAAATATAAAGTGTCCTCTTTCATGGTAACATATGTTGTCATATATGTGTCATTACAGACTTTCTGACTGTTGGCTCTCAGAGACTCACTGTGAAGTTGTGGCCTCAGCTCTGAAGTCCAACCCCTCCCATCTGAGAGAGCTGGACCTGAGCTACAACAACCTGTCTGACTCAGAGATGAAGATTCTGTCTGCTGGACTGGAGAGTCCAAACTGTAAACTGGAGGCTCTGAGGTCAGACACCATTTTTTACCTTTGTGCTGAGATTAATATGATGTGACAGTTGTGGTGACATTAACCTGCAGACATAAAGCTGATATTATGCTGATCCACACTGAGGATCTTAATGGGAACGTCTGTTTTCTTCTTCAGTGGTTTAGTCCATTGACTGTGTCAGAGCAATGTTGAGCTGCACATTTAAAACCTTCATATAACAAGAACAAGCTACACTGGATAATTCACTCTGAAACACTGTTTTTGTCTTTTATATTTAACAGTTTCTCTCATGCTAAAGTGCATGTGGCTTTGTAATACAAGTGACTTGCTAATCAGCAGTTTAGCTCTGGGTTAAGTAGAGTTATGAGAGGTTAGCATTTATTAGCATTAGCACTGCTTAATGGTTCCTGTCAGCACTGTTGCTGCCTGTGAGCTAATGTTGTTCCTTTATTCTTGTTTTGTAGAAGCTCACACACCTGTATACCTGTTGGTATTAATAAAGCATTGAAGAGAGCATCCCAGCATCGCTGCATTCTTGCCGATGCAGCACAGTGGTCACCTACCTGCTAACTAGCTACAGTTACAGTTTGAGCTATCATCCTCCATTACACCCAGGATTCATTAAGAGACTAAGTACAAGCCTTTTGAACCCTGCGCCTGCTGCTCACACCTTTTTTTCCACCATTAAACTAGCAGAAGTGGATTTGGACACATCTTAAATGCACCATGAGCTTCAGACTGTGCTCTTTACAACGTTAAAATAGGGCCCAAAGTATTTGAAATGATATTTATTTCAAGTCATATTGAATTATGCAGCCCTTTTAAACAACACTGTTTGAAGCCATCATAAGCCCATAACATCCTGTAAATAAAAGCTTATGCAACTAACAACAATTCATAGTTTTATTATTCATTATTTCACCACGTTTGTGAGCAAAAGTGAAGCAGAATGTACTTCAGATGCAAACAAACACTATTTATCGTCACCATTCCCGTGTTTCTACATGACGAGCATCATCACATTTACTAATAGATTTATAACCAATAGACAACAGATGATAGAAAATAGACAACCCATCTTACACACATGAATATTAAAGAGTTAAATTATCCCTCGTGATCACGGCTGTTTCTAGGATTTGAGGACACTCAGAGTTTATGGAGGTCCGGAAACTGTTTTTGATAAACAAACATTATTTTGATGTTTTTTATGCTCTCTGGCACCTTATTTACATTCAAAGCACACACACACACACACACACACACACACACACACACACACACACACACACACACACACACACACACACACACACACACACACAGGTCAGGTCTTTCTCTCCAGTGTTTCTACTCGGATCTTTTTAGGGGGGTCCTTCTGAAACTACTAGTTTTGTTGTGTTGTCATGGATACGGATGTGTGGTGCAGTAAGGCGGTTGTCTGTATCGCTGTATTTCTCTACACTGAGCTGAAATGAACAATATCTGTTTTATTGATTGTTTGTGTTGTAAATACATATTATTAATAATAATGTATTTACAACACATAAATGAACATGGGCCTTATGGATGACAGATGGACCAATCAGTCTATGTTAAAAACAAATGTGGACTCTCACAGCGTCTATATGGTCCTGAATATAGATTCATGTTTGTAATAGAAGTAAATAACAAACTGACTTATGGGGAATTCATTTGCTCCAACTTAAAGCCAAATCAAGACAGCAGTTTGACTTGTAGATGAATCAGTCAGATGAATGATGAATCAGCATTTTGTTTCCTAATAAGTGAAAATATGTGTCAATCTTAGTGCTGTTTCCAACAGTTACTGAGGTCAACGACCTTTGAACAGCTTCAGAAAACATCATGTTGATGTTGTGTAGTGTTAGTACCTGTATGAAAAGATCTCTAAGTCCTTTTCTAGCAGCACACAATCTTGTGCTTTGTTTGATTTGTTGGGATGTCCTTTAGTTTCCATTTGGAGAACAGATTGTGCCTTTAAAACATCAGTAATTCATCTCCATACAGCAGGAAGTCAGACCTTAGCAGTTTGTTGTGCCTCTTGTGTCACATCCTGCCAGGACTTTGTGTTGTGTTTTTGTTCTTTTGGGTTCCTGTGTTCACTCTGTGTGTCTGTTTGTTCCACTTCTTCTTTCTGCTTGTTGAGCCTGTTGAGTTTTGTGTCAGTGTGGCTCTGTGTTCCTTGGTTGCTGTTCTCCTCCGTTCCAGCAGAGGCCTCGGCCTTTCTCCCTGTTGTGTTGAGACTGGACTGTGTTGGAGAAGGCTGAGTCCAGTTGTGAAAAGTAAAGCTGTCAAATAAATGTAGTGGAGTAGAAAGTACAATATTTCCCTCTGAAATGTAGAAAGTAGCATCACATGGAAATAAAAAAGTAAAGAACAAGAACCTCTAAACTAAATGTACTTAGTTCCTTTCCATCACTGTCTTTGACACACCTTAATATGAGTGTAAATGTGAATCATTAAACGTCAAATGTGTGTCCGTCACTGACAGTGAATGAAGACGCTGAGTCGTCGGTTTGTACGAAGCTGTAAACAGTTTTATTATTGTGACATCAGAGCAGCAGAACAAAGCAACATTGATCAGAAACACACTGCTGGACAAACACCTGTCTGTGTAGAAGTCACTTGGTGTGTTCAGGTTTTGTGTCGCTCTGTTCTCGTCTATGTACAGGTGCTACATCAAACCATGCAGAGCATGTGATTGGCTGCCAGCCATCAGCTGATCTGACAACCCAGAGAAATAAACCAGGAACATTCAGACCAAACCAAGAGAACAAAAACATATTTGAGTTATTTCACTTCTGCATTACAAACCTCTGACTTTAAAGTTGATAGTTTTTATCTTATCTTTTATATCTCTGCTACTTTGTGTATTTTAAAATGTCCATACATACATACATGTATATGTTTTATTAATAGTATGTTGTGTTGAATGTTGTCCTGTCTGTCCTGTTACACTGTGAGCTCACTGAGGCAAATAAGGCAATAAAGTTAACTCAACACACTAGAGCTGCGACAATTAGACGATTAATCGAGTCAATCAACAGAAAATTAATCACCAACTATTTTGATCATTGATTCTTCATTTTGAGTCCAGATTCTCTGATTCCAGATTTTTAGATGTGAATATTTTCTAGTTTCTTTGGTCTCTATGACAGTAAACATCCATGCCGTTGCCCCACTAAAGCGTCATTTCATATTTCACAGCTGATTGGCGCTCTGTCTGACAGACAGCCAATCAGATAGCTCTCTGTCTGACAGACAGCCAATCAGCTGTGAGATATTTCAAATGACGTTGCAGTGCGGCTACAGCGCGAGCTTGGAGTTTCCAGTCGGCAAAAAAGAGCGGAGACTTTCTCAGCTAACGCCAGCTAACTGAAATAAAGTGGATTTCATACTCGAGCACAGGATATAAAGCTTTTATTTGGAGGAGAAAGTGGAATTAAAGCGCCTCGGAGCCCAGCAGCCACGGAATACTGTCCTCACTCAGACTGCTGGTAAAATGAACCGCGGGTTTAACGTGGTGAAGTTTGCCGGGAGGAAAAACCGCCATGCTGCCCTTTTGTGAGCCGTCAGCTGGTGAGTGAAAGCATATTTTATCATCCTGCCTCGGTGGTTCTGGTCCCTGCATCGGCCATATTGTTGTGCTGGATGGATTGATATAGATGGTGACGAGTGTCAGTGTGTCCGTGCTTATCTACTGAGGTTGTTGTCATAAAGTTGTTGTCACAGAATGGATTAGTATCCTCCTCCTCTTTGCTGTTCGCTTATGGCTCTGTAGGCTCGTTTGTTCTGAGCTTGGTTGTGTCGGCTTATGACGATATATCACATTATGAATGAATCAATATTACAGAGAGGTTGTGCTTCAGTGATGCGGTCAGGCGCCTCGTTCCTGAACGCATCACTGTCGTGAGTCAACCAGCCAACTGAAGGGAAAATGGCGGGTAACGATGAAGACTGGAGAAGGGTTCAGGTTTTTCACTGTGTGTCAGTGGAACTCGTCTCTCAGAGTTCAACGATCCGTTTTGTTTTTCCCCACAACTCCTAATCAGTTCAGTTCAATCCAGTTTCACAAACATCAAAGAAAGACGAGTCCAAACTCCGCTCCGGGTTTTCACCGCTGATCCCACAAAACAAACCAAAGCACAGACACTAGCAAAGCAACACAGGGGGATGTTCCATCAAGCTGCTTAACTCCACAGTTTGCTTTATTTCCATAAGCTTCACTAATTGCAGTCAGAGTCCAGCTCAGTAACCATGGTAACTGTAATGTTCCTATCTTATAAATGAATACTCCGGTTGAAACATTAGACTAGCAAAGGCTAGCTTCTTTATTTAGTCCTTCATGTTCACATGTCACGACTTATTCTGCTTAACCTTTTTCTACCTACTCTCTATAACCTAATGGTTATACTGCCTCCTTGAGGTGACAGATGTCATTAACACCTATCAGTACATCCCCTTTCCTGAGAAGGTTACTGTAACACACTCTTATAACCTGAACACATACAGCACAAAAGTCTGTAAGTAAGTTAACATTCTCTCTAAACTTTCACATATCATGTAAAAATATAATGTAAAGAAAATTGTATACATTTTTTCTGTAGCTTTACTTTTACTACAACATAAAATACAATGGGCCCACATGACAACAAAACAGTCACCCTGGTCCAATATGTAACAAACTGTAACATCATGCAAACTTGTCAACATGTTTTCTCTTCTCCGCTTTCCTGTTAATAATTGTTTCTTTTCAATGATTCTTTGTACATCTTTAACATTTCACCCTTGTTCTATGAGTCTGTCAGGTGGTTTCCTGGCTCTACTAGATCTTCTCAAAACCGGAGCATCCAGTACTGGAATTGATGTAGTAGGAGACACAGTGTGTTGCAAGTCTGGAGTCACATTAGCACTCTGTCCAGACTCAGTGTCCTTCAGTGTTCTCCTGAGTCTTCAGCAGACTCCTCCTGTTTCTCCTTAACACTTGTCCATTCTCTGTCCTCACAGTGAAGGACCTGGGACCCACTTCACTGAGGACAGTTGCTTTTCTGGTCCAAGCCTCGGGATCCTCAATTCTCACAACGTCCATCTCCTGAAGGGGTTCCAGTCTCCTCGCTGTTCTGTCATAGTTCGTTTTCTGTTTGTGTTTCAGTTTGATTCGTTTGTTAGCCAGTTGGCTAGTGTGGTCTTTGTTATCTTCCTTGAAAATGTGTGGCAGGGTGGTGCGCAGCTTGCGATGCATGAGAAGCTCAGCAGGTGATGCACCACACTCCAATGCTGCTGTCCGATAAGTGAGCAAAGCCAGATATGGGTCAGCTCTACCATCTCTTGCTTTTTAAAACAGCCTTTTGACAATCTGGACTCCCTTTTCAGCCTGTCCATTTGCCTGTGGATACTGTGGGCTAGAGGTAGTGTGCTGAAATCCATACTGCTTAGCAAACTCTTTGAATTCCACACAGTTGTACTGGTGTTCATTGTCACTAACCACACACTGAGGAATTCCATGTCTCGCAAAGAAACTTTTCAAGTGTGTTATAACAGACTGTGCAGATGTACTAGTGAGCTGTGCTACTTCAGGATAGTTTGAAAAATAGTCTATAACCAAAACATAGTCCTTGCCATGCAGATGGAATAGATCAGTTCCCACTTTTTGCCATGGAGCTGTAGGTTGCTCCACGATGAGCATTGGCTCTTTTGTCTGTTTGTAATGATGTGGGAGACATGTGTCACACCTTCCTATCATGTTCTCAATATCCATATTGATCCCTGGCCAATAGACTGTTTCTCTGGCTCTCCGTTTACATTTCTCTATGCCGAGATGTCCCTCATGTATACGTTGAAGCATGTCATGGCGCATGGACTGAGGAATGACAATTCTGTTCCCTCTCAGCACAAGGTCATCAGTCACACTCAGATCAGCACGTACCGGATAGTACTGAGGGCTAACCTTCTGCAGCATCGGGTCCTTTGCAGTTTCATGTGCAATGCACTCTAAAATCACATCAGACACAGGAAGTCAAGCTGTCACCATGCTGACATGCGCTTCAACATCATCCGTCGTGGAGCCATCCACAGTGCTGCTGCTAGGTGCTGCTGTCCTTGACAATGCATCTGCAAGCACTATGTATTTTCCTGGTGTGTAGATCAACTCAAGGTCATATCGCTGGAGTTTCATCATCATGCGCTGGATTCTAGGAAACATGTCATTCAGGTTTTTCTTTATGATTGAAATCAGTGGTTTGTGATCAGTCTCTGCTGTAAAGGTTGGCAAACCATAGACATAACTGTGAAACCTACTACATCCGAACAACAAACCCAAAGTCTCTTTTTCAATTTGAGCATAGCGTTGCTCTGTTTCAGTCATTGATCTGGAAGCATATGCTACAGGCTGCCATTTGTCTCCCGTAGCTTGAAGCAGAACAGCTCCTAAGCCATATTTTGAGGCGTCAGTGGAGATTTTTGTCGGCTTTGAGGGGTCGAAGAATGTGAGGACTGGTTCTGTGGATAAGGTTTCCTTCAGTTTTTTCCACTCTTCGTCCTGTTTAGCAGTCCACTCAAACTCCTTGTCATGGTGGAGCAACTCTCTGAGACATGCTGCTTTGGATGACAGATGTGGGATGAACTTTCCAAGGAAGTTGATCATTCCCATGATTCTCAGGACTCCTTTTTTATCAGTGGGAGGCGGCATGTCCAGTAAAGCCTGCACTTTTGAATGATCAGGTTGCACCCCCTCTCCCGAGAGCTTGTCTCCCAAGAAAGTCATCTCTGTGACACCAAACTGACACTTTTCTGTTCAGTTTTAGTCCACTCTGTTTCACTCTGTGAAGGAGTTTTTTCAGTCTTTCATCACGTTGCTGGCGTGTCGTTCCCCAAACCACCAGATCATCGATGTACACTCTTGTACCCTCCAGACCCTCTATTATGGACTCCATTGCTCTGTGAAAGATCTCTAGCGCTGAGATTATGCCAAATGGGAGTCGCAGAAAACAGTAACTCCCAAATGGCGTGTTAAAAGTGCAGTACTTACTGCTTTCTGGGTCTAGCTTCAACTGCCAAAATCCCTGTGATGCATCCAACTTACTTTAGTATTTAGCACCTGTCATCTCACTGGTTATCTCATCCCGTGTTGGTATAGGGTAGTGTTCTTTTGATGTTCTCATTTAAATCTTTAGGATCAAGACAGACTCGTAACTCACCCCTGCTTTTCTTGGTACAAGTTATGGAGTTCACCCAATCCGTGGGCTCTTCCGCTTTCCGAATGACACCCAGCTGCATCATTCTGTCCAGCTCTTTTTTCAGCCCAGCTCGAAGTGGTGCCGGCACCCTCCGTGGCGCATGCACTACAGGCTTGGCCTCACTCTTGAGTTGGATTTTGTAGGTGTATGGTAATGTTCCATGTCCTTTAAAGACAGAGGGAAACTGTTCTACAATGTCTGCTGATCCTTCACTCTGTGTGTAGTTTGATTCTTGATTGCATTTGTCCATGTTGTCTTCACATCTGACAGACCCTCTTAACCAAACCAAGGCCTTCTGAGGCTTCGTCTCCCAGGAGTGATTCATGTCCTTTTGGCACAATTACAAACAGTAGGTTGTACTGCTTGCCTTTCGATGTCACAGTAAGTCTGCATCTTCCTTTTGTCTCAATTGGCTGACCATTATATGCCTTTAATGGTGTTACTCTGGTGTTAAATATTTTAGGCTTAATCTTGAGTGCCTCAACATCAGTCTCATTAATTAAGTCAGCTTTGGCTGCTGTGTCAATCCTAAATGTCACAATTGTCTCACTGACCAACAGTGGCGCCATCCATTTATCACTTTGCACTGCACTCACTGTCTGTCTAGTATCATCATCTTCACTTGACACCATCTTGATGAAGAAAGTTTCACTCAAATCATCACTGTCATCCGTTAATCCATTAAAATAGTTCTCTACTTGTTTATATGAGAAATAACATGTCAGTTATATTTAGTCTCAGATGTTCTTGAACTGTTTAAATGTTGTGAGTGAAAATAATGTTGATGTTTCAGTTGGTTGTTGTAGGTCATTTCCTCACATGGAGACATTTTTGTGGAACATTTAGATTAAATTTGGATATCAGAAATAATTAATAGTTATTATTAAGTCAAGTCAAATTTATTTATAGAGCACATTTCATACAGAAAGCAACACAATGTGCTTCACAAGGACAAGAGCAACACAATTATAAAGACATAAAATATGAGCATTCATATCATCACACATAAAAACAAGCAAACGAACGCTTGCATACATGGACGCATCAGTAATTAAAGTTGATAATAATTCAGTTAAAACAGGAGCAGACAGTTGATGGACCTGGTTAAACACAACAGTTAACAGAAATGTTTTCAGTCTACTTTGAAAGGAACTAAGCGTTGGTGCATCTCTAATATCACTTGAAGGGCGTTCCATCTGTATGGAGCATAATAGCTGAATGCAGCTTCTCCTGCTTTAGAGCACACGGGGGACAACAAGGAGACCACTGGCTGATGATCTGAGGCTTCTTGTTGCTTCATAAGGCACAAGCACTTCCTTCATATCATTTGGAGCAGGGCCATTCAGCAGCTTGTAGACAAGTGGGAGGACTTTAACATCAATCCCAGCATTTACTGGAAGCCAGTGCAAGGATTTAAGAACAGCTGTGATGTGTTCACTTTTCTTAGTCCTGGTAAAATATGTGCAGCAGCATTCTGTATAAGCTGCAGTCGCTCAACAGTTTTTCAGGGAGTCCAGAAAAGAGACCATTGCAATAGTTGAGTCTGCTTGTGACAAATGCATGTACTAGTTTTTCAGTGTGTGAATCTGAGAGAAAGCCTCTGATTTATGAGATATTTTTGAGCTGATAGAAGGCTGATCTTGTGACATTATTGATGAAACTTCAGATCAATAAATAAAAATATGTTTTTGTTTCCAAGGGTTCAGTATTGTCAGTGAGATTTGGGCGACGGCCGTGATTTCCTCCCGGTTGGTGGTGAGAGCGTATAAATAGCCTCCGCTGGCTAGTTAGCTCCAGTATTGTAGCTCGTCTTCACCTGGTTTCTGCAGGTTAGCATTAGTTAGCTCCCAAAGCTAAAAACAAGCCGGTCGGGCTAGCCTCGGCAGACTGTCCGACCAGGAAATATAAAACTTAACCAAAGTTACCATAGCAACAGCTAGTAAAGGTTGAAGGATTTGGGAGTTCTTTGCGGCGCAGAGGTTGGCAGTATTCACTTTGGTATGAAATTAAATAGACGCTGTATTTTCAAAAGCATTAATTTACAAAGATAACAAAAGGAAGTAAAAACACACAATATGTAATTAACTAAAAGGTATTTTATACAGGTGTGTGTGTGTGTGTGTGTGTGTGTGAGTGTGTGTGTGTGTGTGTGTGTGTGTGTGTGTTGCTTGGATACTATTCAGACTCAGTATGACGTCAAATTGAGTATTTAGTGCGTTCCAGTTTGTGTAGTTTGTGTACGTGAGAAATACTCGGATGTAAACTACATTAGCAGGAATTTCTGAGCTTACTGGACGCACTCAACTGTCCCACAATGCATTGCGTCTCTTCAGACTGCAGTAGAGGAGATGAACCAGGCTAAAAGCTGTTTTCACTGTAGGACAGTTAATATGTCACTTTATTAAGTTTTCAGATTTTTTCAGGCTTTACATTCAAACTAATGTTGCAGCTACAATCGTTAGATTTCATCTGTGAGACCAACATTTATCTTCCTAAAGGAATTATATCAGTAAAAAAATGCTGGAAAATGTAACGAGGTCAAGGAAAGATGTGAAGGAGAATTCATGAGGAGGAAAAGACGACCGCAGCGCTGAGAGAATCCGACTGACCGTGTTGTTTCATGCAGGGTAAATAAATGCAGCCCATAGATTATTATTATCAGCTGATTAGACACTAATTAAAACATACTTATAAATATTCTATTCATTTTTACCAAGTGTGTTCTGTTAGAGGCCACTAAATACTCCACACTGGACCTCTAACTGTCTCAGCTTCTTCTATTCATCCTCTATGGTAGTTCTTATCACTGTGGGTGTAATTCCCCCTCCGACCACTATGTGGCTTGCAATGGCAGAGTGGCGCTGTCCGTATTTCTGCTCGTTGACTCTGCGGGAAGTGAAGACTGCAGAAGCAGCGATTCAACGTTTCTGACTAACTTGGCTGAAAACTTTCTCCAAAATCTGAGATATTGGCGTCTTTTTATGTTTGTGGTGAATGAAACTCGCCGCACAAAGTTTCAGCCGTCTGAGGCTCATTAAGAGCTTTTAGTGTTTGTGCGTGGATGAGGCCAAACTATCCAACCTCACTGTGCTGCGTGTTGAGCGGGACAGAAACACTGATGAGGACAAAGTGTTTGGCAGGTTTGCCACCATGAAGGAGAGGAGGATGACATTTCTAAAAGGGACCGTGAAATGTACAAAGTTTGTTAAAGTGTTGGGATTATTTAGTTCTATGGGGGATTTTACACAAATGGACTAACGTTACACTAAACTACAGCAGGCTGAGCAGGGACAACAACTGCTGAGTCAAACATCCATAATTAGTCTTTATTCACTTCAGTTTTGGTTGTGAAGAAATGAGTCAGAATATCAGATTTGTGTGTTGTTGAACTGGTGGTTTAGTGCATCTCAGCAGCCGTCTGTGTCGCTGCCTGTGCTGTTGCAGACTGTCCACTTTGTATCTGAATAGGCCTTGTAGTGTTGTAGACTGCCGTCTCTACTTTGTGTTTCTCTTATTCCCATGTAAGAAAGACATGGTAGTGAGACAGTGCATGTGGCTTGTTGCTGTGTATTGATGGTGCTGAAGCGTTCATCAATAGATGTATGTAGAGCGCCGCGTGCTGTCCTCAGTGCTGAAACATTTCAACCAGCTGGAAACCTGTTTTCTGTTTTGTTCTTCACAACAAGCCTGTGGCTTCACTCTGTGTTTTCATAGACAGGCTTGCTTGGCTCAATAACAGTTTGTGATTATGGATAGGATATATCAGCTGTTTGACAGCAGTGAATTTTAAGATGACTTTATTAGAAGGGCCCCTTGAGAATGCTTGGCCCCCTCTGTGCTGAGAGTCTAGCTCCGTCCCTCATTAAAAACATCATGTGACTAAAAACGTCTCGTATCCCTTTTTCTTGACAGACAGACTTGTGTGTTCTGTTTAATATGCTGATTATAATCTGTTATTAGCCTATAATGCATATAAGAGCTTAAGAAGCAGCACATACAAACCCAAACACCTTGAAATGTTGACTTGTTTGTGCTTTAAAGTTGTTCTGGTTGATCCAGGCTGTGGCTCCGTGTTCCTCCGTCCAAAGATCTGTTCAACTCGTTTGATAACAGGATGAACAAATATACAGAAAACATGATTTTGTTGCTGTTTTTCCTGTGAAGAAACGGCGTCTGGAGATTGAAATAATCAAGTTGCTGCTGTGCCTCGTGTGTAAATGTGCACAGCGTCTCTCTTTATGCAGATGATCCCTGCAAGTATTTCATAAAGTCAAGCAGAAATCTTTCAACGTTACAGTCGTTTTAGTGCCAAATTCCCTCATTTAGTTCTGATCCTTCTACTGCAGCTCAACACATAAACACTGTACAGGGAAAGAAAAAGTGGAAAGCAGCTGAACATCATTGATTATTGAAATGTGCAGACACGCCGAGAGGACCAGTTAGGATCTAATATTAATTCATGTTCATTGACAGTGTGCTGTAATCATTGCTTTGATCTACATATTAATATATATTTATACAATGACAGTACTTCCCTGCAGTGTCAGTATATTGTCATTATTCCACCATTCATGTATATTTTCATTATTTCTATATTATAAAGCAACATAAAACAGTAGTGAAGTGTGAATAGCACTGATCCTCAGAACAGGACATTGTAGAACATGTTATGGATTCATGTTCATCACTTCAGGTTATGTAAACTGTAATTCACTAGTTTGAACAACAAAATCCAAATATGAAAAACACTCAGAATAACAAATCTGTTGAATTGAACAGAAACATGTTTGGACAATAAAAGGAAAACATAAACATGCAGCTTTTACTTTATTGTGTTTTCTTCAGAGTCGACTGATAAAGACAGAATAAAGTGTCAAATCATGAAAAGCAGTGTGATTCAACTGATCTGATCACCTTCCAGCAGTCATATTGCTGCACATATCATATCAGACAAGGATCAGAGCAAAACCACAGCAAAGGTATTGAGTTTACTGCTCTGGATGAAGATGCTCTCATAGCAGGAAGGACAGCCATGATTCACTGACACTGCTGTTCCTCATCTGCTCCAGGAGCTGTGTAGAGCAGCAGCTGCAGCTGGAAGACACAACATTACACATAGTTCATTTACTATTTCACACATTTGATACACTTATACATGTGAAAATAATGCTGTTGAACCAAGAGTAGCACTTACATGCCAAGTTCATCTGCTGCACAGGCAAACACATGTGTATCACTCACCTGGACGTCTCCTGACTTGTGTCTGCAATACTTGTGCTGTTATGGCTCCATGTGTTGTCTTACTGCCACAGAAAATGAAGAAATCTTTGGCTTATTAGCAGCATGTCGCCTCCCTGTTGTCTCTTATCAGACCAGCAGCTCTGTGAGAGGCTCAAACTGAGGCTACAGTCAACTAATATTTAAGGTTATACGTGGCAGCGTTTCTTTCCTGGAAACTAACCTACTGCTAATAAACACTGTACATCATCTAGGTTATGAAACATTAGCAGCGGAGTGAAATAAATCTACATTACACTCTTACCTGTCCAGCAGGAAACAGGAAACTTCAGCATCAGTCTGCAAACATTTCTCTCATCAGGGATTTCCATCTGGGTTTATCCTCTTTATGACGTTGTTTGTCCAGATTTCCTTCAGCTTCTTCATGTTTTCGTTTCTATGACGACGACAGTTTCCGCTCCTGTGATTTTCTAAATAAGTCTGATCCTCCATTTATCAGGTTTTGCTTCCAAAAACTTCTCACAATACCAAATGTTTGCTCCGTTCTTCTTCTTGGTTTTAAAACTGGTGCGTTTCCGGTAGATCACAGACAGACTGTGAACATTATGGAAGCCTCAATGGAACTCCATTTTCTCTCCTTCATCTGCAAGATTAAAGCAAAACAAAGATTAAAAGTCTGCAGGTATGAGAGAGAGTGATGAGAATTATAGTTTCATTCAGTCACAGTGAGATATGATCAGCTGAACTAGGAGTGCTCTGGTAGCCTGCTGGTTAAGATACACGTCATATAACCTCAATGTCATTTCCTGTCTCTCTCTCTCCTCTTGTTTCCTGTTATCACTCAACTGTTGCTTCACATTAAAAGAATAAAATGCCCCACAATTATTATTTTATATTCAAACAGATGAACTGAACCACTGATGTGAAGAGCAAATGTTAATCAAAATAGAGAAAGTCAAACTGTTTCATCATCAAATGTATGAAGTAAATATAAAGTGTCCTCTTTCATGGTAACATATGTTGTCATATATGTGTCATTACAGACTTTCTGGCTGTGGACTCTCAAAGACTCACTGTGAAGTTGTGGCCTCAGCTCTGAAGTCCAACCCCTCCCATCTGAGAGAGCTGGACCTGAGCGACAACAACCTGTCTGACTCAGAGATGAAGATTCTGTCTGCTGGACTGGAGAGTCCAAACTGTAAACTGGAGGCTCTGAGGTCAGACACCATTTTTACCTTTGTGCTGAGATTAATATGATGTGACAGTTGTGGTGACGTTAACCTGCAGACATAAAGCTGATATTATGCTGATCCACACTGAGGATCTTAATGGGAACGTCTGTTTTCTTCTTCAGTGGTTTAGTCCATTGACTGTGTCAGAGCGATGTTGAGCTGCACATTTAAAACCTTCATATAACAAGAACAAGCTACACTGGATAATTCACTCTGAACCTCTGAAACACTGTTTTTGTCTTTTATATTTGACAGTTTCTCTCATGCTAAAGTGCATGTGGCTTTGTAATACAAGTGACTTGCTAATCAGCAGTTTAGCTCTGGGTTAAGTAGAGTTATGAGAGGTGCTGTTAGCATTTATTAGCATTAGCACTGCTTAATGGTTCCTGTCAGCACTGTTGCTGCCTGTGAGCTAATGTTGTTCCTTTATTCTAGAAGCACACACACCTGTATACCTGTTGGTATTAATAAAGCATTGAAGAGAGCATCCCAGCATCGCTGCATTCTTGCCGATGCAGCACAGTGGTCACCTACCTGCTAACTAGCTACAGTTACAGTTTGAGCTATCATCCTCCATTACACCCAGGATTCATTAAGAGACTAAGTACAAGCCTTTTGAACCCTGCGCCTGCTGCTCACACCTTTTTTTCCACCATTAAACTAGCAGAAGTGGATTTGGACACATCTTAAATGCACCATGAGCTTCAGACCGTGCTCTTTACAACGTTAAAATAGGGCCCAAAGTATTTGAAATGATATTTATTTAAAGTCATATTGAATTATGCAGCCCTTTTAAACAACACTGTTTGAAGCCATCATAAGCCCATAACATCCTGTAAATAAAAGCTTATGCAACTAACAACAATTCATAGTTTTATTATTCATTATTTCACCACGTTTGTGAGCAAAAGTGAAGCAGAATGTACTTCAGATGCAAACAAACACTATTTATCGTCACCATTCCCGTGTTTCTACATGACGAGCATCATCACATTTACTAATAGATTTATAACCAATAGACAACAGATGATAGAAAATAGACAACCCATCTTACACACATGAATATTAAAGAGTTAAATTATCCCTCGTGATCACGGCTGTTTCTAGGATTTGAGGACATTCAGAGTTTATGGAGGTCCGGAAACTGTTTTTGATAAACAAACATTATTTTGATGTTTTTTATGCTCTCTGGCACCTTATTTACATTCAAAGCACACACACACACACACACACACACACACACACACACACACACACACACACACACACAGGTCAGGTCTTTCTCTCCAGTGTTTCTACTCGGATCTTTTTAGGGGGGTCCTTCTGAAACTACTAGTTTTGTTGTGTTGTCATGGATACGGATGTTTGGTGTCGACAGTGTGGTGCAGTAAGGCGGTTGTCTGTATGGCTGTATTTCTCTACACTGAGCTGAAATGAACAATATCTGTTTTATTGATTGTTTGTGTTGTAAATACATATTATTAATAATAATGTATTTACAACACATAAATGAACATGGGCCTTATGGATGACAGATGGACCAATCAGTCTATGTTAAAAACAAATGTGGACTCTCACAGCGTCTATATGGTCCTGAATATAGATTCATGTTTGTAATAGAAGTAAATAACAAACTGACTTATGGGGAATTCATTTGCTCCAACTTAAAGCCAAATCAAGACAGCAGTTTGACTTGTAGATGAATCAGTCAGATGAATGATGAATCAGCATTTTGTTTCCTAATAAGTGAAAATATGTGTCAATCTTAGTGCTGTTTCCAACAGTTACTGAGGTCAACGACCTTTGAACAGCTTCAGAAAACATCATGTTGATGTTGTGTAGTGTTAGTACCTGTATGAAAAGATCTCTAAGTCCTTTTCTAGCAGCACACAATCTTGTGCTTTGTTTGATTTGTTGGGATGTCCTTTAGTTTCCATTTGGAGAACAGATTGTGCCTTTAAAACATCAGTAATTCATCTCCATACAGCAGGAAGTCAGACCTTAGCAGTTTGTTGTGCCTCTTGTGTCACATCCTGCCAGGACTTTGTGTTGTGTTTTTGTTCTTTTGGGTTCCTGTGTTCACTCTGTGTGTCTGTTTGTTCCACTTCTTCTTTCTGCTTGTTGAGCCTGTTGAGTTTTGTGTCAGTGTGGCTCTGTGTTCCTTGGTTGCTGTTCTCCTCCGTTCCACCAGAGGCCTCGGCCTTTCTCCCTGTTGTGTTGAGACTGGACTGTGTTGGAGAAGGCTGAGTCCAGTTGTGAAAAGTAAAGCTGTCAAATAAATGTAGTGGAGTAGAAAGTACAATATTTCCCTCTGAAATGTAGAAAGTAGCATCACATGGAAATAAAAAAGTAAAGAACAAGAACCTCTAAACTAAATGTACTTAGTTCCTTTCCATCACTGTCTTTGACACACCTTAATATGAGTGTAAATGTGAATCATTAAACGTCAAATGTGTGTCCGTCACTGACAGTGAATGAAGACGCTGAGTCGTCGGTTTGTACGAAGCTGTAAACAGTTTTATTATTGTGACATCAGAGCAGCAGAACAAAGCAACATTGATCAGAAACACACTGCTGGACAAACACCTGTCTGTGTAGAAGTCACTTGGTGTGTTCAGGTTTTGTGTCGCTCTGTTCTCGTCTACGTACAGGTGCTACATCAAACCATGCAGAGCATGTGATTGGCTGCCAGCCATCAGCTGATCTGACAAGTTAACTCAACACACTAGAGCTGCGACAATTAGACGATTAATCGAGTCAATCAACAGAAAATTAATCACCAACTAATTAGATCATTGATTCTTCATTTTGAGTCCAGATTCTCTGATTCCAGATTTTTAAGTGTGAATATTTTCTAGTTTCTTTGGTCTCTATGACAGTAAACATCCATGCCGTTGCCCCACTAAAGCGTCATTTCATATTTCACAGCTGATTGGCGCTCTGTCTGACAGACAGCCAATCAGATAGCTCTCTGTCTGACAGACAGCCAATCAGCTGTGAGATATTTCAAATGACGTTGCAGTGCGGCTACAGCGCGAGCTTGGAGTTTCCAGTCGGCAAAAAAGAGCGGAGACTTTCTCAGCTAACGCCAGCTAACTGAAATAAAGTGGATTTCATACTCGAACACAGGATATAAAGCTTTTATTTGGAGGAGAAAGTGGAATTAAAGCGCCTCGGAGCCCAGCAGCCACGGAATACTGTCCTCACTCAGACTGCTGGTAAAATGAACCGCGGGTTTAACGCGGTGAAGTTTGCCGGGAGGAAAAACCGCCATGCTGCCCTTTTGTGAGCCGTCAGCTGGTGAGTGAAAGCATATTTTATCATCCTGCCTCGGTGGTTCTGGTCCCTGCATCGGCCATATTGTTGTGCTGGATGGATTGATATAGATGGTGACGAGTGTCAGTGTGTCCGTGCTTATCTACTGAGGTTGTTGTCATAAAGTTGTTGTCACAGAATGGATTAGTATCCTCCTCCTCTTTGCTGTTCGCTTATGGCTCTGTAGGCTCGTTTGTTCTGAGCTTGGTTGTGTCGGCTTATGACGATATATCACATTATGAATGAATCAATATTACAGAGAGGTTGTGCTTCAGTGATGCGGTCAGGCGCCTCGTTCCTGAACGCATCACTGTCGTGAGTCAACCAGCCGACTTCAGCTAACGCTTTCTAGAGATGGTGTCATTTCCCAAACTGGATAAAAAGCACATTTATAAAGACTAAACTGCTTCGCTAGCTCAATCTCTCTGTAACTAAGATATCCGTTGAAACAATAATGTTTCCATGGACAGATTTAGCTCCTACGTCCGCAAACTTGACACATATGTAGAAGCTGGTAGCGCCGTGTCACCGGCACAGCTGATGGAGGATGCCGGAGTGGAAGCTGAGATAAACTCTCAACTGAAGGGAAAATGGCGGGTAACGATGAAGACTGGAGAAGGGTTCAGGTTTTTCACTGTGTGTCAGTGGAACTCTTCTCTCAGAGTTCAACGATCCGTTTTGTTTTTCCCCACAACTCCTAATCAGTTCAGTTCAATCCAGTTTCACAAACATCAAAGAAAGACGAGTCCAAACTCCGCTCCGGGTTTTCACCGCTGATCCCACAAAACAAACCAAAGCACAGACACTAGCAAAGCAACACAGGGGGATGTTCCATCAAGCTGCTTAACTCCACAGTTTGCTTTATTTCCATAAGCTTCACTAATTGCAGTCAGAGTCCAGCTCAGTAACCATGGTAACCACGGTAACTTAGCCAGCAGAACCAGCTGCTCCGTGGCGGGCTAACGGTCAAGCTTAACTCAGCTGCGGGTCAAAGAATGTCCGACAGACGGAAACAGACTCTACAGACGGTTCCATCACGTCTTTTCACACTCACAACCCTTTAATTTAAAAGTTCAGCATTTATCATTTAAGAAATAAAAGTGTGTCAGCTTTATTTTGAAATGGTCGATTTATTCATTCATTGATTTTGTTTAAACTGTGAAGACAAAAATCAAATGAAATAAAGTCCAAACTGTTTAAATGTCTACAGTGGTAACTGCTTATAGTGATCACAGTTACAGTGATCAGCTGTTTATATGGATCAAAAAGCTCTGAGACACAATCATTCATATACAACATTTATGCTGTTTGAATAAGTGTCCTATAGAAAACAAGCAGTGTGTCTACAGTATTTGTAGCCCTCAGCCTAAATGCCAACAAGAAAACTAACAGCACCTACACTCCGTAGGTTCGGAGAGTTGGACCCTAAATCCATCAACTGAGAGAGTATGAAAGTTGACGTTGACAATTTATTGTTGTTACACAATAATAATCTTTTGCAGTGCATGAAAAACTCAACAAAAATAGAGCTCTTTTCTAATAAAATAATAATATAAATCAGATGTCCCCTCTCTGTTGTTTGTGTGAAGATAAGTGTTGAGTTCAGTTTCTAGTGCTGCTTCTACCCGGGTAGATTTCTGTTTGGGATTCTTATCTGAGAAGAGAAAAGTGAAATGATGTCCGGTCCGGAGTGGATCCCACAGCCGGCCACGCTGTGCACCTTCCCGTCCCCATCCACAATCCTTCCTGGCTCGCCACCGAACCGCCAAGGTTCACGATCTCAATTCCTAGTCCACATCAAAACCCAGTCTACACGTAGAGTGCAGGAAACATCTCTATTACTCTCTAATCAATCACAAAGCATCACTTTACTGTCTCTTATCATCCTGAAGATGTTCCTAAATATACCCAGATACAGGATATATAGTGTTCAATCAATGTAAATGACCCTGTATTCATTTACACAACATTAAGTATTTAACACAAGTGTTCACCATCAACTTCAATTATTCACTTTAAGTCATTTATTTATATTTTTAAACAGATCAATCAATATTTATCTTTTTAACTGTTTTAAATATAAATAACAATATTACATGACCTTTTTAAAGCCAACATTAATATGTAAAGAACCATAATGTAATGAAACCCTTTATAACAGACAGCCATACAGCCTATAACACATTATCATTATAACATTACATAACAATTAGCAAAATCTGACACCTTATTATCATAAATGAGCTTCATATGCGGTCTCTGTTTCTCTCATTAACTCACTGTAGCATGTTAGCTTAGCCATACTGTTAGCACTCCCATCACACAAAGGAATATCTTAGTTAGCTTAGCATTAGCTGAGATGATGCTGATGCTTGTAAATGGACATCAAAGAGGATGATAATGTTGGAAAGTTCTCTTAAATTGCCTCCAGCATCATTTTAAATACCCATCTGATATTATCTATCCTAGTGATAATATAACCAGTCACTGATCTGACTCATTTATGAACTAATAAAGATAAAACCATGAACAGGAACAAGCTGCTCTTCACTTTCACCATCAGACTCTTCAAGTCGATGCAGGATTGAACCTTCATCCTTCTAGTAATCTGTTCACTCCTCTGACCTTTAGACCATCACTGCCCATCTACAGGTCTACATTTAATCTGTCATCAGTGTTGGGGCCTCCAGCATGGGGCCACACAGAGAGGGCCTCCATGTAACATGTAAAGCCTGACCACGTGTTCCTCTGTCCTCCTGAGGCAAAGGAACGGCGCCAAATGCTGCTTAAACGCACGCCGGGATAGGATTACTGCAGTGTTGATGGTTCAGGATGTTTTTACCCGCAGAGGTCTCCTCCTCTCCAGAACAAACGGACCCGCTGATTACAGGTAAAAACACTGAATAAAGCAGTTTCATCTAAGAGATCGGTGTTTCTCCGACGATGTACGGCGACCCACTGACGTCAGATACAGGCTGTTAGCTGAGCCGCTGCTAACACTTTAGCGGTTTATATCTCTCATAACACAAGATTCAGATGTCTGTCCGGTTTCTCCCAGGAGCCGAATCATCCACAGAAGTCTCCTCTTCTCCAAAATCAAACGTACACGCAGAATAAAATAGTTAAAAAATCAATATTTCTGCAGCTGTGTGTTTCCTGGAGGGACCGCTAGCTGTTAGCTGTTAGCCGAGCTGCTGTTTGTTTCTCTCAAACAGTCCGTTACTTTCATTCAATGACAGATTTCTCTGGGTTTGAAAACTGTTGGAAACATTTGAGATAATGTAAGAACACAACTCAACAACATATAGAACATAGGTCTAGCTGTTTTTACACATTTTAATGACAACCCGGTGAAGCTGATTATTAACAACGAAGATGTCGTGGTAAATCTTCAGCTGGGCCTTGGACTTCAGCTCTCCCATAACTCAAAGACTTATTTCATTATTTATTGAGAAAAAGACTTGAAAGAATACACTGAAGCTAAAAGAGTTTAAATGTGAATAGATTTACTGTGTATCAAAGTGCAAACACAGAGTAAACCGAGGCGTTGACCGAGGACAAACAACCCGCAGATTCTCATAAACAATGTGTTTATACCCCCTAATGTGGTGTCTCATATTACACCACACCTTTACCTCTAGAAACGACTCTGGAACCTTTTACATAGATCTAATATGGAAATCATAATATTTGCTCATTTTCACTCCACTAGTTGTGTCCAACCAGCAGGTTTGTAATCCCACTGAGTTCATGCATCGCTGATGGGAGGCTGTTGTTCCATGAAGAAGTTATATTGCAGCTTTCACACAATTATTAACAGTCAGTCCTAATGACAGCAAATATTTGACTTCAACATGTGTTGAAAAGATGCTACGCTCAACACTATTTAATACTTTCAATATTTGGCTCACTGTAAAATTATGAGTCTCATAGAAGTCAAAAACATAGAAGACTAGTAGGTAGATGTCAGTACGTGTCTGGTACATATCCTGAAAATGTGTTAGAGTGAAGGTAAGTGGAGTTTAACCTGCAGCTGAATACAAACATACAGTACTGCATATAAAGCATCACTGTACAAATAAACCTCATTTCATTTGATTGTCAGTGCTGTCAGTGAACTTACACAGAGACCACAGGTGAACTGATGTGAACTGATCTGCTTCAGAGGTGCAGATGGTTCAGTTGGAACTTCTCCAGCAGCTGGAGGCTTCTTCAAATATCTCCTGAGTGCATGTGGACAGTTATAGAGTAGATATCAGCCTGTTACACATGAAAACATGTAGCTGCAGAGTGCAACTAATAACTGTTATGGATATTCAATAACTGAGCATTCTTATCTGAGAAGAGAAAAGTGAAATGATGTCCGGTCCGGAGTGGATCCCACAGCCGGCCACGCTGTGCACCTTCCCGTCCCCATCCACAATCCTTCCTGGCTCGCCACCGAACCGCCAAGGTTCACGATCTCAATTCCTAGTCCACATCAAAACTCAGTCTACACGTAGAGTGCAGGAAACATCTCTATTACTCTCTAATCAATCACAAAGCATCACTTTACTTTCTCTTATCATCCTGAAGATGTTCCTAAATATACCCAGATACAGGATATATAGTGTTCAATCAATGTAAATGACCCTGTATTCATTTACACAACATTAAGTATTTAACACAAGTGTTCACCATCAACTTCAATTATTCACTTTAAGTCATTTATTTATATTTTTAAACAGATCAATCAATATTTATCTTTTTAACTGTTTTAAATATAAATAACAATATTACATGACCTTTTTAAAGCCAACATTAATATGTAAAGAACCATAATGTAATGAAACCCTTTATAACAGACAGCCATACAGCCTATAACACATTATCATTTTAACATTACATAACAATTAGCAAAATCTGACCCCTTATTATCATAAATGAGCATCATATGCGGTCTCTGTTTCTCTCATTAACTCACTGTAGCATGTTAGCTTAGCCATACTGTTAGCACTCCCATCAACTCCTGGAGGCTTCTTCAAATATCTCCTGAGTGCATGTGGACAGTTATAGAGTAGATATCAGCCTGTTACACATGAAAACATGTAGCTGCAGAGTGCAACTAATAACTGTTATGGATATTCAATAACTGAGCAGGACAACAGAATGTCAAGCTGGACTCTTGTGTTCTCTCAGACAGAAGATAACATGCGTTGTTTGATAAACCAGGAGCCTCACAGGTGAACCGAGACCAGAATGCAGCTCATCACCAGACCAAACAAGACAAAACCCAAAGATACAGATGTTTCATGTGTGATTTGGAACTGATGAACTAGTTTCTGTGATTTGCTTAA
The DNA here is from genome assembly GCA_029490765.1 of Euthynnus affinis. NCBI lineage: Eukaryota > Metazoa > Chordata > Actinopteri > Scombriformes > Scombridae > Euthynnus > Euthynnus affinis. The sequence continues at coordinate 30,257,463 of CM055852.1, forward strand.
AGGCTGCTTTTGGACTGTCAGGGTCAGACCAGTTTGGGGACAGCGTCCAGACAACAGGGACGTGTCTCTCCAGTCCTTCTCCCTCACAAGGTTTTGTCATTAAAGCTTTTTTCAACAAGGTTCCTTGTTTGGTCTTCTCTTCTTCAAAACTGACAACTGCCAGCGCATCAGCTCTGAAGATCCACAACAATAACGAGTGCAGCCTGAAGCAGCAGCTGTGTGGAAGTTCAAACTGTGATTTATGCATTTCTGAAATGAAAGTAAATAAGTTACAGCATCACTCTGAGTAACAACTGAACAGGGACACACATGCTGCTGTAGGTGTAAATCATCACATGAACAGTTTTTTCTGCCACACAGCTTCATTTGTTCTTCAGACTAATTGCTGCCACTTTGCAACCCAGTAATCCAGTGTTTACATCATTACTGATATGTTTCAATCTCAATCTAGTTTACAACAACGTGCTCTCTCTTCTTTTCTGTGTTTCTTCATTTGTTACCTCCAGAAACAAAAATTAGGACGGAGCGACCACTGGCAGATTTTTATTTATTTTATTTTCAGCGCCCTCCAGACGATGTGGCGATGTGGCGCCCTCGGCGACCGCCTATCTGACCTGATGATGGCGGCCCTGATGTTAGATATTGACCATGGGTAAATGATACTGTTAAAGTAGGGCTGTGAATGGAGGAAAAAAGCTGAAGCATGTAGCAGAGTTAACCATAACGTAGGAGGAAATGTGACGCTACCAAGCGGACCAATCACAGTTGTTGTGGTCTGTGTCGCTGTGACGTGTCGTTACTTTTCTGGGGAGATGCAGGCCAGGCGACGGCGTAGGGAGCGCAGCTATGTCGTACGCAGAAGTATAAATCAAATGATATCCTAGCGCAGATCACAATACTGTTA
>CM055852.1:30283366-30308366 GCA_029490765.1 Euthynnus affinis
TCATGAGCCCTCCCTCTCTGCCTCTGTCATCTGCTGCTCCAGTCTCTGCTGTCTGATTAACCACACCTGTGTCTACTCTGCACTCATCACCTGCCAGCTGCACTGCATTATCTGCTGATCAACCTGTGTATATTAAGCCCTGTCTTTCAGTGCCTCCCTGTCAGATCGTCTGCAAACCAGCACCAGTTACCTGCCAGTCTTCTTACGCCTCTGACTCAGACCCGTGAACCCGTACCTGCTTGACTTCGCCCCTGATCTCCTGCCCTGGTAAACTAGACCTGCCTTCCGTCTTACGACTAAGAATACTGCCTAGCCCTTGCCTGTACCTTTGCTACGATTCCCTCTGCCCAGTCCTCCCCTCTCTCCGCTGCGAGTGTGTATTCCCCCAGGAACTCCGGACCTTCACTGAGTGGGCCCTGGATCCAACCCCGCCATCCCACGCCCCTCGGCTCTGGACACACACCCACACACTCTCTTTCCCCTAAACCCTTCAATAAACTGCTTGAACGTGACGCTTTTGTGGTCCTCTTCTGTTTGGTTTCTGACACTCTGACCCTGGGCCCATATTTATCAAGCGTCTCAGAATCACACTGAGAGTTAACGAGGACTAAAACTAATGAATGAAGCAGAAGAGAATTTCCTGTGACTGTCAGCAGGAGAAGGATTACTCCTGGGAGAGAGTGACACGTCGCTGTTTTACCACAGTCACAGCAGCAAAGTAGAAATAATGATGACGTCTTGTAGTTTTCTCACAGTCTCAGCTGCAAATATTAAACAGTGCTCATTTGGTATATTATGTGTATAGGCAGGTAAGCAGGCAGGTAACTTACCAAGGTTATGGAACAAAACTATGATGGCAACATTCATTGTAAGATGATATTTACAAAGTGTAAAGAAAGGCTGAGAGATAAATGTAGCCTATATGTTAATGAAGATAACAGCTGATTAGACTCAGCTGTGTGAAATGATCTTGGTTCAGCCACATGCTTTTTGCTCTGGATCAACCTGTTTGAGGAGCTCAGTCTGATAAGTCATTATCTTCCTTTAAATCACTTCTTCAAACTCATTTTATCCACTGATCTACTGATTATTTCTCTTTTATATGCTGAACATGTTAAATGTGAATCTAATGTGTGTTTTACTGCTTTGTGTTCTTCCTGTATGTGTGTGTTAGTTTAGTGTAAAACATTGTGTAACGTTGGTTTGGACAAGTTTTCTAGACTTGTGAAGGGAGGGTGGTGGGATGATGGTGGTGGGAAACAAAGACCAAATTCTACTAAACATGTGTGGAAATAAATGAACTTGCAGTGTTTTTATCCTGTGTCAAGCTTCAGCTTCATGTAGAACATCTATTTTTATTCTAGTTCTTTTTCTGTCTTTGTGTATAAATGAGTCATATTTGATTGAATCTGTGTTCTTTGTTGTGTTTCTGTGGATCTGTTGGATGTTTTTGCCTCTATTTTCAACCCAAAAACAAGACGTGCTGTCATAAATAAAACCCACTGGAAGCTTCCTGCTGTGTTTCTACGACTCGTTCCTGCAGAAACACTGTATGCTTCTATAGAGAGCGACACATCTGACTGTATCTACACAATATACACATCTATAAACTATCAACCATTAAACTATATAAACACAATAAAACAGTGATGTAATAAAGATCTTCATGTGCTGCCTGTTGTGTTTTTACTTTAGTGTCATAACGAGCAGAAACGTATATTTGCTTGGTTGTTCAAGTGTCACGTATCAAAGATGACACAGATCTCTGACATGTGAGCTGCGACTCCTCCTTGAAACAAACAGCAGCAGGTGGAACAGGTCGGTCCTGTCAGCTGACTCACCTGAGAGGCGTCGACCGAAACAGCCTCACCTTCACCTGCCAGACGACGCTCTGCTGACACACACACACAAACACAGAACAGCAGCAGCGATGGATAAATTTGCACAAATGGTCGGAGAGAAAGTCGGTGAGTAGAGAAAATACATTTATATTTTCATGTTGGATCAGAGGTGTCAGGTAGAAACCTTGTATCTCTAATACATCTGAAAAGGTTTCAGAAAAAGTGACAAAAAATATCCAAAAGAAAGATTTTTAGGTTTTATGAGCTGAAGATGATTTTGTCTTAATACACTCACGGGTTTGATTTATTTAACTTCATCAGAACTGGAGATAAAAGGTTTTCACCACATGTTCTTATTTCAGTTTTAAAGCATCATTCTGCTGAGTTTATACATTTGTCTTCATGTTTGGATCCAAACCAACAGCGAACTGATCTACTAACAGTATCAAAGCTGATTTATCTGATTCCTCTGCTGATGTCCAGAAACTATTAAAAACACGTCTGTAAACAGAACCGTGTTTGTTTCTGTAATGAAACATCGACTGTTGCTAAGCTACGTCGTCAGTGATGTTTCCTGAGGTCATCGGGTGTTTAAGGTCCCAGCCTGTGCTCCAGCTTCTCCCACAGACCTGCTGTCTTTATCCAGAGCGGAGGAGGCTTCCTCAGCAGCCTCCAAGTTGTTGTAGAAGGTCCTCCTCTTCCTCCTCCTCTTCCTCCTCCTCTGTAATGAGTGCAGTGCAAATCCTACAGAGGGTCACTGACTCGGCCCTCATGTTTATGCCTTGGACGCCTCCTCCACCAGGACGGTCAGCTTGTTGTCCTGTGCACTGCTGAGAAGCCCTGATGTTTCTTCAGCTGTTGCTTCTCCACAGCTCTGATGAAGCTGATGGTTTGCTTTGAGGGTTTTGACCTCCAGCAGGTCCTGATGGCCCTGCAGATGATCTCTGTGATGGTCTTGAGCACCTGGTTGTGCCGCCAGCGATATCGACTTCCCCCGGAGCCTTTGGGCAGCAGCTCAGGATCTGCTCCAGGGTCCCTTTCTCTGGTAAAGGCAGCACGCTGGTGTATCAACCAAACCTCAGCAGGGCAGGTTGGACGGCTGGAGAAGACATCACAGACAGCCTGGACCAAGAACCTGATGCTGTGTAGCTCTGAGGTCCTCCTGAAGTCAGTCCGTGAGACTTCCTGTCCACAACTCGCTCCCATCTAGTCCTGGTTCCTCGCTCTCATTCCCACCGCTCTGCTGGACGTCTCCTCTTCATCATCACCTCCTTCTGGACCCGCCGCTGCTCCTTTTCCCTAACCTTGTCCGAACACTTTAATGACTGATGTAGTGCATGTTTATATATACATATATATATAAACATGAGGATTAACTGAGGTTGAACTGTAGAAGCAGTTTATGGCCTTCCATTGGTTGATTCTGCTGCCAATCAAACGTGTCTTTGCTCCTATTGGCTAGTTTTACTGCCTTTGTCCTGCTCAGCCAATCAGAGTCGAGATGCTCCACCCCGCTGGGACATGATGGTGTTTATATCAAACAGCCCCCTGCATTCAGCCATGGAGCCGAGCGGCTCGCTGTTTGTTCAGAGTTAATATTAAACATGTCACGTGTCCGAGTGAGGAGTCGATCAGACCAACAGAGATACGTGAAGGACAAACATTCCTTCTTTTATGATTAGATAAATAAGATTTTCCATCTATGAAAACAATTAAATTTGCTATAAAAATGTACTAAATTACAGAAGGGAACTGTTATAAATTGAGTTTCATTACATAATTTATGTAAATTTGATGCAATAAAATGATATATCACCAATAAAACATGTGATTTATTATCTTTGCTGTGAGATCAATCTGCTGTAGGAGGAATCAAACAGACCATGTGACTGACGGTGTGTTTGTTCTGCAGGAGACATCGTGGAGGACGCGGTGACGAACGCTTTGGGTGGAGGAGACAAGGATGAGAAGGAGAAGGACGGAGGAGGAGGAGGAGGAGGATTCCTCTCGTTCTTCGGAGGCAAGAAGAAGGAGAAGGAGGACAACGGAGGACTCTTCTCATTCGGAGACGACAAGAAGAAAGAAGAGGAGAAGGGAGGGTTCTTCTCAAAGTTCCTCGACAAAGACGACGACGACAAGGGGGCGCCAAAGAAGGCGGGGTTTGCAGGTCTGTTCAATGAGCAGGACGGAGGGAGCGCCGGCGGCGGCATGGTCGAGACAGGAAGTGAAGAAAATGGAGGAAATAAAGGTCAAACTGTAGCGCTCAGTGACAGAGGTACGTATGTTCAAACACTAACCAGTCCTCCACACGAACCTCCACATAAACAGTTTGATCATGTGACTCCAGTCTTCCTCCTCGTAGTACCAGTTTCCACCTGAGGAGGCGATAGTGAGTCACTGTTTACTGTTTACTGGGAGTCTGTGTGTTGGTGTTTAGATATGAAGATGCTGCAGCGGTGAATCAGCAAACAGCTGCAGATCAGTTCATGTTCTCCTCAGAACGACCACATGCTGACCAAACATCTCCCAGAACTCCCAGCAGCTTAACAGACTGGAGTTACTGGATAAACTGGACACATATTGGACTCTACATGTTACTTTCTCTCCTGAAATTATATTAAACCTTCATAAAGTGATTTAATATTAATAATGATCTTCAGCCTGTTTTCTTCTGGCTGCAGATAGAAACTTGTTTGAACTGGTTCCTGCAGTAATTAGTGTCTTTTCTTCTGCCTCAGATCTGCTGGACGATCTGTTCGAAGTGGCTGAAGGAACATCAAAAGGGAAATAAGACGTCCGCTCCTCGTCTGCTGATCAACGTCTTTACATTCACAGTGTTACGATTATTACAAACCAGGAAGATGGCGGCTTTCCCGCCACGCCTTCAAATCAGCAACAGATTCGTTCATTCAAAAGACTTTCTGACTTTCACTGGAAGCTTTTACTGCAGCTGTGTGTGTGTGTGAGTGTGTGTGTGTGTGTGTGTGTGTGTGTTACTGTGTGTGTGTTACTGTGTGTGTGTTACTGTGTGTGTGAGTGTGAGTGTGAGTGTGTGTGTGAGTGTGTGTGTGTGTGTGAGTGTGTGTGTGTGTGTGAGTGTGAGTGTGAGTGTGTGTGTGAGTGTGTGTGTGTGTGTGTGTGAGTGTGAGTGTGAGTGTGTGTGTGTGTGAGTGTGTGTGTGTGTGTGTGTGTGTGAGTGTGAGTGTGAGTGTGAGTGTGTGTGTGAGTGTGTGTGTGTGTGTGAGTGTGAGTGTGAGTGTGTGTGTGAGTGTGTGTGTGTGTGTGTGTGAGTGTGAGTGTGAGTGTGTGTGTGTGTGTGTGAGTGTGAGTGTGTGTGTGTGTTACTGTGTGTGTTACTGTGTGTGTTACTGTGTGTGTGTGTGTGTGTGTGTGTGAGTGTGAGTGTGTGTGTGTGTGTGTGTGTGAGTGTGTGTGTGTGTGTGAGTGTGAGTGTGTGTGTGTGTGTGAGTGTGTGTGTGTGTTACTGTGTGTGTTACTGTGTGTGTTACTGTGTGTGTGTGTGTGTGTGTGTGTGTGTGTGTGAGTGTGTGTGTGTGTGTGTGCAGCAGTCGACAGTGAACCAGGTGATTCAGGTTGAACAGCTTCACTTGTTGCTGTCGGTGCAGTAAAAGCTTCACCAGTAAAAGTGATTTATTAATTTTCTCCATGCTGAAGAACAACTCACTGTAATTCATGTTTATCACCACACGATGTCGCCAAAGAGAACAAAACATCTTCCAGATTATTTTAATAAACCTCCTTCATGAAGTGACGGGAAGCATCCAGGAGAGGAAACTGAAGTTAAACTTCACATCGTCTTCGTTTCCAGTCCGGAACAGAGGCGACAAATCCTGGAGTTATTATTATTATTATTATTATACACTGACTGCATCAGTCTGTTAGCTTAGCATAGCAGATCATTCAGTCTGTGCTCACTTTTTCAGGGTTAACACACTTATTATACAATAAAAATAATAATTATCATTGTTTTATTATTTCTGGTGTTGTTGTACCTGAGTGTTGAAATAAATTACATTTGATTGTGAAAAGCTAAAGATTTTGTGAAGTTTTTATTCATGTTCAGACATCGATCTCAGGAAATGGTTACCTTAGCTTAGCATAAAGACTGACAGCGGCGCTAACAGCTATTAGCCTGGCTAACAGTTAGCCTGGCTAACAGTTAGCCTGGCTAACAGTTAGCTTGGCTAACTCAGGCTTTTTCTTTAATTTAAACAGAAACTTTAAACTGTTTCTTGAAGTTGTTTGTTTGAAGATGATCATTAAATAATATTCTGACAAACCTGGCAGCCAATCAGCAGCCAGCGTTTATTTATTTATTTATTTACAGTATAAAATAAACAACAAAGGATTTTATGTCGTAACATCACATCATCATCATATCTGTAAATACACAGTTTAATAAATCCAGTCTGTAAATATCCTGAGAGCTTTATAATAATCCTCCGGACTGGGTCTGATCCAGATCCTGTGGGGACCAGCAGGGTCTGGGTGTTACTGGTCTGATCTGGATCCTGTTGGGACCAGCAGGGTCTGGGTGTTACTGGTCTGATCCAGATCCTGTGGGGACCAGCAGGGTCTGGGTGTTACTGGTCTGATCCGCATCCTGTTGGGACCAGCAGGGTCTGGGTGTTACTGGTCTGATCCAGATCCTGTTGGGACCAGCAGGGTCTGGGTGTTACTGGTCTGATCCGGATCCTGTTGGGACCAGCAGGGTCTGGGTGTTACTGGTCTGATCCGCATCCTGTGGGGACCAGCAGGGTCTGGGTGTTACTGGTCTGATCCGGATCCTGTGGGGACCAGCAGGGTCTGGGTGTTACTGGTCTGATCCAGATCCTGTGGGGACCAGCAGGGTCTGGGTGTTACTGGTCTGATCCGCATCCTGTTGGGACCAGCAGGGTCTGGGTGTTACTGGTCTGATCCGGATCCTGTGGGGACCAGCAGGGTCTGGGTGTTACTGGTCTGATCCAGATCCTGTGGGGACCAGCAGGGTCTGGGTGTTACTGGTCTGATCCAGATCCTGTTGGGACCAGCAGGGTCTGGGTGTTACTGGTCTGATCCAGATCCTGTTGGGACCAGCAGGGTCTGGGTGTTACTGGTCTGATCCAGATCCTGTGGGGACCAGCAGGGTCTGGGTGTTACTGGTCTGATCCGCATCCTGTTGGGACCAGCAGGGTCTGGGTGTTACTGGTCTGATCCGGATCCTGTTGGGACCAGCAGGGTCTGGGTGTTACTGGTCTGATCCGCATCCTGTGGGGACCAGCAGGGTCTGGGTGTTACTGGTCTGATCCGCATCCTGTTGGGACCAGCAGGGTCTGGGTGTTACTGGTCTGATCCGGATCCTGTGGGGACCAGCAGGGTCTGGGTGTTACTGGTCTGATCCAGATCCTGTGGGGACCAGCAGGGTCTGGGTGTTACTGGTCTGATCCAGATCCTGTTGGGACCAGCAGGGTCTGGGTGTTACTGGTCTGATCCACATCCTGTGGGGACCAGCAGGGTCTGGGTGTTACTGGTCTGATCCGCATCCTGTGAGGACCAGCAGGGTCTGGGTGTTACTGGTCTGATCCGGATCCTGTTGGGACCAGCAGGGTCTGGGTGTTACTGGTCTGATCCGCATCCTGTGAGGACCAGCAGGGTCTGGGTGTTACTGGTCTGATCCAGATCCTGTTGGGACCAGCAGGGTCTGGGTGTTACTGGTCTGATCCAGATCCTGTTGGGACCAGCAGGGTCTGGGTGTTACTGGTCTGATCCAGATCCTGTTGGGACCAGCAGGGTCTGGGTGTTACTGGTCTACAGGGTGTCGGGGGGGAACTGGAGGTCCAGCAGTGTGAAGTCCTGCGTGATGGGGACGCTGTTTTCGTCGCACAGGAAGTGGCTCCGCACCGTGATGATGAAGGTTTTTCTCGGGAGGCAGAGGAGGGTCCAGATCCTCCTCGCTGCCACCTGGACCAGCTTCACCTGAGACCCCGGAGCTGCAGAGACACACAGTGTTAGTCCTGCTACCAGTGCTACCAGTGCTACCAGTACTAATACTATTACTGGTTAGTGATCACATGATCTGCTGCGTGTGGTTTGATTGGTCTGACCTGAGCTGCGCTGGAGTCTGTCAGGTGGAGCACTGAGGAGGTTCTGCAGTGGAACCGGAGGAACCTGAACACACACCTGACTGTTGCTCCGCCCACTCACTGTCAGCACACCTGGCCTGAAACACACACATCTGTTTAAAGCCACAGCGAAGCCCCGCCCACTGGCAAAGATCCAGCCGCATGATTGGCCGGACGGGATGGATCCTAACGATGATGTCACAGCACCTGTAGTAGCGGCGTACGGCGGTGTGAGGCAGACACGGGTAACAGGGGTCGTAGATGCCGTTGGCGTCGGTATCGAGCTCGGCGGAGCAGCGGCCGCAGCCGGTGTACGTGATGTCGCCGCTCAGCGCCGCTACGATAGCGGCCAGAGGCGTGCCGCTGTCCAACACCTGCTGTGGTGCATTCTGGGAAAACTGGGAGTCCTGGAACCGGAACGCCACGACCTGGACTCTGAGCTCCACCTCACCTGGGACGGAGAGAGCAGGTCAGCTGACCAGAGTCTATATCACATGTGCACAGCTGTGACGGACTCTACTGGACTCTACTGTTACTGTTACTGGACTCTACTGGACTCTACTGTTACTCTACTGTACTCTACTGTACTCTACTGTTACTGTTACTGGACTCTACTGGACTCTACTGTTACTCTACTGTACTCTACTGTACTCTACTGTTACTGTTACTGGACTCTACTGGACTCTACTGTTACTGTTACTGGACTCTACTGGACTCTACTGTTACTCTACTGTTACTGTTACTGGACTCTACTGGACTCTACTGTTACTCTACTGTACTCTACTGTACTCTACTGTTACTGTTACTGGACTCTACTGGACTCTACTGTTACTGTTACTGGACTCTACTGGACTCTACTGTTACTCTACTGTACTCTACTGTACTCTACTGTTACTGTTACTGGACTCTACTGGACTCTACTGTTACTGTTACTGGACTCTACTGTACTCTACTGTACTCTACTGTTACTGTTACTGGACTCTACTGGACTCTACTGTTACTCTACTGTACTCTACTGTACTCTACTGTTACTCTACTGTACTCTACTGTTACTGTTACTGGACTCTACTGGACTCTACTGTTACTGTTACTGGACTCTACTGGACTCTACTGTTACTCTACTGTTAATCTACTGTACTCTACTGTTACTGTACTCTACTGTACTCTACTGTTACTCTACTGTTACTCTACTGGACTCTACTCTACTGTTACTCTACTGTTACTCTACTGTACTCTACTGTTACTCTACTGTACTCTACTGGACTCTACTGTTACTCTACTGTTAATCTACTGGACTCTACTGTACTCTACTGGACTCTACTGTTACTCTACTGTTACTCTACTGTACTCTACTGTACTCTACTGGACTCTACTGTTACTCTACTGTTAATCTACTGGACTCTACTGTACTCTACTGGACTCTACTGTTACTCTACTGTTACTCTACTGTTACTCTACTGTACTCTACTGGACTCTACTGTTACTCTACTGGACTCTACTGGACTCTACTGTACTCTACTGTTACTGTACTCTACTGGACTCTACTGTTACTGGACTCTACTGGACTCTATTGGACTCTACTGTACTCTACTGTTACTGTACTCTACTGGACTCTACTGTTACTGGACTCTACTGGACTCTACTGGACTCTACTGTACTCTACTGTTACTGTTACTGGACTCTACTGGACTCTACTGTACTCTACTGTTACTGTTACTGGACTCTACTGGACTCTACTGTACTCTACTGTTACTGTACTCTACTGGACTCTACTGTTACTGGACTCTACTGGACTCTACTGTTACTGTACTCTACTGTTACTGTACTCTACTGTTACTGTACTCTACTGGACTCTACTGTACTCTACTGTTACTGGACTCTACTGGACTCTACTGTACTCTACTGTTACTGTACTCTACTGTTACTGGACTCTACTGGACTCTACTGTACTCTACTGTTACTGTACTCTACTGGACTCTACTGTACTCTACTGGACTCTACTGTTACTCTACTGGACTCTACTGTACTCTACTGTACTCTACTGTTCTCTACTGGACTCTACTGTTACTGGACTCTACTGTACTCTACTGGACTCTACTGTTACTGGACTCTACTGTACTCTACTGTACTCTACTGGACTCTACTGTTACTGGACTCTACTGTACTCTACTGGACTCTACTGGACTCTACTGGACTCTACTGTTACTGGACTCTACTGTACTCTACTGGACTCTACTGTACTCTACTGGACTCTACTGGACTCTACTGTTACTGGACTCTACTGTACTCTACTGGACTCTACTGTACTCTACTGTTACTGGACTCTACTGTACTCTACTGGACTCTACTGTACTCTACTGGACTCTACTGGACTCTACTGTTACTGGACTCTACTGTACTCTACTGGACTCTACTGGACTCTACTGGACTCTACTGTACTCTACTGTTACTGTTACTGTTACTGGACTCTACTGTACTCTACTGGACTCTACTGTACTCTACTGGACTCTACTGTTACTGGACTCTACTGTACTCTACTGTACTCTACTGGACTCTACTGGACTCTACTGTACTCTACTGGACTCTACTGTACTCTACTGGACTCTACTGTACTCTACTGTTACTGTTACTGGACTCTACTGGACTCTACTGTACTCTACTGGACTCTACTGTACTCTACTGGACTCTACTGTACTCTACTGTTACTGTTACTGGACTCTACTGGACTCTACTGTTACTGGACTCTACTGTACTCTACTGTACTCTACTGGACTCTACTGTTACTGGACTCTACTGTACTCTACTGGACTCTACTGTACTCTACTGTTACTGTACTCTACTGGACTCTACTGTACTCTACTGGACTCTACTGTACTCTACTGGACTCTACTGTACTCTACTGTTACTGTACTCTACTGGACTCTACTGTACTCTACTGTTACTGTACTCTACTGGACTCTACTGTACTCTACTGGACTCTACTCTACTGTACTCTACTGTACTCTACTGTACTCTACTCTACTCTACTGTACTCTACTGTACTCTACTGTACTCTACTGGACTCTACTCTACTGTACTCTACTGTACTCTACTGTTCTCTACTGGACTCTACTGTACTCTACTGTTCTCTACTGTACTCTACTGGACTCTACTCTACTGTACTCTACTGGACTCTACTGGACTCTACTGTACTCTACTGTACTCTACTGTTCTCTACTGGACTCTACTCTACTGGACTCTACTGTACTCTACTGTACTCTACTGTTCTCTACTGGACTCTACTGTTACTGGACTCTACTGTACTCTACTGTACTCTACTGTTCTCTACTGGACTCTACTGTTCTCTACTGTGTATTACACCCTGCGTCTCACCGCTGTGTTTCTGGGACAGCAGCGTGTCCAGGTCCAGCTCCAGGCTGCTGAAGGTTCCGGTCCGTGGCGGCGGCAGCAGGAAGTCCTGCGCCCGGCGGTCGGCGGCGTCCAGCGGGTGGGCGGAGCTCCAGGGGGTGGAGTGCAGCTCGGGCAGGTCAGAGGTCAAACCCTCCCTCACCAGGAGGAAGCGGAGGTCCCAGACGGCCGCTGATGGAAACGATGACATCACAGAGTTTAGTCATGTGGCTTATTTAACTCGGATCTGGTCTCCATGTATGCAGAGCAGCTGCTGCACACGACACGCCGGCGTCCTATCAAACTCCAGACGCAGTGCGATGACGGTGTGAAGCAGCAAAGCATGATGGGAGTTGTTGTCTTCTGTTAAACAACCAGCTTCTCCTGGTTAAAGTTAGTGTGTGTGTGAGTGTGAGTGTGTGTGTGTGTGTGTGTGTGTGAGTGTGTGTGTGTGTGTGAGTGTGTGTGTGTGTGTGTGTGTGTGTGTACCTCTGTCCCTCTTAAAGCGGTCCAGCCAGTCTCCAGCTGTTCCCCACAGCAGCAGCGCCGCCTGCTGGCCGTCCGGCTGCTCTACAGTCACAACAGTCTGAAGCTGGAGGGCCGACCTGCAGCGAGACTCCGCCTCCACACGCCACGCTGACACACACACACACACAATAATTACAGCTGATCTGCTGGTTTGTATCTTCATCTCTTCTTCTTCTGTGGTGTTTTCAGGTTCTTGTTATAAATATAATAAATACTACAGTACATGTGTTTAAACTGAAGTGTAAACATTTGTTTATTTGTCTTGTTTACAACGTTTACAGATTATTTTATTGTAAACAGGTGAAACGATCTTAACGAGGTTCTGGACAGGTGACCTGGCTGATGAAGCCCCGCCCCCCCGTACCTGTGCAGGTGTGTGTGTGTCTGACACGCAGCAGCGCGTGAACCAGCGTGTTGACCTGCAGTGACCTCAGCGCGGCGTACGGGAGGCGGTTCAGGTCCTGAGGGCGGCGGCGAGGGAGGGAGACCAGCAGGGGGCGCCGCTCCCGAAGAAAGCCACACAGAGAGCTGAGAGCACGGGTATCCACCTGCTGAGGAGCTGCAGGGAGGAGGGGGCGGGGTTAGCCACAGGACGGCAGGGGAGCAGCTGATTGGTCAGGTGTGGTTTACCTGTCGGGGGGGCGGAGCCTGCGATCTGTCCGAGGTTCAGCAGTTTGCTGCTGAAGGTCGACTGCAGCAGCGTCTCTCCTCGCCACCTGTCCTCGCTCACCTGCAGCTCTGACATCACAAACACAGGAGTAACTTTCATTAGCACGACGTCGTTAGCGATCAATAACTGATCTGTCCAATCAGAACGTCCGTATGCAGCGTGACCAATCACATCATCATGTTAAACTGGTCAGCTGACTCCGAACCTGTGATGAGCAGAACGTCTCCAGGACTGACGGTCACCGCCCAGAACGCCGCCCGCCGCCACAGCACCACCTTCATCTCAACAGCTGATTGGTCCGTCACCACGATGGACGCCAGAGGCACGAAGGTTCCCGCCGCCGGGCCCGACTTCACCTGCAACACACGACATGATGACATCAGAGCGATCAGTCACATGACTCCTCCTCCAGCGCCACCGTCAGCATGTTGGTGTTAGCATGCTAGTGTTAGCATGTTGGTGTTAGCATGTTGGTGTTAGCATGCTGGTGTTAGCATGTTGGTGTTAGCATGCTGGTGTTAGCATGTTAGTGTTAGCATGTTGGTGTTAGCATGCTAGTGTTAGCATGCTGGTGTTAGCATGCTGGTGTTAGCATGCTGGTGTTAGCATGTTGGTGTTAGCATGCTGGTGTTAGCATGTTAGTGTTAGCATGTTGGTGTTAGCATGTTAGCTGCAGACTCTTGGTCATTAAAACACTGGAACTGAACTCACCTTGACCTCCTTCAGATGACACGGGTGGACCGCCGCCACCAGGACCGAGTACCGTCCCCCGACTTTGTCACAGTGGACCAGAAGCGTGGGAGCCCCTCGGAGCCCGGCGGCGGCCCCTCGGAGCCCGGCGGCGGCCCCTCGGAGCCCGGCGGCGGCCCCTCGGAGCCCGGCGGCGGCCCCTCGGAGCCCGGCGGCGGCCCCTCGGAGCCCGGCGGCGGTTTCGGTCCTGTCTTCAGAGAGTCGAGCTTTTTTGATGTCGGGGGGTTTGGAGTCGTGCCGCTCGGCCTCCTGGGAGCAGAGCACGCCGTCTGAGGTGGCCTGCAGGACGACGCCCCCTTCCTCTGCTCTCCGAGGGGGGCGGGACTGGCCCGGCGGCTCGGCGGGGGATCCGGGCGACGGCGCCGCAGGGCTGAACAGCTCTGGCGTGCCGGAGGAGACGGGGGGCGGGGCTTTCTCTGGGCTGGATGCTGATTGGACGTCGCGCCTGCCTCTCAGGACCAGCGCCTGACTCAGAGTCCATGTGGTGAGGTACCGAGTGTGGACGGACGGGTCCTGGCGTTCTGGTTCCGGTTCTGGTTGAGCTGCGGGGAAACAGCCGTCCAGATACTCGTGAACTGAAGCCGAACACTGATTCGCTGCTCGTCCCGCTCGCCTCGGTGACGTCTCTGTCGTCCAATCAGCATCCAGATCAGTGTCGGTCTGACCGCCTCGTCTCCGTAACGTCGGCGTCGGAGCTTCTACGTCCTCGCGGTCGCTTCTCTGCTCTGCTGCCGACAAACTCGCTTCATCTGTGAAATAAGAAGAAAATGTTTTTGTCTCGTTACTTAAATTAATAATTAATTCATAAAACAACAAACAAGTTTCAGAGCGACATAAAAAAACCCTGTTTCCTGTCGGGTCCCTGAACGCCTCACCTGCCGCAGGCCGCAGCCGTCCGTCCCGCCAGGTGAGCTCCAGGTGTCTCCAGCCGGCGGGGGGGCGCCGCTCTCCCTCCGGCCCGGCTGCAGGCACCTCGTCTGGGTCAGAGGACGGAGGAGGAGCCCCGAGGAAGACGTGGATCCTCGGACGGTCGCACATCGTTGTCTGTTAGAGGACTGATCATGTGACCAAACCAGGTGTTTCACCAGATGTTCATGCTGACTGGACAAAGTGTTCAGAGGCGATTTATCACGTCTACATTTACAGACACAACGCTGGGATCAATAACCTACAGTCCAGCCAATCAGACGGCAGGACGCTGGGATCAATAACCTACACTCCAGCCAATCAGACGGCAGGACGCTGGGATCAATAACCTACAGTCCAGCCAATCAGACGGCAGGACGCTGGGATCAATAACCTACAGTCCAGCCAATCAGACGGCAGGACGCTGGGATCAATAACCTACAGTCCAGCCAATCAGACGGCAGGACGCTGGGATCAATAACCTACAGTCCAGCCAATCAGACGGCAGGACGCTGGGATCAATAACCTACAGTCCAGCCAATCAGACGGCAGGACGCTGGGCTCAATAACCTACACTCCAGCCAATCAGACGGCAGGACGCTGGGATCAATAACCTACAGTCCAGCCAATCAGACGGCAGGACGCTGGGATCAATAACCTACACTCCAGCCAATCAGACGGCAGGTGTTGGTCTGTAAAGCACAAAACTATCCAGCTTCTGATTCATAGATTATGATCAATAATCAATAATCAGAAACTGATCAGATTAAACTGATACAGATGTTTTCCCGCTCTCTGCCCCTCAGACATCCCATAATAAGCATGCAGTGTGCAGCTGTCATGGCTGTAGAGGAACAACATGCTGCATTTGTTTACTAGTGGAGCTTCACCTCTCCAACATGGCGGCCGCGCAGGCGCAGAGCTGCAGCATCAGCAGCCAATCAGGAGCCGTCTCTGTATCGTTACTGAAACGTCATAATGTTTACAGGTTTCAACTCAGAGTTTAATAAAAAACTTTAATAAATCTGAAGTCTGCTTACCTGCTTCCGTCACATCTTCCACTGCTTCCGCAAACACACGTGACTCAGCTGCTTCCGCCATTTACCAAAATAAAATGACTTGTGAGGAAGCGACAGGCTTTCAGAATAAATTACAAACAAGTAACATTTTGTTAATTTAATAAATTAAACTTTATTTCAGTGGCATTCCTGTTGAGCTGAAAGGTTATTTAATAAAGTTTAATAATGTGTAAACGCTGAAACGCATCTGAAATGATTCATATTTATAGTGACTGTCATATAATCTGAATCAGAAGTTTACTGACTCATGCAGGAAACTCACAGTCAAAAGTACAAACATTTACCTTTGAGATTAATAAATATTAAAAAACAGGTGATATAAATATATAAATACAATTTACACAATGAAAAACTATAATAAGAAAATATGAATATGAAAACAGCTGCTGAGTTTTAAAACTGAATTTGGAAAAATTCTCCTATATATATTTGAGTTGTTCACAACACTGATGTATGTAAAATAAACATGTTAAAATCTGAGAAGTGTTTTAAATTCATGAATTATCATAAACACTCATATTTAAAATATGAGTCATATATAAAATTCATATTTATATTAATTTGGGTTTATTTTCATGGATTCAGTTCAACACAGTCTGACTTTATTAAATATTATAAAAATATTAACACCACACAGTGCAAATACTTCAATAATACTCATACATTCAAATATTGATTTAAAGTGAAGAGTATTGATCACATCCAGGATTTCACTCTGTTTCTGTGACTGAGACCAAAACAACAAAGAAAGTTCAAGTTAAAGCTGTTTTCAGGATGAATGGAATTAAAACTGTTTGTTTTTCAGTTAAATCAGTTAAAACAGTTTAATGTTTGATAAAGTTTTACTAGTTTGTAGTTTAATGTTTAATAAAGTTTCAGGAGTGTTTAGTTTGGTGTCTGTTAGTGGTTTGACAGGTATCTGCAGTGGCTGCAGAGACACCTGAGCTCCGCGTGTTAAATACACGCAGCGGCACGTGCACGAGCAGTCACGCAGCGGTGCGGGAACAGGAAGAGGAAGCCCCAGTCTATCTCCTCTGCTCTCCTCCGGTGTGTCGGTGGTGTCAGTTCTCTCAGCCCCAACATGCTCCGGTACTTCGGACAGATTCTCCCCCGGGCAGCCGGCGGCTTCCTGCCCGCAGAGAGCGCGCTGCCGGCGGCCGCCGCCCTGCTGCGCTGCCGCGGCTACAGCCAGGCCGTGGACCGGGACGACGACCCGAACTTCTTCACCATGGTGGAGGGCTTCTTCGACCGGGGCGCCGCCATCGTGGAGGACCAGCTGGTGGAGGACGTGCGGAGCCGGGAGAGTCCGGAGCAGAAGAGGAAGCGGGTCCGCGGGATCCTGCGGATCATCAAGCCGTGCAACCACGTCCTGAGCGTCAGCTTCCCGATCCGGAGGGACGGCGGCGAGTGGGAGGTGATCGAGGGCTACCGGGCCCAGCACAGCCAGCACCGGACCCCCTGCAAGGGAGGTGAGAGCCCGGGGACCGGCACCGGGATCAGGACTGACGGGGTGGAGGTCTGAGGGGGCAACTTAGTACTTTTACTGAAGTTTATAGTACAGCACATTTCATACAGTAACTGCAGATCCTGTTCCCATTAGTACATGAAAACAGCAGAACAATAAGACACATCAAAAAAAGAGAATAAAACATGAAAATACATTTAAAAAGTATTGTTATTAAGTACAATGTTGAGGTACTTTTACTTCATGTTTCACTGAGTTTCTTTTAAAAACTAAAACTCTGATTCTAAAAAATTTGAAAACTGGATGAGTTTAATTCTGAGCTTAAAGTCCAGTTTAGAGCTTCTTTACTTTACTGTTTTATTTCCATGTGATGCTACTTTCTACATTTCAGAGGGAAATATTGTACTTTCTACTCCACTACATTTATTTGACAGCTTTAGTTACTTTTCAGATGCAGATTTGACACAATGGATAATATAACAAGCTTTTAAAATACAACACATTGTTAAAGATGAAACCAGTGGTTTCCAACCTTTTTGTCTTTTGACGTCAGTGTGTAGTCGGGGTCACATTTCACATATGAACAGTAACGGCTCCACAGTGATAGATTGATCCTTTAAATAGTGATCGAAGAACAGAGCCGGTCGTCCACAGCTGTGGGTAAACCAGCGTGGCCAAATAGTGGCCTGGGGGCCAAATCTGGGTCTCCGTGAAAAGCATTTGGCCACTGAAGAAAGATGAACTTAAATAGTTTACATCAAAACTGAAATGTTCTTTTTCAGAAATCAGATGAAGCAGATCTGCAGGCTGCAACACAGGAAACATTTACAATAACAACATTAATATTTAGTTCTTCACTCTGATTCTGTTGCTGTCTGATGGAAAACGACGTGCTGCCTGAGACAGTCCTAAAAAAAAGAAACGCTTCATTTTTACAGGTACCTGAATTTTATACTGGTTTCCTGTAAATATCCAGATTAATATTAGTATCATATCACAGACATGGTGGAGCAATTATAAGAAACAACAGAGGAAAGTCTTCAGATGGGTTATATCCAGACTGGTCTCTGCGTACATTACCAGTTTATATCCAGACTGGTCTCTGCGTACATTACCAGTTTATATCCAGACTGGTCTCTGCGTACATTACCAGTTTATATCCAGACTGGTCTCTGCGTACATTACCAGTTTATATCCAGACTGGTCTCTGCGTACATTACCAGTTTATATCCAGACTGGTCTCTGCGTACATTACCAGTTTATATCCAGACTGGTCTCTGCGTACATTACCAGTTTATATCCAGACTGGTCTCTGCGTACATTACCAGTTTACAGACAGACTGGTCTCTGCGTACATTACCAGTTTACAGACAGACTGGTCTCTGCGTACATTACCAGTTTACAGACAGACTGGTCTCTGCGTACATTACCAGTTTATATCCAGACTGGTCTCTGCGTACATTACCAGTTTACAGACAGACTGGTCTCTGCGTACATTACCAGTTTATATCCAGACTGGTCTCTGCGTACATTACCAGTTTACAGACAGACTGGTCTCTGCGTACATTACCAGTTTATATCCAGACTGGTCTCTGCGTACATTACCAGTTTACAGACAGACTGGTCTCTGCGTACATTACCAGTTTACAGACAGACTGGTCTCTACTGGTTAGGGATGAGTCAGTGTGTTCAGGGTGTGTCTAAAATGAATGTGTACATGTTGAAGTCTGGCAGGTTGTATGAGTTTGAAGGTGTGACTGTGTGTGTGTGTGTGTGTGTTTCCTCCTCTAACAGGAATGCTGTCTGTTTGCTCGTCCTTCTTTCTTCTTTCTTCATGTTAATGTCTCAGAGCTGAATGATGTGAACATACCAACGTGTTTCTGAGTAAAATACAGTTTCTTTACTGCTAATCATCATTAATAATGTATATAGATCATCATCATCATCTTCATACTTCACTGATACTTCATCAACACTGGGATGGGATTCAGTCTGAAGGTTAATCTGTAATAATATATTAATAATAATTAATCTGAAGCTTGATTAAATTAACTGCCAAAATAATAAATATGTGTATTTTCCCTTTAAAGTATCAGCGAGGCTTCTCATTGGTTAAAACTCTGTTCTGTTCCTGGAAATAAAACACATCGTCTAACCAGCAGTGATAGTTCTCAGTTTAGGTTATTGTTTATGTAATTAAGCTGATCAATAAGCTCATCATTTATTTATCTGTTTCATGTTCACCTGATGAGCGATCAATAAAGTTTCACGTGTGTTTATATGTTCATGTCTGATCAATAGTTTTCATCTGTAACGTGTCTTCAGTGAGTTCAGTGCAGCTGCAGCGTTTCTGTTTCAGCTCAAAGCTGCAATAATGACTAACTGTGTTTGTTCTGTTTGACACTGGAGTTGAAGTCCAGCAGGAGACTGAACCTGATCAATACTCTGATCAATAACCTGCTGCTGCTGCCTCTGCAGCTGCTGCTGCGTCTGCAGCCGGACAGATAAACAACGAGCTGAAACTATAAAGCTCTGTGAAGCCGAGAGGAGCTGCAGAGTCTCTGATAATTCTCTGTAGGTTCATCACTGACACACAATAACACACCAGTTACAGAAACATGATATTATAGAAATAAATGATATTATAGAGATAAATGATATTATAGAAATAAATGATATTATAGAAATAAATGATATTATAGAAATAAATGAGAGGACTGAAAGCAAAGAGATTTAATGTTCAGTGAATGAAAGTGTTTGCTCCTTTAAAGCGGACTGACTCACTGCAACAATCTGTTTCTACTCATTTCTTCCTTCTTTCTCTCCGTCGGCGAAGCAAACTGTAATGTTCAGAAACACCAGCAGCAAACATCACGCCCGTCTGACAGCAGCAAACATCACGCGCGTCTGACAGCAGCAAACATCACGCCCGTCTGACAGCAGCAAACATCACGCCCGTCTTAAAGCAGCAAACATCACGCCCGTCTGACAGCAGCAAACATCACGCCCGTCTGACAGCAGTAAACATCACGCCCGTCTTAAAGCAGCAAACATCACGCCCGTCTGACAGCAGTAAACATCACGCCCGTCTGACAGCAGTAAACATCACGCCCGTCTTAAAGCAGCAAACATCACGCCCGTCTGACAGCAGCAAACATCACGCCCGTCTGACAGCAGTAAACATCACGCCCGTCTGACAGCAGCAAACATCACGTCCGTCTGACAGCAGCAGACATCACGCCCGTCTGACAGCAGCAGACATCACGCCCGTCTGACAGCAGCAAACATCACGCCCGTCTGACAGCAGCAAACATCACGCCCGTCTTAAAGCAGCAGACATCACGCCCGTCTGACAGCAGCAAACATCACGCCCGTCTGACAGCAGTAAACATCACGCCCGTCTGACAGCAGCAAACATCACGCCCGTCTTAAAGCAGCAAACATCACGCCCGTCTGACAGCAGCAAACATCACGCCCGTCTGACAGCAGCAGACATCACGCCCGTCTGACAGCAGCAGACATCACGCCCGTCTGACAGCAGCAAACATCACGCCCGTCTTAAAGCAGCAGACATCACGCCCGTCTGACAGCAGCAGACATCACGCCCGTCTGACAGCAGCAAACATCACGCCCGTCTGACAGCAGCAAACATCACGCCCGTCTTAAAGCAGTAAACATCACGCCCGTCTGACAGCAGCAAACATCACGCCCGTCTGACAGCAGCAAACATCACGCCCGTCTGACAGCAGTAAACATCACGCCCATCTTAAAGCAGTAAACATCACGCCCGTCTGACAGCAGCAGACATCACGCCCGTCTGACAGCAGCAAACATCACGCCCGTCTGACAGCAGTAAACATCACGCCCGTCTGACAGCAGTAAACATCACGCCCATCTTAAAGCAGTAAACATCACGCCCGTCTGACAGCAGCAGACATCACGCCCGTCTGACAGCAGTAAACATCACGCCCGTCTGACAGCAGCAAACATCACGCCCGTCTGACAGCAGCAGACATCACGCCCGTCTGACAGCAGTAAACATCACGCCCGTCTGACAGCAGCAAACATCACGCCCGTCTGACAGCAGCAAACATCACGCCCGTCTGACAGCAGCAAACATCACGCCCGTCTGACAGCAGCAAACATCACGCCCGTGATTTTTAGATGCCTCACAGCCCGACGCTCTCACATATAATCAATATCCTCAGAGTGATTAAACAGTTAATCAGTTTATAATGAGATTGATTATTGATCATATTTATTGATTTATTTCGTGTTTCAGGAATTCGTTACAGTTCAGATGTTTCTGTGGACGAAGTGAAAGCTCTCGCCTCACTGATGACCTACAAGTGTGCCGTCGTTGGTAAGAACACACACACACACACACAGTAACACACACACACAGTAACACACACACACAGTTACACACACACACAGTAACACACACACACAGTAACACACACACACAGTAACACACACACACACACACAGTAACACACACACACACAGTAACACACACACACAGTAACACACACACACACAGTAACACAGTAACACACACACACACACACACACACAGTAACACACACACACACACACACACACAGTAACACACACACACACACACACAGTAACACACACACACACAGTAACACACACACACAGTAACACACACACACACAGTAACACAGTAACACACACACACACACACACACACAGTAACACACACACACACACACACACACACACACACACACACACACACACACACACAGTGAAGATGATCTTGTGTTTTCCAGATGTCCCGTTCGGTGGCGCCAAAGCCGGCGTGAAGATCAACCCAAAGAACTACTCAGTAAGTTCACCTGTCACTCACCTGTCAATCACCTGTCAATCACCTGTCAATCACCTGTCAATCACCTGTTAAATCTGATTTTTTCTGATTCAGTCGAAACTTCATCAAAACAAACAACAAAAATAAATAATCAATCAATAATCAGTTATCAAGATCTCGATCGATCAGCTGTTGCAGCTCCAGATTAATTGAAAGAAATTCATTCTTTGATTTTCTGTTTTAATACAAATAAAATCTTTTTCTCATCATTCACTCACACACACTCACACACTCACACACACTCACACACACTCACACACTCACACACACTCACACACTCACACACACACACACACACTCACACACTCACACTCACACACACACTCTCACTCACACACACTCACACACTCACTCACACACTCACACACACTCACACACTCACACACACACACACACACACACACACACACACTCACACACACTCACACACACACACACTCACACACACACACACACACTCACACACACACACACACACTCACACACACACTCACACACACACACACTCACACACACACACACACACTCACACACACACACACTCACACACACACACACTCACACACACACACACACTCACACACACTCACACACACACACACTCACACACACTCACACACACTCACACACACTCACACACTCACACACTCACACACACTCACACACTCACACACACACACACACACACACTCACACACACTCACACACACACACACTCACACACACACACACACACTCACACACACACACACTCACACACACACACACTCACACACACACACACACACTCACACACACACACACACACACACACACACTCACACACACTCACACACACACACACTCACACACACTCACACACACTCACACACACTCACACACACTCACACACTCACACACTCACACACACACACACACACACTCACACACTCTCACACACTCTCACACACACACATATGTTTCATATTCAGAACGACGAGCAGAAGAGATTCAACACAAGTGATCAATAATCAATACCAAATGTTTAAGAAGGCTTCAGTTTGGGTCAATAATACTTGACTGCAGCAGAAAGACTTGATGTGTTTGTGTGTTCAGGACACGGAGCTGGAGAAAATCACCCGCAGGTTCACCATCGAGCTCGCCAAGAAAGGCTTCATCGGTGAGAGAGCACCTTCACGAAGATCTGAATAATATCAATAATCAATAACAGTCTGATCAGCTGTTGGTGTTCCGCAGGGCCCGGCATCGATGTTCCCGCTCCGGACATGAGCACCGGCGAGCGCGAGATGTCCTGGATCGCCGACACCTTCGCCACCACCATGGGACACTACGTGAGTCTCCAGTGATCTATCAGCATCTATCAATCAATATATTTATGTATTGATACTGATCTATATCTGTCTATGTATTTATAGATTAGTTTAGCTGAGATTCATTCAATTCAACTCAATTCAGTTTTATTTATAAAGCATCAAATCACAACAGAGAGAGAGAGAACACAATGAAAGAGAGCAGCAACAGCAATAGTCAGCAAGCAGCAGGAACAGCTGGCGAAAATACATAGAGATGGAGGAGAGGAGACAGGAGCCCAGTGCATCATGGGAAGTCCCCCGGCAGTCTAGGCCTATAGCAGCATAACTAAGGGCAGTCTAGGCCTATAGCAGCATAACTAGGGGCAGTCTAGGCCTATAGCAGCATAACTAAGGGCAGTCTAGGCCTATAGCAGCATAACCAAGGGCAGTCTAGGCCTATAGCAGCATAACCAAGGGCAGTCTAGGCCTACAGCAGCATAACCAAGGGCAGTCTAGGCCTACAGCAGCATAACTAAGGGCAGTCTAGGCCTATAGCAGCATAACTAAGGGCAGTCTAGGCCTATAGCAGCATAACTAAGGGCAGTGTAGGCCTACAGCAGCATAACCAAGGGTAGTCTAGGCCTACAGCAGCATAACCAAGGGCAGTCTAGGCCTACAGCAGCATAACCAAGGGCAGTCTAGGCCTATAGCAGCATAACCAAGGGCAGTCTAGGCCTATAGCAGCATAACCAAGGGCAGTCTAGGCCTACAGCAGCATAACTAAGGGCAGTCTAGGCCTATAGCAGCATAACTAAGGGCAGTCTAGGCCTATAGCAGCATAACTAAGGACAGTCTAGGCCTACAGCAGCATAACTAAGGGCAGTCTAGGCCTATAGCAGCATAACTAAGGGCTGATCCAAGGCCAGCCTGGTCAGACCTAACTATAAGCTTTATCAAAGAGGAAAGTTTTAAGCCTACTCTTAAACATAGAGAGGGTGTCTGCCCCTCGGACCGAATCTGGGAGATGGTTCCACAAGAGAGGAGCCTGATAGCTGAAGGCTCTGCCTCCCATTCTACTTTTAAATACTGTAGGAACCACCAGTAGACCTGCATACTGGGAGACCAGTGCTCTAGTGGGATTATATGGTAATATGAGTTCTTTCAGATAAGATGGTGTCTGACCATTAAGAGCTTTGTACGTGAGAAGAAGGATTTTAAATTCTATTCTGGATTTTACTGGAAGCCAATGCAGCGAAGCTAAGATGGGGGAAATATGATCTCTTTTCTTAGTTTTAGTCAGAACAGGAGCAGCTGCATTCTGGACCAGCTGCAGAGTCTTTATAGACCTGTTAGGGCAGCCTGATAATAATGAGTTACAATAATCAGCCTAGAAGTAACAAATGTGTGGATTATTGTTTCTGCATCTTGTTGAGAAAGGATGTGTCTGATTTTAGTGATATTACGAAGGTGAAAAAGGCAGTCCTAGAAATGTGTTTTATGTGGGAGTTAAAGGACATATCCTGATCAAAGATAACTCCCAGATTCCTTACGGTGGTGCTGGAGGCCAGGGTAATGCCATCTAGATTAGATAAATCATTAGATAATGTGTTTCTAAGGTGTTTAGGACCAAACACAATAACTTCAGTTTTTTCCGAGTTTGGCAGCAGAAAATTCATTCTTAGCACCCAACAATCCTGACGATGAACGTTTACAGATGTGAGACTTCCTGTCATCTTTATTAGAGGAAGAGTTCGACATCGACATCAAACTGTTTAAGGAATCTTCTTCCTCTTCTTCTTCTTCTTCTTCTTCTTCTTCCTCTTCTTCTTCTTCTTCTTCTTCTCCTTCTCTTTCTTCTTCCTCTTCTTCTTCTTCTGTCTGCAGGACATCAACGCTCACGCCTGCGTCACCGGGAAGCCCATCAGCCAGGGAGGAATCCACGGTCGCATCTCCGCCACGGGCCGAGGAGTTTTCCACGGCATCGAGAACTTCATCAACGAGGCGTCCTACATGAGCCAGCTGGGGATGAGTCCCGGCTTCCAAGACAAGACCTTCGTCATCCAGGT
>CM055852.1:30313366-30440866 GCA_029490765.1 Euthynnus affinis
ACTGATATTAGTACTGATATTAGTGCTGATACTAATACTGATATTATTGCTGATATTAGTGCTGATATTAGCACTGATATTAGTGCTGATATTAGTACTGATACTAGTGCTGATATTAGTGCTGATATTAGCCTTTACTTGTGCTTCTTCTTCTGTGGTGTAACAGTGTGTTTTGGTTGCAGGGAGCATCTGAGAAGGACATTGTTCACTCAGGTCTGGCCTTCACCATGGAGCGCTCAGCCAGGGTAACACACACACACTCACACACTCACTCACACTCACACACACACACACTTGATATAATCCTTGTAGAGGAGGTGACTGATGGTTGTTCCACTTCAGAACCGGTACCCATAGCCGGTCTTTGAGATGTTCTGGGTTCAAGGTTCAGGGTTCAGGGTTCTGGGTTCTGGGTTCAGGGTTCAGGGTTCTGGGTTCTGGGTTCTGGGTTCAGGGTTCAGGGTTCAGGGTTCTGGGTTCAGGGTTCAGGCCTGGGCAGAGCAGCAGTGGGGATAGAGCATCAGAATGAAGTGTGATGTTTTGTTGTATAGAGGGACAGTTTGGATGACAAGGAGCTCAGTTTTAGAGAGATTAAGCTGGAGGTGGCGTTCTGTCATCCATGCTGATATATCAGCAAGACATGAAGAGATCCCAGCGGAGACTGTGCAGTCTTCCGGTGGGAATGACAGGAAGAGCTGAGTGTCGTCATCATAGCGATGGTATGAGAAACCATGAGAGCGGATGATTGCACCAAGAGAGGTGGTGTATAATGAGAAAAGAAGGGTCCTTCATGATCAGGACTGTCCGTCCTTGGTTTAACCATTCTGGGTCCCATCCATCAGCAGTTGGTTCATGTATCAGGGATAGTACGTAGCGCTGCAGTCACATCCTCTAGCAGACCTTCAGAGTCTGTGACTTTGTCACTCAGCCTTGGTAGTCGGCTACGAAGGTGCCGGGTGTCCAGATTAGTTATGATTCATTCTTAGGTCAGTCTTGTTAAGGTCGTCAGGGCTCGTTGGGGTTTGGTACCAATCTCAGAGTGTGGAGAGGATGATGATATCTCCCCTCTGACCTGTCGTCCTGGCTCCTCCTCAGCTAGTAGCTGTTTCTCTGTCAGCTTAGATGTTGGGTTTGGAAGCGTCAGTATGTAAGATCAAATATACAGACAGGTGACAAATCAAAGGAAAACCTGGTCCAGGTCTGATGCTGGACCCCTACAGTGAGGAGTTCTGGTCCAGGTCTGGTGCTGGACCCCTACAGTGAGGGGTTCTGGTCCAGGTCTGGACCCCTACAGTGAGGGGTTCTGGTCCAGGTCTGGTGCTGGACCCCTACAGTGAGGGGTTCTGGTCCAGGTCTGGACCCCTACAGTGAGGGGTTCTGGTCCAGGTCTGATGCTGGACCCCTACAGTGAGGGGTTCTGGTCCAGGTCTGATGCTGGACCCCTACAGTGAGGGGTTCTGGTCCAGGTCTGGTGCTGGACCCCTACAGTGAGGACTGCCGTGGTCCAACAAACACTTACTGACAGACTTAATGTTGGTTTTTCCCGCCTGTATATAATAATATATATAATATATATAATATATATAATATATAATATATATAATATATATTATATATATAATATATATAATATATATTATATATATAATATATATTATATATATAATATATATATAATGTATATAATATAAATATCTAAAATATATTCAGCAGAATCCTTGACGTTGAATAAAAGATGAACGTTTCTTTTGCAGCAAATCATGCGAACAGCCAACAAGTACAACCTGGGTTTGGACCTGCGGACGGCGGCGTACGTCAACGCCATCGAGAAGGTGTTCAAGGTTTACAGCGAGGCCGGCCTCATCTTCACCTAGAGACCTGCACACACCTGTCTGTCTCTCACCTGTCTGTCTCTCACCTGTCTGCCTGTTACCTGTCTGTCTCTCACCTGTCTGTCTCTCACCTGTCTGCCTGTTACCTGTCTGTCTCTCACCTGTCTGCCTGTTACCTGTCTGTCTGTTACCTGTCTGTCTCTCACCTGTCTGTCTGTTACCTGTCTGTCTCTCACCTGTCTGTCTGTTACCTGTCTGTCCTTCGCGCAGCGACAGAATCCCGCGTTTACACTCATCTGTTTACGTTCTTCTTCTTCTTCTTCTTCTTCTTCTTCTTCTTCTTCTCTGGAGGAATGAAAATAAACTGCAGGATCTTCTGGTCGAAAGCTTTAACATAAGAATCACTGCTGTGCTGCTTCACACATAAATATATATGATTACCAGAGATTACCAGAGATTACAAGAGATTACCAGAGATTACCAGAGATTATCAGAGATTACCAGAGATTGCCAGAGATCACCGGAGATTATCAGAGATTATCAGAGATTACTAGAGATCACCAGAGATTATCATAGATTACCAGAGATTACTAGAGATTACCAGAGATTATCAGAGCACATCCACAATAAGCCTTAATATACCACAGATTCTTCTTCATGGCCAAAAGTATGTTATTATCGGATGATTTTATGTTTTAAAACTAAACATAAATTAGAACAACTAAACTAAACTAACTAAACCCTAAAGTGGTTCCAGATTATAAACTGAACTTTTTTGGACTGTTGGTCGAACAGAACGAGACACATGAAGACGTCACTTGATCAGAGTTTCAGTTTACTGTCTCAAGTTTCCCAGTTTTTGTTTAAAAAAGACGTCGACAGTCAGTTTCCTGCCTGAATGATTATTGATAGTTTCAGATTAAGATTCTGTTGCTTCACTAATTGGTTCAGATTATTCACTTTTATTTTATGAACAGTTGATAAAGAAGCAGTCAGATAGATGAATATTTGCAGTTTGTAATGAAGCAGCTGCATAAAAATGTTTTAGTTTTTCTTCACAGAGGAAACGTCCACATACTTTTGGCCATGTGGTGCACACTGTCCTGTTTGATGTATAGATTTATCTTTTTATATAACGCATGCACACGAGCCTCAGGACTTCACTGATGATGCCTTTGGTAGTTACCGTATTAAAGGAACATTTCAGTGTTTCAAACCTGTTTACTTTCAGATTCACGTCACCGTTTCTTCTTTTTACGCTTCATCTGCACGTATCTAAGAACGCCTACGGCAGCCTGGCAGGACAAAAAACACATGAGAAACACGTGGAATGATCCTTTAACTGTTTGCTTCTCCTGCCATCAGCAAAGCTTTAAACTCTGTAACGCTTTAACTTCACTATGCAAACACGAATCACAGCGCTGAGTCACCGCCCGTCACACCATCACACCCGCAAACTGTCAGGGTGACCCTCAACTCAACTTCCTGTGTCAGGCGTCAGAGGGGTCAGCAGGGGGTCAGAGGGGTCAGAGGGCACAGCAGGGGGTCAGAGGGGTCAGAGGGCACAGCAGGGGGTCAGAGGGGTCAGAGGGCGTGGTCGGGGGTCAGAGGGGTCAGAGGGCACAGCAGGGGGTCAGAGGGGTCAGAGGGCACAGTAGGGGGTCAGAGGGGTCAGAGGGCGTGGTCGGGGGTCAGAGGGGTCAGAGGGCGTGGTCGGGGGAATCAGCTCTGATTTAAACTGCTTTGAGATTCTGTGTGATGAAATTTTTATTTCTTTTTGTTAAACCAACAATAAAAATCAGAAGAACTTCATGCGAGTGTTTTTGTGTCTGAATCTTAGAATATAAACAAATGAAGCTCTGCTGGTTGTTTAAGGTTTAAATTATTAAAACTAACTTCAACAAAGCAGAAAACATGAACGATGAATCATTGATGGTAAATAAACATGTAAAGCATCTTTCTAGTCTTCTGACCACTTTTACACTATAAACACATTCAGACCCTGAAATTGTTCAGAGATCCAAACCTGCTGTGAGAGGAACCGACCGCTCACGCCGACGGTTCGGAGGGAACCGACCGCTCACGCCGACGGTTCGGAGGAAACCGACCGCTCAGCCATCAGCAGCAGGTTCGACCTGCTGATTAGAGGACGAGCCGCTCTGCTGAATCCAAACAGCAAATATAAACAGAGATAAAAAAAAAAACCTCATTAGTTTGTTAATTAAAGTTCTTTTTGTCAGTTTTTCATGTTTTTCATGTTTACAGGTAGAAAACTGAAACTGCAGAAATAAATTAAATGTTTTGTGTTTAAAAAGCTGCTTTTATAGATATTAAATATTAAATAATAATAAACATTCTATTTCTGTAACTCACTACAGTTTCAGATCTTCAAACAAAATCTAACATGAATCAAAGTTTTTAATGATCATTTTATTATTATTATTTTATTGATCAGCTTTGTGAAAAGTAGTTATAATCTATCAAACTTTATTGATAATAAGGCTCAGATGGACCAATCAGACGCAGGAAAAACCTCCAGCGAATAAACAAACAAACAAACAAACAAAGACTGTTTGCTGTTTATTTTAGATTAAATGTAGTTTTAGGATCTGAAACTATTAGTATACGATAGTTATAGTATAAATAAATAATATTAATATAGATAGAAAGCAGAGTGCAGTTTAGATGTTTGACCAGCAGGTGGCAGCATCACAACACAAAGCACAGCAAACAGGATCAATAAAGAAAACGATCAATCACACAAACCTGCAGACACGTTTCCTGCAAACTGAACAAGGAAATATTAGAAATTAATAAATATATTAAAATATATACAACTATATAAATACATGAATCAGATTAAAGTTAAAGTTCAGAACCTGAAGCTGCCGAGAGAAAAACTCATCAGGATCATTAATGTGTTTATCAATCAATCAATCAATCATTCAATCAATCTGTCCATCTATTGATCGAGTCAATGTTGAACCAAATCTCATATTCTGGCTGAAAGTCTGATTAGAAATAAAACTTTAAAAATAATCAATAACTCTGAAATACACATAAAAATATCAGAATGTTAAATTATTAATAATTAATTAAAATAATATGAAGCTGCTTTAAAGTTTCACATTAAAATCAATAAATACAAACTTTTCTTCTAAATGTTCATTAATTAAACAGTTCAGGTATTATTATTATTATTATTATTATTATTATTATTGTTCAACACTGAGCTTCGTGGTTTGTTTTTATCATCATGAAAAGAAAAAAACAGGATTTATTTGTTTATTTATTGTATTACAGACGCAGTAACTTTCTAACAATGCATGCTGGGAAATCTAATTTAACGAGTTTAATGAGTGAAATGTTGATTCATCTCAGAAAGATGATTCTCAAAGTGTTGAACTAAAAAAGCGTTTTAGGTTGAATATAAACTGTTAATATTTGTTGTTGTTTATTTTTCATCAGCAGATTAAACTTTAATTTAAAAACCTTTAAATGAAAAAGTACTGCAGTAAAGCTCATTTATAATCTAATCTAATATTATATTATCATCATATAATCCTGAATAAAGTGTTTTTGTTTCCAGCAGGTTTAATACAAACAGGCAGGTGGGCGGGGCTCCCTCCTTCCACCAATCAGCGCGCAGGATTTGCCACGTGGCGGCGGAATTCCCCTCCATTGCGGGACTTTCCGCTCTGACTGACGGCTGTGGTTACCATGACAACACGGCTGCCCTGCAGTGAATGACTTCCGGTGGAGGGGTTTTAGTTTCAAATTAAAGGCTTTGTAAACAATAAAAACACTTTAAAATAAAAATATAACAAAAACACTAACGATTATTATTATCATTATTATTATTATTATTATTATTATTATTATTATTATTATTATTATTATTATTATTATACAATCAATAATATGTTCATATAAAATACTTAGATAAAACATTTAACTGCTGAAAACATGAACTTTTATTTCAGCACATTTATTTCATTTACTGACAGACTAATCTATAATCAATAAACGTTTGAATGGTTCAGATTATGGGATTAAAACAGAATAACGTGAGTTAAAGTTACTTTTTAGAAACAATTTAACAAAATAATCTTAACTCAAAATCGAAAACACTGATTTAAAATTATTTAAAGAACTTTTTAAAACATTGTGTGATCAATATCAACAGTGTGTAACTAATAAGATCTTTTGTGGATCAATAATTCCTCCGTGTGGACATTTAAAGGCAATATTCTTTCTCTTTTTAAAGGGAAAGAAACTATTTTATTATTTCTATAAAAAGCAGAAATAATACCCAGTCAGTTGTTTGATTAACATTAAATTAATTTATTTATTCGGTAAAGTCTCATTAAACAAACTAAACAGAACAGAATGATCCCGACAAACTAAAAGTCCAAATCAAAACACCGTAAGAGCACCATGCTTTTATTCTGAAAGGCACAGGAAGCAGCCTCAGGTGTTTTCTGCCGTTTCGTCATTCGGTAGTTTTGAGTTTTTCGGACAAACAGACAAACTGACAGCAGGCTGACGGAGCTGCAGGTAAACTCACCTTTACTATATCTATCGATCTATTTATCGATTCAGATGATTTGTCAGGGACAGATCGATAAACATTCATAAACATGACTGTAAACATGCCAGAATCAGACAGGAAGCAATGCAAACGATTCAACAGCGGATCAATAACACGATCAGCTGAAGATCAATAACACGATCAGCTGAGCTCAGAGAACAACAGGAACCTTCAAACCTGCTAAACGCGTCACTTCTACACCGATCAATTAAAAACAAACAAACAAACAACAATAATAATAATAATAATAATAATAATAATAATGTGAACTAATTATTGTTTCAGAAGTTCAAACTGTTTAAAGTTTATTTGGTGTTAATTTCTGATCAGATTGATCAGATTGATCAGATTGATCAGTTTGATCAGGTCCACTTACATGCTTTTTCTGGAGCTTTCAACTGCATCTCATGGTCTTCATCATGGATGGAGTCCACTCAGTCCTCATGGATCAGCTGACTGAAGAAGACCATGAGTAGCAGGTGAAACCCCGGGTAGGGACCTGAACTCAAAGGACACTTACTGTGTTTTTGTGCTGCTTTCAGCTGTAAAGCCCAGTTTGAGCTGAATGACCTTAAGTTAATCAGAATTAACGTTATTTCCACATTTCTTCTGATAAAACGAGTCGTTTGGTGATAAAATAACTAAAATCATGTGTGAAAAAGGTTCATGTGGAAAAGTCTTGTTGCCATGACAACAGCTCCATTTAAAGTTAAATCAATCAGGTTTGAATCTACATGTTTAATTTTTACCTGCTTGCAAGTCTAGTTTTATAGAATCAGTAGTAAGCTTCACCCTGTGGTTATTATTGTTGCCATAACAACGGAGGTGGCTTAACTTTTAGTAAATAGTCATCTTAACCTGAACCTAACCTGAACCTAACCTTTAACCTAACCTTTAACCTAACCTGAACCTAACCTGAACCTAACCTTTAACCTAACCTGAACCTAACCTTTAACCTAACCTTTAACCCAACCTGAACCTAACCTGAACCTAACCTTTAACCTAACCTTTAACCCAACCTGAACCTAACCTGAACCTAACCTTTAACCCAACCTGAACCTAACCTTTAACCTAACCTGAACCTAACCTTTAACCTAACCTGAACCTAACCTTTAACCTAACCTGAACCTAACCTGAACCTAACCTTTAACCCAACCTGAACCTAACCTTTAACCTAACCTGAACCTAACCTTTAACCTAACCTGAACCTAACCTTTAACCCAACCTGAACCTAACCTTTAACCTAACCTGAACCTAACCTTTAACCCAACCTGAACCTAACCTTTAACCTAACCTGAACCTAACCTTTAACCCAACCTGAACCTAACCTTTAACCTAACCTTTAACCTAACCTGAACCTAACCTTTAACCCAACCTGAACCTAACCTTTAACCCAACCTGAACCTAACCTTTAACCTAACCTTTAACCTAACCTTTAACCTAACCTGAACCTAACCTGAACCTAACCAGACCTTAACCACGGTGTTGTGACATCATCAGACATCGTTATTGATTAATGGTGATGTGTGGCGGTTTGGGAAACACAGATAGATGATGTCATCTTAACCTGAACCTAACCTTTAACCTAACCTTTAACCCAACCTGAACCTAACCTGAACCTAACCTTTAACCTAACCTGAACCTAACCTTTAACCTAACCTGAACCTAACCTTTAACCTAACCTGAACCTAACCTTTAACCTAACCTGAACCTAACCTTTAACCTAACCTGAACCTAACCAGACCTTAACCACGGTGTTGTGACATCATCAGACATCGTTATTGATTAATGGTGATGTGTGGCGGTTTGGGAAACACAGATAGATGATGTCATCGTGCTGATAGAGACGCCAGATTAGAAAACGCTGCTCTGAGTCGTTCTGGAGTCACATGATCAGACCACAGGCCACGCTAGCAGTTTCCCCCTGTTTTCAGTCTTTGTGCTAAGCTAGGCTAACACCAAACATGTGACTCTGGGGAAGAAATGACGGACTGTCCCTTTAAGAGTCCAAATAATCACAGAGGAGGGGGGGGGGGTTCCCCCTGATGTAATAAGATATGACTACATCACACACACATACTGTAACACACACACACACACACATACTGTAACACACACACACACTCAGCTGGTGATTAACCGTTTGGCGTCTGCAGGAAAATCTTTGAAGGAGGAAGAACTTCAGCTTCCTGCAGGGAGCTGAGCCTTCATCTTCATCTTCATCTTCATCTTCATCTTCATCAGTGTGTGCTGTGTCATGGCTCTCAGGTGCGTCTCCTCCGTCAGTGTTTACACAGTATTTTAATGACCTCACTGTCATCAATAGTTATTGATCAGTGAACTTGCTGTGATGTTAATCAATAACTGCAGCGGTTCTGCTCAGAGCTTCGTGATGTTGACCTTTAACCTTTATGACCCTGGCTCAGGTGTTTGATTCCTGTAAACAGTTTCAGGTGTTTGTGGGGAGTTTGACTTTTCACAGAAACACTGATGTAAAATCACCTCTGTGGATTCCTGCAGAGGTCAGAGGTCACAGAAATACCCCGAACACAAACTTCCCCCCGCCGCCTCGCTCTTACTGTATCTGCTGCTGTATGTTAATGAGGGCTGACTCTGATTGGCTGCTGCTGTGGGAGGGGGGGGCGGGGGGAGGGGACAGGAAGTCAAACAGCCAGCGAGCGGCAGACAGGAAGTGAAGAAGCTGCAGTCTGAGCGTGAAGCAGGTCGGTGTGTTCGTCTTCCTCTTCTGTCGTTTTAACTGTCAGCCGACTCATTTCAGCTGTTTGACTCACAGCAGCAGAAAAGTCTGCTAGTTTACTGTAGTTTACTGTAGTTTACTGTAGTTTACTGTAGTTTGTTGTGGTTTGTTGTGGTTTGTTGTGGTTTGTTGTGAAGCAGGTTGAGATGTTTGTAGCGTCTTTGTGATGTTAAGTTGTGATGCTGTTTAGTTTTCGTTGAACGTTCTTGATCAGTTTTGACCAAAACATGTTTTGGGGCATTAAACAGGAAGTTGTTGTAACTCCACATCGTCCAATCAGACGGCAGATGTGCGTGTTTGCAGATAAATATCATCACCTCTGAACCTCCAGCAGCTTTTCTACATCATTTAGTGGATTTTTATCCTTTTTAGTTTCTTCTGTTTATAAAAACATTTCATGTTTCTCATGTTGTAAATAATCTCAGAGTTATATATTTTATTTTAGTTGGTATATTTGCTTGTTGAAGAAGTCTTTTAGTAATAAAATATAATAGTTATTAGAGCTGAAGATGTTACAGCAGCAGAAATGAAGCTTGTTATGGTTGAAAACATTAATATATTCACTAATGTAACACACCCAGCTGCATTATGGGTAATGTAGGCAGCAGGAAGAGGAATGTGTGGAATAAAAGTTGATATCTGTAGTTTATGCATTTAATATTAATATTACTTATTTCTTATATTATAATTCATGATTCTGTGAGTCAGATTTCATACAAACTAATTCATCAGGAATGTTTGAAACCATCCATCCCATAAACACTGAGACGTTCCAGCCTGCAGCTCTTCATCATCATCATCACTGTGGTGTTTCTGCTTGGACTCAGACTTCCTGTTAGAGAGCTTCATAAAGAGCCGATAGAGGATCAATCAGCAGCTTTTAATCATGTGAAGCATTAAAACGTTGCTCTGACCGTCTGATGTCTGTAAAAGTTCGTCAGTGAGAAGCTGTTCTGTGTTCTTGTTTGATGCTGTTGTTGTCGTGGTAACAGCATCACTGCTGTGATTGGAATAGGATCAATAAGTTTATTAAAGAGGCTGTTTGACTCCTGACGTGTTGTTCGGGAGGAAAGCAGGTTTTATTTCATGTTTACTGAGCGTCACATGTAGTTATTGATTATTGATTGTATATAGTTTGTAACTGTTTAATGAATAAACTTCAGAGATGAAATGCAACATAATTAATTAATTAATGAACAGCTGATGAAACATTTCAGTCGTTTGTTTCTTTCTGTCTCTGTCAGTCTTTAAATCTCCTTCATGTCGGCTGTTTCCCTTCAGTGCAGCAGCAGAGTGACATCATCAGTCTGTAGCTCCGCCCCCCTCGGTGCTGGAATTCTGGGGGTTTTCCTCAGCTCGCCACTTCCAGGAAGTGACTGAAAACAGACGGGAGGGGGAGGGGAGGGGGGACAAACGGAGGGAGGGACAGAAAAACAGCAGCAGCAGAAGAAGAGAGGGAGGTGTTGTGTTTCAGCCTCTGAAAGTGAAACTCGTTCCTGTCGTTCAGTCTGTTCTTTGTTTCCTCGTCGGGTGTTTTTAGACTTTTAGACTTTTAGACTTCTAGACTTTTAGAGTTTGATGTTTGGTGTTTGGTGTTTGGTGTTTGGTGGATTTATTGAAGTGCAGCAGCGACGCTAACAGCTCAAACTCTCTGACTGTTGGTTTGCAGGATGACTGAGGCTCAGTTCATCAACGTCTACGACAACGAGGTGAGTCTGCTTCAACTCTTCGTCTGTTTTCAAAATAAGATTCAGGAGCTCTAATAATCAATCACACTGGAAGCTGGACAGGAAATAAACAATCCATCACTTATTGATTGGCAGAAAATCAATCTGCTACTATTTTGATTATCAAATCTTTTTTTAAGCAAAAATGCAAAACTTTTCTGTTTTTAGCAACTTAAATGTGATGAATGACTGTAAACTGACAAAATAAGATGTTTAAATTATAACGAGCTGATTTTTAATAATTTTACACAAAAAGATGAAAATCAGCAGCAGATTCACCAAAAGGAGAGAGAATATATTATATTATATTATATTATATTATATTATATTATATTATATTATATTATATTATATTATATTATATAAACACACATAAGTGATAGAATATAAACATTGTCATTAATAAATGTGATTAATCCTTAATGAGTTTAATCTTTAGGTTTATACTGTTTGTTATGGAGAAAAATATTATTATTATTATTATTATTATTATTATTATTATTATTATTACAGCCATGGTGATTCTTTATGAATAAATTTGTTATTCTGGGTCACAGTCCGACCTTCTGATCGGTCACTTCCTCCTCATGAAGAGATGAATGTGGGATTAATCAATTAATCAATTAATCGTTGCAGCTCTGGACTGTACGGCGTCTGATAAAGTTTTATTTCATCCAGAGTGTCTGCAGATATTATCTGATTAAAACTGATGATTCATTTAATCAATAAAGTGTTAAAAATATAAATAATTATTCAAAAACCCAAAAAGATTCATAAAAGCAGCAAAACTGTTTTATTTTTTATTCCAGTGAATCTGAAACAGTTTCACTGAAGAAATTACTCACAATCAATCAGATAATCATATTGATACCTGATACCGCAGATATGTCGTCATTGATGATTAACTGAAGACCCCGAACAACAACTTTGGGGGTTTCACAGAGAAGAGACAGAAACTGATTGATTATCAGGTGAATTTATTTACAAACTGATGTTTTTCTGTTGTTGTTCAGCTGCAGCTGAATTTGATGCCGTACGACTACATTCCTCCAGTGGACATAAAGACTGAACCCTACATACCTGAGACAGGTACGACCGATAAATCAGCCGATATTTGATTCATGTTGTTCTTCAGTCTTTGTTTACTCGAAGCTTCAGCTGAGCAGATAACACTCATATCTGTAGTTTGAGGGCAGTTCACCTTTATGTTTGAAACACCAGCTTTTATTACCTGGAACAACCTTTTAGTCATAGGAGGAAATGAGAGTTTGGACAATCCAGACACATTCATCAGAACCAGAACAGAACTCATCATCAATACTTCTAAACTTTCCAGTTACAAGAAAGTGCCACCTCGTCTGTCCTGAACCTCCATCGCGGGGAAAGCACCTCCGTCCACCTTCTTACTACACCTGAAACAGTGAAAGTTGATGCTGAGATTCAGAAAGCATCAGTCACTGTGACCGTTTAAAATAAACATGTTGAATTCCCTTTTCTGTGTGTGTTTCAGCTCATGGTCCTTACATTCAGATCATCGAAGAGCCCAAACAGGTGAGATCACTGCTGAACTTCTTGGTTTTAAACTCTCAGAGTTAATATTCATGTAAAGTTATAGAGGTATAAAAATACTTATAATGTAGACTCACAGTAAAAATATGAATAAGTCTTCAGGTATGTTGATAACAGTGTCCCACAGGGATCAATATTAGGCCCCCTGCTGTTACGTATGAAACTGTTAAGACGTTAATAATTAATCAGCAAATGTTAAAAAATTATTAATTGTTCAAGCAAAAGCATTTTATATCTACAGCTGCGTCTGATTTTCTGTTTTCTACGTTTGTTAATGTGAATATTTGGAGGTTTTAGACTGTTGGTGAAATAAAAGAAGAATACATCAAACACACACAGACACACTCACACACACACACTCACACACACACTCACACACACACACACACACACACACACACACACACACACACACACACACTCACACACACACACACACACACACACACACACACACACTCACACACTCACACACACACTCACACACACACACACACACACAGGTGATTCCCCTCATCAGGTTGATCCAGTCACTTCCTGTAATCCAGGGTTTTCCCAACAGTCATAACAACACAGGACTGACTGATGCATCGACAGGACGTCTGCAGGAAGTCAGGGAGTTTCTGCTGCTAAAGGTCACATGACTTCAGCGACAGACGCACCAGTCCTCTGACTGTCATCATGCAAATTAATTAGTT
Organism: Euthynnus affinis; assembly: GCA_029490765.1. Lineage (NCBI taxonomy): Eukaryota > Metazoa > Chordata > Actinopteri > Scombriformes > Scombridae > Euthynnus > Euthynnus affinis. The sequence continues at coordinate 30,326,542 of CM055852.1, forward strand.
TTGCTTTGAGGAAAGAAGAACCATGTTTACACAATCAGCTGCCGTCTTCTGTCCGCTGTCACACCTCCGACTGTCCTGAAGAGAAACGACCTGTTAAACTCTTCATGTCTTTTCTCAGAGGGGCTTTCGCTTCCGTTATGAGTGCGAGGGTCCGTCCCACGGCGGGCTCCCAGGGGCCTCCAGCGAGAAGAACAGGAGAACCTACCCGACCGTGAAGGTGCGTAACAACAACACCCTGATAACAACACAACAACACAACAACAACACCCTGATAACAACACAACAACACAACAACAACACCCTGATAACAACACAACAACACAACAACAACACCCTGATAACAACACAACAACAACACCCTGATAACAACACAGATCGTTAGGAATAGATCGTTAGGGATAGATCGTTAGGGATAGATCGTTAGGAAGAGATCGTTAGGGATAGATCGTTAGGGATAGGCCGTTAGGGATAGATCGTTAGGAATAGATCGTTAGGGATAGGCCGTTAGGAAGAGATTGTTAGGGATAGATCGTTAGGGATAGGCCGTTCAGATTTTCTCCACCTCTTCTCAGCTGCGTTCTGATCTCAGCGTTTCTCCACACTGATATGGATAAATCCATAACTGACCAGACCTTCAAAATGTCCAGCTGGACTCTTCTGTTCTCTCGGACAGAAGATAACATGCATTGTTTAATAAACCAGGAGCCTCATGGTGAATGAAGGCCAGATGCAGGCGTCGCCAGATGAGACGAGACAAAAGCAAAGATACGAATTCAGGTCAAAGGGTTTTGATTCGAGACTGAGGATCTAAATGCATTGACTCGCTTAAAGGCTGGTGTTGGACTGTCAGGGTTCAGATGAGTTTGGGACGTCGTCTGATCAACAGAGGATGTTTCACAGTCTATCTCCCTTATAAGGTTTTCATTAAAGCGGCCCAGAAAAAGCAGATTTCTCTCTGATTCTCCTCTTCAACCTGAAAACTGCCACTGAGATCAGCTCCAAAATTCCACAACACACACAGTGTCACATTTGCAGCGTTATTGATACAGAAAAGAACTGAAACGATCGGCCACACAAAGGCAAAAAGACTTCAGTGAAGAACAGTTTCCTGTCTGCTGGTGATAGCTCGATCAGCATCTAAGAGTTCACTGAAGAAAACAGCAGTGGTCCGACTGTGACATCACTGACACTCTGACATCAGCGCCCATCAGTCGCTGTCTGAAAAAACTGCAACAGCTCGTTAAACAGACGCTGTTATTATGTTGAATCACCAGAAATAATCACTCAGCACAGATATTTGATATCACCACATGGTCACTACATCATCAGAAGCATGACTGACGTGTCACACTGCAGATGGACAGCAAGATATTCAAAGCTCCGGTTCTCTGAAAGACCTGAAGGCAGTTTAAATAGTCAGAGAAGTGACTGCTGCTCCCTGCAGCGTGCAGAAAGTTTTAACTGTGGGGTGAAAAAGTGATTTATATCTAACCATCTTTCAGTAATAAAAGCTCATTTTCCTCAGTAAGTTCCCTGAGCATAAATACGTATTGTTGAGGCAAAATGAAGAGCATGTGAGGCAGCATGGTTGAGAATGATGAGCATGAAGTTATCAAGATTAGCTTTACCTCTGTTTACATTAACGGACCTATCAGCTTACAGACCTGTCCACCAATAGTTTATTGTTTTGTTTTACTGTCAGCTGGTGAAGCTGTAAACAGAACAGCGTTACTGCACATGCTCAGTAGCGTCTGCCTCACAGAACTGCTCTCTGGAGACTGAAAACATGGTGCTGTTATTAATGTTTGGAGCCGTTTTAAACAAAATAACCTGACCAAACTCTTCCTGATGAAGGATCATGTGACCCAGAGCAGCGCTGTGATTCGCTGACGGGTTTTAATCAGAAATATCAGCTTTGATACAAACACACTGTTAGCAGATCAGTTCACTGCTGGTTGGATCACATGGGGCTGAAACAAAAACTACAGTTCCTTGAATGTCCACTAGAGGCTCCCGTTAAAATGCCCTGCTACAAGAAACTGTTTTGGTCTTTATAGGTAATCTGCCCACTCATGACCACGGAGGTAAAATAGGGTTAAAGTTAAAAAAACTTAACGTAACCCCAGACTCACAGAGTAGACGCATAATTTCAATGTGTTTTCCATTAAAGAAAAATAATTGCCATTTTGGTCTAAAAGAGTTTCGTTCTAAAGAGTCGGATGTTCGGTCAGTTACGTTTTGAGGATTTAAGCCTGTTTTTGTCAGCGAAAATTAGCATCAACATTGTCACAGTTAACCGTAGACTGTAAACATGCTAACCAAGCTAGCAGCTAGTTTTGAGATCAGCTCTACCCTCGTGTTCAAATATGGTCACTTCTGGCAACAAATCCAAGACTTGAAAACCAGAGTCCACAAACCAACAGGTTTAATATAATATATAATAATAATATAATAATATATGAATATAATGATCCCTTCACAGCATTCTGACGACACTGAACATGAAAAACTTTGTGAAGGAGTGAAAGTTGGTGGTGAAATTCAGATAACGTGTTTTCAGCTTGTTGTGCACATTTTTCCAAAAGTTTTAATGAGTAGTTTTATTCCATAAACGCCATGAAACTTCTTTCATGTTAACATGTGAATTTAAACTGTAAAGGACCGGGAACAGAACCCTGAGGAACCCCACAAGTCATTATTAACTGCTGGATGTTAGCTAACATGTTAGCTAACATGTTAGCTGCAGCTACATTATAAGATAATAATACTGTATGTCAGATGTGTTCTCAGGTTGTTCTGCTGCCTCCGAGTGGATAAAAGTCAGTTTTGTCTCTTGTTATTTATAGTTGCACTGGTTTATTTACGTAGTGTTTGTTGTTGTTTTCTCTCCGTGTGTCAGATCAATAACTACGTGGGTCACGCCCGGGTCGAGGTCCAGCTGGTGACCCACACCGACCCTCCTCAGGTCCACGCTCACAGTCTGGTGGGACGTCACTGTACTGAGAAGGGAACCTGCACGCTCGACATCGGCCCCAACGACCTCACCGCCTCGTCAGTATCCAATCAGAGCACTGCGTTCATCCACATTCAAACTGAAGCTCCTAAATCATCACAAACAGAACAAACAGCCGTCAGGGAGGAAAGTTTTCACGACTCCAAAGAGGAAGTCACTGTTTTTAAAATCCCAAGTTCAAAAAGTCCCGAGAATCACAGGAGTGTAATCCCAAAACATTAACAAAGAGAAGATTTGTTAATTAATTCATGATAATGAAATTAAAATACTGGTACACACCATAAATCAACAAGGAAGATTACACAGATTGAAACCTTTAAGGGGAATTTTTATTAAAGAAGTGACTCATAAAACTGACTGACGTCCAAAAACTAAAAGTTAAAACTTTACAAAACATAAAAAGGGAACAAAGGAGCAAAATGTTGCTGTGGTTTGCTAAAGAATTAACTTTGATTGACAGCTAGTGAAAGAAAATAAGTATGTACAGTATGTGATTAAATAAAGAAGTATATAAGTGAGTAAAGTTTATCATCAGTTTAAGCAGCAACAGGTTGAAGAACTTTTATTTAAAAAGAACAATCTAAAACTATTTGAACAGTTGTGATATAAACTGTGTTTGTGCAGGTTCAGTAATCTGGGGATCCTCCACGTGACCAAGAAAGGAGTGGTTGAGATTCTGTGCAGAAGACTGAGAGAAGAGAGGAAGAGGCAGAAAGGACCACACAGTGCCCTCACAGGTAAAAACTCTTCATATTCAAACATATAACAAACATGAACATCACTGTAAAATTAAGATTAAGAGTTTAAAAGCTGCAGTTGGTGGTTTTCATCAGGTTATGAAATAAAACACTGACAAACTAAGTTAGTCAGATACTTTACTGCAGTTAAAGTCCATCAGTATTATGAGCTTGATGTAGTTAAAGTGTTGCAGTAAAAGTAGTGGTTTGGTCCCTCTGACTGATATATTATTATATATGACATCATTAGATTATTAATACTGAAGCATCAGTGTTAGAGCAGCATGTTACTGTTGTAGCTGCTGGAGGTGGAGCTAGTTTACACTACTTTATATACAGTTAGCTAGTTTAGTCCACTGGTTCCCAACCTAGGGGTCGGGGCCCTCCAAAGGGTCAGCAGATAAATCTGAGGGGTCCTGAGATGATTAATGGGAGAGGAAAGAAGAAAAAACAAAGTTCTGATACACAAATCTGTTTTCAGTTTCTGGACTTTTTCTCTAATCTTTGATTTTTGCTGAAATATTGGATCATTTGAACATTTATTGAAATGAAAGCATGTGAGAAGTTTAGAGGGAAAAATCACTATTTGGTGGAGCTGTTAACAACTCATAGACATGTGAAATGTGACCCCGACTACACACTGCTTTTTGTAAGACGTCAAAAGACAAAAAGGTTGGAAACCACTGGTTTCATCTTTAACAATGTGTTGTATTTTAAAAGCTTGTTATATTATCCATTGTGTCAAATCTGCATCTGAAAAGTAACTAAAGCTGTCAAATAAATGTAGTGGAGTAGAAAGTACAATATTTCCCTCTGAATGTAGTAGAGTGGAAGTTTAAAGTGCTTTCCAGCAGTACAAACTAAAGCTGCCAGACTGTTGGAGGTCGATCTAGAGGAGGTGATGACGTGTCTGACTCTCTGCTGTCCGTCTCCGTCAGAGTCGGAGGAAATGTCCATGATGAAGGAGGCCAAGGCTCTGGGGAAGGTGATGGACCTGAACATCGTCAGGTTAAAGTTCACCGCCTACCTGCAGGACAGCAACGGAGGCTTCACCAGAGCGCTGAAACCCGTCGTCTCCAACCCGATCTACGACAGCAGTGAGTCCGACAGAAGAAAGATTTACTGTGTTTATGTTCAGTTATATTTTCTCCTCAGTGAGTGAATAAATGAATAAATAAATAACCCTAACGCTGTTTCAGAGTCTCCAAACGCCTCCAACCTGAAAATTTCTCGGATGGATAAGACGTGTGGCTCGGTGCTCGGAGGAGACGAGATCTTCCTGCTCTGTGACAAAGTCCAGAAAGGTCAACACACTATTACTATATTCATTATAATAATATTAGTATTTAATATTCACCTGTATTATTACAACTTTTTTCTCTTTGTCTAGTAATAATAATATCTACTAACATTTTTCTTGTATCATTATTTTTAATAATATTCTCATAATATCGCATTTTTTCGTTTTCAACACAATATTATGACTTTTTTCTTAAAATCTTGGATTATTAAGTGTTCCTAAAACTCTGTTGTATATTTGAAATGTGTTTGGAAAAAGAAAGTTGTTTCATTATTTGTAGAATCAGTTTCACTAAAATATTATAAACAATTTTTCATTATTAATGAAAATGAGACTCGGCAGCAGACAGACGTTTGTTGTCATTATCGTCGGTTTAAATCAGCTGACGGACGTTTATTTGGTCTGTTGGTTGTTGAAACTGGAGAAATATCCCATCATGCCTTTCTGCTGCGCCTTGCAGACGACATTGAGATCCGATTCTATGAGGAGGACGAAGAAGGAGGCTGGGAAGCGTTCGGCGACTTTTCACCCACCGATGTTCACAAACAGGTTTGTGTTTGTGTTACAGTGTGTGTGTGTTTGTGTTACAGTGTGTGTGTTTGTGTTACAGTGTGTGTGTTTGTGTGTGTGTGTTACAGTGTGTGTGTGTTACAGTGTGTGTGTTACAGTGTGTGTGTGTTTGTGTGTGTGTGTTACAGTGTGTGTGTGTGATTCACATGCTCTGTCTGTCAGTTACATCAATAAAACCACAAACAGCAGCAGCTCAGCTTCTCAGCTGAAAGGGGAATTCCTCTGAAGTGTTTGTGGATTTTTGCAGCAAATGTATTTAAAGTTTATTTGTACGTCACATTTCAACAACAAGGATTCAAAGTGCTTTACATAATTAAAGCATTAAACAGAATATAAAAGCAACACAAGTAAAAAGACATAAAAACAAAAAAGTGTTAATTTTTAAAATAGAAAGAAGCTAAAAAGGGAAAAAGACAAGAACTAGCTTTATTCTGCAGTTGTTGATTTATAATCAGAAGTGTAGAAACTCCAGAAGTGTGTGTTGATTCTACAGACGTCAGCTGATCAGAGAGAAGCCAGTTCCACAGACAATTCAATTCAGTTTTATTTATAAAGCAGCAAATCACAACACAAAGTCATCTCAGGGCACTTTTACATGGAGCAGGTCTAGACCACGCTCTTTAATTTACAGAAAGAGAAACCCAACAGTTCCCCCCATGAGCAGCACTTGGTGACAGCGGGAAGGAAAAACTCCCCTTTAACGGGAAGAAACCTAAAGCAGACCCCGACTCTGGGTGGGCGAGAGAGAGAGAGAGAGAGAGAGAGAGAGAGAGAGAGAGAGAGAGAGAGAGAGAGAGAGAGAGAGAGAGAGAGAGAGAGAGAGAAGGGGGGTGGCAGTGAAGGAGAACAGCAAAGGGCAGAAGAAGGACGTCAGCACATCAGCATGGTTTATGGTTTATGGAGCTTCCTGTGGATCAGAAAGCACAAAGAACTCCGGGGAAGAAGTAAAGTTAGTAACATGCGTTAATAGTAATAAAATATATAGAGATGGAGGAGAGGAGCCCAGTGCATCATGGGAAGTCCCCCGGCAGTCTAGGCCTGTAGCAGCATAACTAAGGGCAGTCTAGGCCTACAGCAGCATAACTAAGGGCAGTCTAGGCCTATAGCAGCAGAACTAAGGACAGTCTAGGCCTATAGCAGCATAACTAAGGGCAGTCTAGGCCTATAGCAGCATAACTAAGAGCAGTCTAGGCCTATAGCAGCATAACTAAGGACAGTCTAGGCCTATAGCAGCATAACTAAGGACAGTCTAGGCCTATAGCAGCATAACTAAGGACAGTCTAGGCCTATAGCAGCATAACTAAGGACAGTCTAGGCCTATAGCAGCATAACTAAGGACAGTCTAGGCCTATAGCAGCATAACTAAGGACAGTCTAGGTCTATAGCAGCATAACTAAGGGCTGATCCAAGGCCAGCCTGGTCAGACCTAACTATAAGCTTTATCAAAGAGGAAAGTTTTAAGCCTACTCTTAAACATAGAGAGGGTGTCTGCCCCTCGGACCGAATCTGGGAGATGGTTCCACAAGAGAGGAGCCTGATAGCTGAAGGCTCTGCCTCCCATTCTACTTTTAAATACTGTAGGAACCACCAGTAAACCTGCATACTGGGAGACCAGTGCTCTAGTGGGATTATATGGTAATATGAGTTCTTTCAGATAAGATGGTGTCTGACCATTAAGAGCTTTGTAGGTAAGAAGAAGGATTTTAAATTCTATTCTGGATTTTACAGTGATGTCTCCTTAATGAACAAATGTCTTTTTGATATTAATGTATAACAAATAAACCCTAATAATAAGGAAGTAAAGGCTGCAGGCGTCATGACAACACTAAGATCTACACTAATGCAAGTAACTTGGCTGAAAGGTTTATTTTAATATTCTTTCAAACTGGACTCAAAGTTACAGATTCTGGAGACCAACGAGAAAGTAGGAGAGCTGCTAGAAGGTTTAAACAAACCCTCCAGTTTTTCTCTATGAATTATTTGTTCTCTGTGCAATGTTGTTGTGTTTTTAGAATTAAAATTCCATTTTTATTTTTTATTCTACAGTTAGAAATGTTCCCTTTGATCTTCATAACTGTGTGTTTTCATTGGTTTGTCCAAGAAGGACTGAAGGACTGCAGATACTTGAAGATGTTTCGCTTCTCATCCACGAGTCTTCTTCAGCTCCGTCAGATTATCACAGTTAACATCTGTGGAACCATGATGGAGGTTCATTAGTGCTGCTGCAACACAGTCACACAAACATCTGGACTCTCCACCCAGAGGTTAAACATCTGGACTCTCTACCCAGAGGTTAAACATCTGGACTCCCCACCCAGAGGTTAAACATCTGGACTCTCTACCCAGAGGTTAAACATCTGGACTCTCCACCCAGAGGTTAAACATCTGGACTCTCCACCCAGAGGTTAAACATCTGGACTCTCCACCCAGAGGTTAAACATCTGGACTCGCTACCCGGAGGTTAAACATCTGGATTCTCCACCCAGAGGTTAAACATCTGGACTCTCCACCACCCAGAGGTTAAACATCTGGACTCTCCACCCAGAGGTTAAACATCTGGACTCTCCACCACCCAGAGGTTAAACATCTGGACTCTCCACCCAGAGGTTAAACATCTGGACTCTCCACCCAGAAGTTAAACATCTGGACTCTCCACCCAGAGGTTAAACATCTGGACTCTCCACTCAGAGGTTAAACATCTGGACTCTCCACCACCCAGAGGTTAAACATCTGGACTCTCCACCCAGAGGTTAAACATCTGCACTCTCCACCACCCAGAGGTTAAACATCTGGACTCTCCACCCAGAGGTTAAACATCTGGACTCGCTACCCAGAAGTTAAACATCTGGACTCTCCACCCAGAGGTGGGATGAGAGGCGAAACATGTTCAAGTATCTGTAACTGAGTCCAGCTGTGGTTGCTTTGACAGTCCAATGAAAACATGGATGTAGAGATGAAGATCAAGAGGAAATGAATGAAAGCGTCTCTGTAAAGCACTTTAGTCGTTTATAAATAAACTGACTAAAGTTAAACCTGTTGATGTTTAACCTCTGTGTGACTCAGTGTTTGTTTTTCTCTCTCTCAGTATGCCATTGTGTTCAAAACGCCACCGTATCACAGCACTGAGATCGAGCGTCCCGTCACCGTCTTCCTGCAGCTGAAGAGGAAGAAGGCCGGTGACCGCAGCGACCCCAAACAGTTCACATACATCCCGCAGGTCCAAGGTCAGCCGCCGCCTAACCCTGAGCCATTCACACAAACACACACAGCTCCTGTAAAGCCCTGGGAACAGGGTTGTTTTTGGGCTTGAAGGTCACAGTTTTGGGGGTTTCCCTCGGTGGAAACGTTGGCATGCTGTAACTTTCAGTCCTTTCTGACTCGCTCAGATGTTCATTAAGCAGCAGAACCATGAGAACCAAAACATAACCTGTTTTCAGTCTTTCTTTCCACCTCCACTTTTACAAGCTTTAAATTTCCGATCTCAGTTTCCCCTCCTCGTTTCATCTTCGTCCGTCTTTGCTTTCAGACAAAGAGGAGGTGATGAGGAAGAAGCAGAAGCCGCTGCCTCACTATGAACCCTGGAGGGGAGGAGGAGGAGGAGCAGGAAGAGGTGGAGGAGCTGGGGGATTTGGAGGAGGAGGAGGAGGAGGAGGTAAGGATCTCATAGATGAAGGATTATTATGATCCTATAAAAAGGATGAAGGACAGCATGTTCTGTATGTCACACACAAAACCAATGAGTTGATTAGATGATAATAATAAATGAGAATTTAGCTCATTTATTCATCATTAAGCACTAATTTGTGAGAAAAAGGAAATGGTTTATTTTACAGCTCCATTTTCCTCATAACTGAGAAACTCTTCTGGACAGAATTATGAGTTTTGGTGCCAATTTCAGGAAAACAGAGTCAGAATTAGAGTTCAATGTTGACTTTATAAGAAGTTACTGAAATGCTCAATTTAAACCCAACATAACATCAGTCGCTGCTTATTTTCCACATACAGTATGTTAGATGCATACTTCCCTTTTGCATGGACCTGTTTTAGCATTTAATTGGTATTTTTTGGTAGTTTAACAGATGACTGTCTGTATTTATCTATAATAGTAATCAAATTACATTATTTCTGGAAGCATTCATTGCAAATAACAAGAAAATGATCAGGACTTAATGGACCAGTAAAATCCAGAATTGTTACACAGTTGTATGTCAGAACGTGTTGAGCCTTTAGCAGCTTGTGATTATAATTTGCCTCTTTGACAAAATGCCTCTGCTGTTTGGAGTTGTAGCTCGTAGCAGTTTGGTGTCATGCTTCAGTATGTTTTAGCTGCATCGGATCACACTTTGAATGTCAGTAGTCATGTTTTAGTTGTTTGGAAGTTCATAGCTTTTCAGCACATCATGGAAGACAAACAATTACAGAAATGGATTTTGATAAAGTGTCGAGGTTTAGGTTCCTTCGTTTTTTCTGCTGGTTGAACTTCTGTCCACTCAGATCGCTCACTGAAGGTTTCCTGTGCTTCTCTGCAGGATTCCAGTTTAATCAGCAGATGAACGGAGCAGCAGGAGGAACAGGAGGAGGCTTCTTCACAGGAGGCTTCACCGGCTTCGGCGGAGGAGGAGGAGCCCAGATGTCAGGTGCCACGCCGCCGACTCAGCAACAGACTGAAGGACAGACGGCAGGACAGACGGCAGGACAGACGGCAGGACAAAGTGGTTCACCACTACAACAGCAGCTGTTTCAGATAGGTGAGATAAAGCATTAGCTGATATATGCAGATGATGTGGTTCTGTTACTATGTGCTGATGATGTGGTTCTGTTACTATATGCAGATGATGTGGTTCTGTTTCTGTACATGCTCGTTAATATTTTATCTACTGTCTTTTATAAACTCGTCTCTGTGTTGTGTTTCCAGCTGCTGCCCTCCACAGCCGAGCCTCTCAGAGCGCCAGACAGACCGCCGCCGCCTTGCTGCAGTACTGCAGCACCGGGGACGCCCGGGTTCTTCTGGCGATCCAGAGACACCTCTGTGGCATCCAGGACGGGAACGGCGACACGTGAGTCTTTCAGCTAGATTTCATCAGTAGATAAACCTGTTTGACTTTCTGTGCGGGCAGGAAGTTCATGCTTTCGTTTTCCCACAGTCCTTTGCACCTGGCTGTCATCCATCAGCAGACAGGTGTGATCCAGCAGCTGATCCACACTCTTCTCAGCAGCCAGCAGCAGGACATCCTCAACGCAACCAACCACCTCCGACAGGTATCTGACTCCGTCCACACAGCTTCTGACGTCTGACAGTTAACTCGTCTCTACTCATTAATGGACGTGTCGTTAACCGCTTCGCCTCCTCTCGTCTCTGCAGACTCCTCTCCACCTGGCTGTGATCACCCGGCAGGTGAAGGTGATGGAGGCGTTGCTGAGGGCGGGGGCTGATCCCAGCCTGCTGGACAAAAGATGGCCGCAGCCCTCTCCACCTGGCGGCGCTGGCCGGAGACAACGCCACACTCCGCCCTCTGCTGGCTCACCTGGGAGAACGCCACGCCCACCTGGTCAACAGCGCAGACTACCACGGTGAGAGGACGGACCTGTGACCTGTCAACACCGACTGTCAGAAATATTTATGGCTAAAACATTACCTGTGTTCATCTCAGGTCTGCAACCGCTCCACCTGGCGGTGAGGAGGGACGGCGAGCGCTGCCTCCGCCTGCTGGTGGAAGGCGGAGCCAAAATCAACGCGCCTGAACAGAAGAGTGGGAACACCGCCCTCCACCTGGCTGTCAGAGAAAACCTGTTCAAGGTGGCCTGTACTCTGATCACAGAGGTACGACACACACACCTGTACACCTGCACATCAGTGACATCACAGTGACATCACAGGCTCACTCTCTGCTCATTTGTTCCCAGCTGAAGGCGGACGTTAACGCGTGTACATTCGGAGGAAACACGGCGCTGCACCTGGCGGCCAGTCTGGGCTCGCCGACTCTCTGCTCCATGCTGATCGCTGCAGGTGAGACGCGGCTGACATCACACAGCGAGACGCGCTGACATCACACAGCGAGTCGCGCTCAGACAACATCACAGCGAGACGCGCTGACATCACACAGCGAGTCGCGCTGACATCACACAGCGAGACGCGCTGACATCACACAGCGAGTCACGCTGACATCAATTCAATTCAATTCAGTTTTATTTATAAAGCATCAAATCACAACACAAAGTCATCTCAGGGCACTTTTACATGGAGCAGGTCTAGACCACGCCTCCTTTAATTTACAGAAGAGAAACCCAACAGTTCCCCCCATGAGCAGCACTTGGTGACAGCTGGAAGGAAAACTCCCCTTTAACGGGAAGAAACCTAAAGCAGACCCCGACTCTGGGTGGCGAGAGAGAGAAGAGAGAGAGAGACAGAGAGAGAGAGAGAGAGAGAGAGAGAGGGAGAAGAGAGAGAGAGAGACAGAGAGAGAAACAGAGAGAGAGAGAGAGAGAGAGAGACAGAGAGAGAAACAGAGAGAGGGAGAGAGAGAGAGAGAGAGAGGGAGAGAGAGAGAGAGAGACAGAGAGAGAAAACCAGAGAGAGAGAGAGAGGGAGAGAGAGAGAGAGAGAGAGACAGAGAGAGAGAAACAGAGAGAGAGAGAGACAGCAGAGAGAGAGAGAGAGAGAGAGAGAGAGAGAGAGAAGAGAGGACAGAGAGACGAGAGAGAGAAGAGAGAGAGAGAGAGAGGAGAGAGAGAGAGAGAACAGAGAGAGAAACAGAGAGAGAGAGAGAGACAGAGAGAGAGAGAGAAGAGAGAGAGAGAGAGAGAGAGAGAGACAGAAGAAGAGAGAGAGAGAGAGAGAGAGAGGGAGAAGAGAGAGAGAGACATTCATGTTTGTGTCTCAGTAAAACTGTTCTCGCTTCTGATCTGAGGGCTGATTTTTAACTTTCCTTCATGATAAAAAACACATTTTACATCGTTAAGACACAAAAACAGTTTCAGAGTGAAGAGAACAATTGAGAGCTGATGATCCTCCTCAGTCTGTCTGTAGAAGATATAAATAACCTGACATGAACTAATCACATCTCATATATAAAGTTTCTACTCTAATAAACTGAGTAAAACAGCAGAGTGTCTGAACTTTCAGGCGCTGATAAGAACCTGGAGAACGACGAGACCGCTCTTCTTCAGCTCCTCCTCAGATGATGAACAAGATGATGATGAACCAATCAGAGAGGCCGCCTCACAGCCAATCAACCCTCGCAAGAGACCTGCAAGTGGCCACACCCCTCTGGACCTCGCCAAATGCCAGAAGGTACAGAGCGGCAACTGCTGTAGACGTTTTTACTGGTTTTTAATGTTTTAGACCAAACGAGTTGATTAATCCAAACGTATCAGATGAATTGATGATTGAAGCAGTGCGACAACGTCGAACAGACTGTCGGATCTTCATCAGGTCAAAATGTTTTAAAACTCATATAATGATAAATATATTATATATATTATATATCCCAGTGTACTTTATACTCAGGTGGTTCCTCACATAACAAATATCTTAATATATTTTAATGGTTTCTAGGAAAATGAGAACCAGTAATGAATCAAATGAAGATATATATATATATATACACATACAATAGGACCATATAAACAGTCAGGAACACCCTGTGCAATCTAATGCAATCAATACTAATATATATATAAAACATCAATTCTATTTTTTTTAAGTTCATACATTTTTCTACTTAACATTTATTATTGATGACGTAGTGGAGCGTTCCTAATATTTAATAGTATAATCAATCATTTTGACCTGAAGAAGATCCGACTGGTCTATTTGAATAAAACTGCAGCTTCAAGAAGAAGATAAAAACCTGAATCAGACACGTCATGTTAGATATAAAAAACCTGTTAGATATAAACCTGTTAGATATATAAAACCTGTTAGATATATAAACCTGTTAGATATATAAACCTGTTAGATATATAAACCTGTTAGATATATAAACCTGTTTTATATAAACCTGTTAGATATAAAAACCAGTTAGATATAAACCTGTTAGATATAAACCTGTTAGAAACGCGAACGGGTTGGTGGTGAACTGCAGGCTTCTGTTTTATATAAAGCTGTTTTCTGACTGAGCTGCCAGTAGAAGACAAATCCTCATTGAAGCTTTAGTTGAAATGTAGTTTTCTGTTTTCTTCCTGCTCATGTTGTCTTCATCTCTTCAGGTGAAGAACCTGTTGAACTCCAGACAGAGTCCAAAGTCGAGTCGTCACGTCAGTAAGAAGATCAAACCCAGCAGCAGCGAAGGTTCGTTCACGTACAGTTTAAACTCAAACGAACAGGAAATAAATCCAGAAAAACACTGAAAGTCAGCAACTCATGTTCAGATTTCAAGGATAACGGTAGTCCGAGTTTTCTTCTTCTTCTCACCTGTACCTGAACCTGTGTGCAGAGGCCGAGGCTTCGGGGCCTGGACGAGGACACGCTGTCCCGGCTGGTGGAGGTGACTGAGTGTCGGAGAAGTTCCCTGGAGGAAACTGGCAGAGAAGCTGGGCATGATGACGCTGACTCACCTGTACCAGGACAGTCCGACACCCTGCCACCACCTGCTGCAGCACTACAAGGTGACCACCAAACGTACAACATAGAGATATTTATTATCTGCAGCTCCCTCCTCAGGAAAGTCTCACTGAGTGAAACTAGGAGGAAATAAACAGAACCAACTGTTAGTGTCACTGCGTCATCAAAACAAATGTTTATTTAATATCCTGAAGACATTTGGATTAATGTCACTGTGTCACTTTGTGGTGCCATCAGTTCATCAGTCAGTCAGTAAATGATCAGTGAAGCTGCTGTAATGATTCCTCCTGTTCATACTGAAGATCCTTCATAATGACCTTACAGTGGAAGTGATGGAGGACTAAATCCACAGTCCTCCTTCTCTACAAACATGGATTTAAAGTTGATGTGAAGCTAATATGAAGCTTCAGCGTCCAAATGAGTCAAATCCAGTAGATATCTTTCAGCGTTACAGTCTTTTTAGTGGCAAAGTCCCTCTCTTTTGTTTCTATACTTCCACCTGCAGCTCAACAGGGAAACACAAAGAGGAGAATTTGATGCTAAAAAGACTGTAAATGTGTCAGATATCCACTTGATATGACTAACTCAGACTGCTGAAGCTGAACAGAAGCTTCACACACACTTTAAATGTCTATCTGGACACACTGTGGATGAAGGAGATCTTTTAATATCCAGTATGAACAGGAGGAATGATTACAGCCAGGAAAACCTCTTTCACTGTTACCATGGCAACCTGACTGCTGGTTTAACTGGGAGCACTGGGAGCACTGGGAACACTGGGAACCTCTTTAAAGATTAATGTTGGCTGAAGTTTAGTCACAAACTGAATAGAGTCACTGATCTGTGTGTGTGTGTGTGTGTGTGGTGTCCAGCTGGGTGGAGGTCCAGTTGAAGGTCTGGTTGAAGCTCTTCAGTCTCTCGGGTCTGAAAGAAGGAGTCCGACTGCTGAGAAACAACGAGCTACAAGACGACAAACACAACACAGGTAACGCACATCCACCGTTATCATATCATTATATACAGTATCTGTCTGTCTGTCTCTGCTGCCCTCTGGTGGTTTAACTTCTTGTAATCTTAACTTCTCTCACCTTCACTGATGCTTTTTTCTGTCCAATCAGACGCCAAGGTTGACAGCGGCTTCGGCAGTCAGCCAATGGAAGAGGAGGAGCCGACAGTGGCCAATCAGTGACGAGCAGGAAATAAAGAATGACATCAGAGCGGTTGGAGGAGTGTCATCAGCTGATCCTGGAAGCAGAACTGGACGTTTTATTAGCAGCAGAGGTCGGATTTGTTTCCCGCTGCAGACGGAAACGCTGCGTTCCAGACGCACGCCAAGATTGTAAATTCCTGACAGGAAGTTGGTTTAGTTTGGTTTTTATCACCAGATTTTAAAATGAGAGGAAACAAATAAATTTAAAAATGAATAAAAGTCATGTTGTTACTGAAAATATAAACAGGTTTAAATGAATTATTTCAGCAGGTTGTATCATATAAAAACAGTATTTTATGTCCTTGTTATTCACTTTTCATTTCCAGCTTTGTTTTTAGTTAATTTATATTTTTCCTGTATGTTTGTGTTTCTATTAGAGTTTATTTGGGTTCTGTGGGTTAAGTGACGTCTGACGGACATTTTGGAGTCCTTGAATTTCACAAAATACCTTAAAAGTCCTGGAATCGTCCTTGAACTGAAGCTTAAATCTGATGAAACATCAGCGAGTTCTGAGTCGTGTTTATCTGGAACGCCAGCACGACTCACCTGTCTGAACCGTGACATCATCAGTGCAGGTGTACAGGAAGTCACATGTTACACACGTGACCATGATGTATGAAAAGAGCTGGATATTAAAGATGGCGTTTGTTCAGTCCGATAGGAGCTGCTCGCCTGGTGCAGACGCCAAAAAAAACGTTTCTGGCGTTGCGGGTTTGTTTCTGTGTTGTACGGACCGCTCTGCTGGCTCCGCCCACCGCTCCGCCCGGCTCCGCCCACAGACTTTACATGTCATGACATCACAGGTTTTTAAATCACTTTTCTCGTTTTACAAACATAAAAGTTCAAAAGTTCATAACAGAAAAGAGTCGTAACGGACGTTTGCAGCTCGAGTCGTCATGGCAACAGTTTAACAGGCGTCTCTTTTAAAAGGCGGTCTACGGAGAAAATCCTCTTTGGGCGCCGTATCAGCTCTTATTATACATCCACACGCGGTGTTACACGCGTGTTACACACACACGTTACAACACATGTTACACACACGTTACACGCATGTAACACACATGTTACACACACGTTACACACACACGTTACACACATGTTACACGCATGTAACACACGTGTTATCTATTCGGTGCCTTTTTCAGCTTTTCATTCATTGAAACAAAAACTGTATGGAAGCAAATTTCTGCCAATGAAATAAACATGAATTGTTATTAATAAAAAGTTAAATCATTGTGACAATTTTTACTTTTTGCATCAAAATCATAAAACTATAAGTTAAAACTATATTAGTCAAACTTTTATTGTTAGTGAATTATAAAAAATAAAAGTAAAAACATGACATCGGTACGAAGGCAAAGTTACGACTGACGTCAAAACTTTGAGTCAAAATTACTTTATTATTATTTTCTGACTCGTCAAACCTGAAAACAACAAACTCCTAATAAATAAATAATTATGAAATCAAATCAGAATCTAAATGAACAATTTTATTTAAAGTCTGAGTTCAAATTATTATACGAGGTGAACAATGAACAAAGTTACAACATCAAGTTTTACTTAAAAATATAAAATAACTTTATTGATCTTTAGTTCAAAATTTTAATGACAAAGATCAAACTTTGAGCCGCTGAGTAAAACTTGTTGTTAAATTACTGATATTATTAATAAGTTTAAATAAACGATGAGCTGTTAAATTAAATTAAAACGATCGTAAACTAAATTTACAGTCTGATCATTTTCAGTGTTTTTGTTTTTATTCTTCCAACTTTTCATCAGTGTTTTTGTGGCAGAAATGAGCTTCCATAATCTTTTATCTGTTTACTCATAAAACATGAGAACTTAAGATTTTATTTAGAAGTTGATTTTATTTAATGTAGTTTTCGTCAGTAGGAAACGATATCGGGCTGCCGTGATGTTCAGACGCCTTATTGACGAGGATTATCGGTCCGTTATTGTCAGTAATTAATAAACTTTATGTCTCGTTGAGACATCAGGATGAATCCAGTTTGTTTTTACTGATACTGTGTATTTGTGTCTTTACTCTGTAAAAACATTTGATCAGCATTTAAACAAACACAAATGTTCTATTGTTGAATAAAAATGACTCTCAGACCTTCCAGATGTTTCCAAACGTCTTTATTTTTGCTTCTATGCCTTCAAACTGTTTCACTACCACCAAAACCTCACAGGAAGTCGACAGTATGTACAGCGATCGATCGGCGAGCCGGCGGCCGACGCTCCGGCCGCAGCGCAGCCGATAACAGCAAACTTTCACAGAAACTAAATTCAGTCTTTGTCGACGTCAGAAGACGACGACGGAACAGAATAAATAAACCGGTTTAACGTCTGTTTTCACCCTAAAATATCCAAACAAAGTGCTCTAAAAACACAGCGAGCGCTAGCCAGGCGTCCGGCTACAGTATGGCTTCTCAATAACGTACGTTTATTTACATTTGGACAAAAACACAGAGCTGAAAGCGAACGACTCGCAGACACACTCATCCTGCGCTGCTTTACACTGCAGTGCAGGAAATACACGAGGAGTGTTACTGGATATGTGAGGAGTAAATACGACCCGTCAGGGTCAAACAGCCGAGCAGCAGGATGAATCTGATTCGTCCTCCATCAGTCAGCTGATCATCTGATCAGATGATCAGCTGATCAGCTGCTGGAGGAACAAAAGGACGGAGTTGGTTTCCTCTCTGCAGCCGCACAGAAGAACCACAGAGCTGTTCGATGGAAGAAGGAACTGATGGAGTCGGACTGTTCATGCACACGGACTCCACAACACACAGTAGATCTCCAGTAGATCTCCAGTAGATCTCCAGTAGATCACCAGTAGACCTCCAGTAGATCACCAGTAGACCTCCAGTAGATCACCAGCAGATCACCAGTAGACCTCCAGCAGATCACCAGTAGATCACCAGTAGATCTCCAGTAGATCACCAGTAGATCACCAGCAGATCACCAGTAGATCTCCAGTAGATCTCCAGTAGATCACCAGCAGATCACCAGTAGATCTCCAGTAGATCTCCAGTAGATCACCAGTAGATCTCCAGTAGATCTCCAGTAGATCACCAGCAGATCACCAGTAGATCTCCAGTAGATCTCCAGTAGATCACCAGCAGATCACCAGTAGATCTCCAGTAGATCTCCAGTAGATCACCAGTAGATCTCCAGTAGATCTCCAGCAGATCTCCAGTAGATCTCCAGTAGATCTCCAGTAGATCTCCAGCAGATCTCCAGTAGATCTCCAGTAGATCACCAGTAGATCTCCAGTAGATCACCAGTAGATCTCCAGTAGATCTCCAGTAGACCTCCAGCAGATCACCAGTAGATCACCAGTAGATCTCCAGCAGATCTCCAGCAGATCTCTGCCATCTTTAACCCCACAGACATCTGGATCCAGATGTGGTCCACGTGTCCTCGGTGGGAGTCGGTGTGCAGGATCAGACGGGAGGACTCAGAGCTGAACGTCAGGATTTAACGTTTATGGCAACGAAAGTGAAGTCGCTGTTTTTCTGGCGTGTTGCTGGATCACATGACGCACACGTTGGTCCCATATAATACTTACTGTCCTGTAAGCCCCGCCCCCTTAGTAACGGTTGCTAACGTGTCAATCTTTCCATCCTCACTTATTCAGGTTACTGATAACGGTGAAAAACCTTCAAACATTTAAACGTAACAGAAGTAAAAACAGAAGCAATGTCGGACTGCTAGCTAGCTACTCAAGCTAACGTTAGCGCCGCAGTCGACTCTTTAATATTTTGATTTGTTTAAAACAAGAATCTCGTAAAAGGGTCTTAAATATTAACTGATAACAGACATGTAGATAAAGAAACAGCGTTGTTGTTTGAGTCACATTATCAAGACTTTATAAGTCAAACACGTCTTTGTCTGTTCAGGACTCTGAACTCGTAAACTGTTCGTACCTCAGAGAAAAAACTACGTACAAGAAAACTAACGAATGCAACAAATGTTCTTAAATCACTCGTACGTGCATCTTAAGGACAAAACTGTTCCTACGAGCTTCTTGCATGAAGCTTTAAAAACGTCTTGTCGTCTCTGGTCCTCCGTATGTTGTTTGACTCCATCAGTGCCGCCGTCAGCGTGCAGAACTTCCTCTGTGGTGTTTTTACTGCTCGGCAGCGAGAATCAAACAGTTCCAGCGAGTTTTAATCAGCAGAAACACGAACATCAGTGTCTGCGATCGTTTCTACGAATCACACATTAACGCTCGGCCTCGAGGAGAGCGGGCGGCGTCTCTGCTGCCACCCGGCGGCCGTTTCATGTCTCTACATAAAGAATCAACACGGAGCTCCTTCTGCTCACGTCAACATTAATATTCATCATCAATAACTGGATCATGTTTGAGTTTTAAACATGAAACACAGAATAAACACAAACTGCTCCTTTAAAGCTCGACGGCGAGACGTCTGAAGACTTCAAGATGTCCTCGTGAGGAGCGTCACCATGACGACTGTTCAGTCTCGTTGACATCAGACGAGTCAAATTTTCAGCTCTGTCGTCTCCATGACGACGAAGTGATCGGTATCCGATACGCTTCGTCCCGATCACATCGATCAGTCTGCAGAGGAAGTGGACGGATACAAACTTTCACTTTCCTCTCACCAGTCTCACCAGTTTCCAGCATAGTGTCCTCTCACCAGTCTCACCAGTTTCCAGCATAGTGTCCTCTCACCAGTCTCACCAGTTTCCAGCAAGGAGTAAAGTATGGAAGTTCATTAATGACCAAAGAAAACTGACACTATTAAACATTCTTGCACTGTTTTATTTTTCCAACAGCAGAATAAAAATTTTTGATGAATTTTTTCATCTTTTGTGGAAGCACAAAGGTTCAAATTAATTAACTCACATAAACATTTAATGTTTACAAAACTGCACGTGTTTGTCTTTTCTGTTTAAATTGATGTTTAATATTCAGACGTTTTAAACTTGAAGCATCTGTAACATTTATTTCTGTAACGTGTTGGTCGACACGTTTTAACACAGAATCGTTTTATTTTACTTCTGTCTTAAATTTGATCGCACATTTTATCTGTTTCAATATTTTTGTTTTTAAAGTTGAGTGGAGTTAATAAAAAGTCAATAATTGAGTTTGAATTATTTTTAACTCAGTCAGAAGTTTTTAGTCACTAATGAGCTTCCGTACAGCCTGTGTGTGTTTCCTCCATCCAGCATGTAGTTAGACTGCTGAGAGCGCACACACACACACACGCACGCACGCACACACACACACACACACACACGCACACACACACACACACACACACACAGTGAGGAGGAGGTATTGTGTTCCTGTTGCCCTCGGTGACGCATCACCAGCCTCCGTTTGTTTGTTTGTTTGTTTGTTGCCGGGGGAGTCCTGACACCAACCTGACATCCCCCTCCCCCCCTCTTTGCACAGTCACTACGGCAACAGTCCCACGCACTCTTTCCGTCATAAGTGGTCGGCATGGCAACCGGCTCCCGGTCGGTTGCTAGGAGCAGCAGAGCCGCAGCGATGCAGGAGGTCAGTGTGAGGAAATAAAAGTACCTGCTGATTGATCTGCATCATATGAACTAAACGTTGCTTCAGAACGTCCCTGACATGGAGGATGAAACAGGAAGTGGCGGCCAGCAGTTAGTGTTTCCTGAATGTTTGCGTTCCGCTCGTCCTCCTTTGTTTCCTCGCCGTCGACTCAGCTCGGCCAATCGGAGCCCGGCTGAGTTTGAACAGAGAAGGTTTGAAGGAGGATGTCAGGTTGTTACCCATGATGCTTCATGTCCGTCTGCAGCTACACGCTTTGTTTCTCGTCCTGCCGGCTGCTCTGTTTCTGCAGCTCGGGCCGCTTGTTCCCGCCGCCGCCGCCGCCGCCATTCTGCTTTTTGCTTCCATCTCTGCCGCTGTCGCTCTTGGAGGTTGAGGAGGTGACCTTCAAGCTTTTGGACGTCTTGGCGCCGCGTGTCTTCTCCTTGCTGGCGGTGTCCAGCGGCAGCGTGGGGCTGGAGTGCGCCCTCTGCAGGCCGCCGTCGTCAAACAGCCTCGACTCGAAGGCCGTCAGGTCGTCGTCACCGCTCGCCAGCTTGGCGCGCAGCAGCATGGCGTACGTACCGTAGCGGGTTTTCTGCACGAGAGGACAGAGACCAGGTTAGTGATGTCACAGCTGATCAATAAACTGCAAACAGAAGTTATTTTCATTATTAAACATCGATCAGATGTTTACGATTTACGACACAAAGACTAATATTCACATTAACAAGCTTGAATCAGAGAATTTAGCCTCACAGCGATTAATTGATTATCAAAATAGTTAGTTAATAATTAATTAAATATTGGCAACTGATCAATTAATCGACTGAAATAAAGATGTAGTTCATGTTTATTGTTCACATTATATGTACACACAAACGACGACGTGTCTGCTACAATTCAAACTGGTGTCTGACTGGGATCGATGACATCACACCGGTCTGACTGGGATCGATGACATCACACCGGTCTGGAACTTTAAATGAATCTCCAGACTTTGACCTACAAATCTGGAATTTACATATGTTTTCTATCTTTTACTGTTTTTGAGATATCAGAGTTTTAAAGTCTTTTTTTGCTCCTCCTGTGATTTTATAATGAGTGTGTATTGCAGAGTGACATCACCAGGAGCAGCTGGAGGATTTTAGAGTTCACTGCTGAAATATCATCATAAATCTCATGACTTTGGCCAAATCTGACATTAAAATCATATTTTAGTAAAATAAATTTCATGGTGAATCCATTTTAGTTACATAGGTGGCACTACTGAGCACATTGTGGCACTTTATTAGTTAATTGTCTACATTTTATCAAATTTTGCTGCTGCTATAGGTCTAGACTGCCCTTAGTTATGCTGCTATAGGCCTAGACTGCCCTTAGTTATGCTGCTATGGGCCTAGACTGCCCTTAGTTATGCTGCTATAGGCCTAGACTGCCCTTAGTTATGCTGCTATAGTCCTAGACTGCCCTTAGTTATGTTGCTATAGGCCTAAGCTTCCCTTAGTTATGCTGCTATAGGCCTAGACTGCCCTTAGTTATGTTGCTAATAGGCCTAGACTGCCCTTAGTTATGTTGCTACGGGCCTAAACTTCCCTTAGTTATGCTGCTATAGGCCTAGACTGCCCTTAGTTATGCTGCTATAGGCCTAGACTGCCCTTAGTTATGCTGCTATAGGCCTAGACTGTCCCTTAGTTATGCTGCTATAGGCCTAGACTTGCCCTTAGTTGTGCTGCTATAGGCCTAGACTGCCCTTAGTTGTGCTGCTATAGGCCTAGACTGCCCTTAGTTGTGCTGCTATAGGCCTAGACTACCGGGGGGACTTCCCATGATGCACTGGGCTCCTCTCTCCTCTCCTCCATCTCTATGTATTTTATTACTATTAATGCATGTTACTAACTTTACTTCTTCCCCGGAGTTCTTTGTGCTTTCTGATCCACAGGAAGCTCCATAAACCATAAACCATGCTGATGTGCTGACGTCCTTCTTCTGCCCTTCACCAGCTGTTCCTGATGTTGCTGCTGCTTGTTGATTGTCGTTGCTGTTCTCTTTCATTGTGTCCAACCCCCCCCCTTCTCTCTCTCTCTCCCTCTCTCTCTCTCTCCCTCTCTCGCCCACTCAGAGTCGGGGTCTGCTTTAGGTTTCTTCCCGTTAAAGGGGAGTTTTTCCTTCCCGCTGTCACCAAGTGCTGCTCATGGGGGGAACTGTTGGGTTTCTCTTCCTGTAAATTAAAGAGCGTGGTCTAGACCTGCTCCATGTAAAAGTGCCCTGAGATGACTTTGTGTTGTGATTTGGTGCTTTATAAATAAAACTGAATTGAACTGAATTGAATTGAATTTTTCAGCAGACCTGATGTTTGTGCCAAATTTGGTGAGTTTCTGAGCGTTTAGGAGTCAAATTTAAGGTTTCAGTGGCAGAATAATAAAGAAAGAAACACACTAATACAACAGTAGTCCTCTGCCTTTTGTGCTCAGTCCCTTATAATGTGAAGTCCAGAACATGGACCTGCTCACCTCAAACTCCAGGTACTCCTGTCGGAGTTTCTGCTCCTCCAGCTCGCGACCTTTCACCTTTCGGTCTGGGGTCGAGGCAGTGAGGTCGGCCAGCTCGGAGGAAACGGCTCTGAAGCGGCTCTCATGGGATTTGACCTGCTCGTCCTGCGGAGACAAGATGACAACTTGAACCTGAAACCCGACAGGAAACCGCCGCAGATTCGACCGATCAGATGATGATCAATGAGACGATCAATACCTGGGACAGTTTGGTGTTGGATCCCGGCAGCAGAGGTCGACTGAATCTCTTCTGAGAGCCGATCGCCGCCGGGAAAGGTGGAGCAGAAAACATGGCGGCCACGACGTTGATGCGCGTGATCCAGGATTGCATCTGCTCTGCATTCCTGCAGCGAGACAGACGGATCAATACTGGAGGTTAAAAGACGTCAGCTGATCGTCCCGACATTCAACATGAGTCAGGCCGAAGAGTTCAAGACATTTAAAGTATAGAAATAAACTTCAGTTTGGTGACGAAACTGTTTCTAAATGTGACTTTAAAGGAAAAGTTCACACTGGGAGCACTGGGAGCACTGGGGACACTGGGAACACTGGGAGCACTGGGAACACTGGGAACACTGGGGACACTGGGAACACTGGGAACACTGGGGACACTGGGAACACTGGGAGCACTGGGAGCACTGGGAACACTGGGAGCACTGGGAACACTGGGGACACTGGGGACACTGGGGACACTGGGAACACTGGGAGCACTGGGAACACTGGGGACACTGGGGACACTGGGAGCACTGGGAGCACTGGGAACACTGGGAGCACTGGGAGCACTGGGAACACTGGGAACACTGGGGACACTGGGAACACTGGGAACACTGGGAGCACTGGGAACACTGGGAGCACTGGGAACACTGGGAGCACTGGGAACACTGGGAACACTGGGAGCACTGGGAACACTGGGGACACTGGGGACACTGGGAACACTGGGAGCACTGGGAGCACTGGGAGCACTGGGAACGTCCTTTAACTGATCAGATTGATCTGTGAGATGATAAACTAATCAGTCAGTCAGATTGATAATCAGATGTTCTTACGGCGCCTGGAACAGGAACACCCTCCAGTCGGCGGTCCTCAGGTAGAACACGTTGGGTCTCTTACTGTAGTCGGCGGCTCTCATGGCGAGCGAGTGGTGGATGGAAACGGCGTTCTTCACGTCCTCCTCCGTCAGCTCGCGCTCTGCACGATACTCATCCTATCAGCCAATCACAACGCAGCATAACATCAGCATCCAATCATGTTGAAACTGCTGTAAACATTCTCTGATATACACATTAACCACGACTCCCAGCCAGCCAATCAGAGAGCTGCGGGAGGAAACATCCAATCAGAGAGCGCTGCTGACACTGACGCAGGGAGACGTTAGAGATCTTTATTTAGATAAAAACAAAGCAGGTTTTGTTTCTTCAGGAAATAAAGTGAAATGTTTAAAGTTTCCTTTTAAATTCAGAATAATTTAATATTTTGTAATGAAGAGAAAATATGAGACAAACAGGAAGTTTCTCTGATAAAAGTTTCCTTCTGAAAACCGAATAAATTAATTTGTAATAATAACGAAAATGTCATTAAATCACATGAAAAACAATCGATCAATAAAAACACTGAATTCAATCAATCAATCAATAAAAACACTGAATTCAATCAATCGATCAATAAAAACACTGAATTCAATCAATCGATCAATAAAAACAACATCATTGATCTACTCTACTCCTCTGCTGCTCCAGTGGGATTCACAGCAATCATCTTGTCCATCTGCCGCTGGATCGCGTCGCTGCCACTCGCACCATGTGGATTTTTAAGCTGCTTCTTTGGACTGCGCTATGTTTGACGCTCACAACCGCAAACCCTGCCGCTCTGTTACACGGTAACGGAGCTGTTGCGCCTCCGGACCTTCTCCAGGATCCTCCCACCCCAGCTCATCCTCCTCGTGCAGCATTCGACACCATCTCCCATCCACTACTTCTAAACCGCCTGGCTGGCATTGGGATCACTGGTACTGCACTCTCCTGGATAACATCATACCTCACTGACCGTCAACAATTCATTCAACTAAGGAATCACAAGTCTGGGACTGCAGGTGTTTCACTGGGTGTTCCCCAGGGGTCAGTCCTGGGTCCACTTCTCTTCATCATCTACCTCCTTCCCCTTGGGCACTCTCCTCCGTCACCATGGGATCCATTTCCACTGCTACGCTGACGACACACAGGTCTACATCTCCTCGAAACCCACCACTGCAACCCCCCCCCCCCCCCCCCCCCCCCCACCTCCCTCATCACCTGCCTCGACGACATCCGGAGCTGGATGAGCAGGAACTTTTTGAAACTGAATGGCAATAAAACCGAGGCTCTGGCTCATCGGCTCCAAATCAAACATCACTAAATTTCAAAGCGCCACGGGTCCACCCATCATCATCGACGGTTTCCCCGCACCCTTTGCCCCCCAAGTCAAGAGCCTCGGCGTTATCCTGGACAGCACCCTCTCATTTGCACCACATATTCAAAACATCACCCGGACTGCATTTGTTACCTCCGTAACATCTCCAGACTCCGCCCATCACTTTCCAAACCCAGCACTGAAATCTGGTTCATTCTTTTGTCACATCCCGCATTGATTACTACTGCGACGCACTTCTCACTGGACTTCCAAACAAACTCATTAACAAACTGCAAATGATTCAAAACTCGGCTCGCCCGGATCATCACCCGCACTAAATCATCTGACCACATCACCCCTGTCCTCATCCACCTTCACTGGCTCCCTGTTCAACAACGCATCCAATACAAAAACCTCCTCCTCACCTATAAAGCTCTCCATAACTCAGCTCCAACCTCCGTGACCTCCTCCAGGAATACACTCCCTCCCGCTCCCTCCGTTCATCCTCTACTGGACTCTTATCCACTCCCACACCTCGCCTCAGTACCATGGGTGCCCGAGCCTTCAGCTGCTCAGCACCCAGGCTCTGCAACTCTCCCTCCACACATAAGACAGTCAGACTCTATCACCTCATTTAAAACTCACCTGTTCAAACTGGCACGCTCACTTTAATCAGACTTCATCTCACCTGTTTGCTCTCCTTCTTTTTTGTATATACTCGATGTGTGTTTTCTCTATTTTACTTATTTGACGCTATTGTTGATTTTATCCCTTGTCAGGTGACCTTGAGTGTCATGAAAGGCGCCTCCAAGATGAAATGTATTATTATCGGCAGAGGGGCTGATGGGTAATGTAGTTGTTTACCTTCTGCAGGTAGAGCACCAGACCCTTCAGCATGGCGTAGAAAGACTTCCATCCCCTCTTCCCCCGCGGCGCTGCAGGGAGCAAGGCATCATGGGAAAATATGTCACATCAGATAAATACAGTTATTGATCCTTTCATTATCAATTCACTTTACTTTGATCAGATGGATTGTTTTTTGAACTTTAACTTCACATAATGTTGATATAACTGAGTTTAAACTGCTATAAACCGTATATATAATATATATATAGTTTATATATAACTATATATATATATATATATAACTATATATATATAGTTATATATATATATATATATATATATATATAGATGTGGTTTATCTATGTTTGTGAGCTGCAACGTTTAGTCGCCTGATAGAAAATTGATCTCAAATTAATTTGATAATTGATCGATCGTTTCAGTTTCTTGTTTAAAATGTGTCAACGCTGCGTGAACGATCGTTAAATGATTCATCAGCTTCTAATTAGTTTCTAATTAGTTTCTACTGTGTTCAGTAGAAAACAGTAGAAACTTCATCGTCATACTTCTCTTTCCATCGGGGTCGGCGTGGACTTTGCGGACCAGGAAGCCGTTCTTGTAGAGCTCGCCGTCGGCCTGCTGGGCGACGCCCACCAGCGGGTTTCCTCCGCTGCCCAGACGCCTCATGGTGTGGGAGGCGGAGTCAGTCCGCACGTCCGCCAGCTCCGACAATCGACTTCCTCAACTCCTCTTCATCGCTTCACAGGGAATGAGGACAGAATCATCTTCATCATCATCATCATCATCATCATCATCATCATCATCATCATCCCCACATCGTCATGGAAACATCTAATCTCAGATAATCTCACCTCTTAATCTCATCGTTTTAATTTCGTCGTTTTAATCTCGTCGTCTTCATGTTGAAATCATGAAAGTCAAGAAATGTCCTGATAGTTTTCATATTTCTGGTCATCAGATCGGGTCTCATCTGGTCTTTAATCCTAAATAATCTCATATATTTAATATTCCATCCATCGTCTCATCATCTGCTTGTATAATCTGATTATTTAATCTCATGATTTTCTCATTTTGTTTCTTCTTAAATCTTCATTTTATCATCATCAGTTCATCAACATCAGCGTCATCTAAACCTGCCCAACCCTCAAACAGTCTCACGCTCTCGTCACGTATGACGTCACGCTGTTGTCACGTATGACGTCACGCTCTCGTCACGTATGACGTCACGCTCTCGTCACGTATGACGTCACGCTCTCGTCATCTCGTCTTCTCATCAGTCTCATATTTGAATCATTTCATCTTTATCTTCTTTCACTTCAACATATTTCACGTTTTCTCACATGATGCTTTTTATAACGATCGTGTTTTATGTGAAATCGTGTCGTGATGTTTGTTCGTGTACGGAGTCTTAATGTGTGTCCACAGCGCCGGGACGCTGACCTGTAATTACAGCCGGGAAAGAGGCAGGGAACGGTTACCACGGCAACACGGGTTTAAATAAGGGTGTCAGGGCAGCACAGAGAACAAACGTTCACTCACATCGTCCACTGAAGCTTCTCATTCTTGATGGAGCTGTACAGCATCTGCAGAGAGAAACACATGTTCATATATACATACACACACATGTATATACACACACACATGTAACTGTAACCCTGTACAGCATCTGCTGTAACGATGACCTTTGACCTTTTGATGTGAAAGGTCATCACTTTTATATTATTAGACACCGTGTATGAATGTGTTTGGTGAGGTCACAGCGACCTTTGACCTTTTATCACTAAACTCTGAGGGTTAGATGTCATCTTAAACTGTGGCGGGCGGCGGCGTGGCGGGCGGCGGCGTGGCGGGCGGCGGCCTTAAAGAACGCACAGAGCAGCTGACGCAAGCACGCCGCCGTCCAAACTTCACAAATAATTAGAATAATTAGAAACAGTAAATATGTTTTCTATGTTTCTCACATTATAAACAGAGTTTGTGTTTACAGTCGTTTCTACTTTTTTTACATTAAAGCACTTCCTGTTCAGATGGAACTAAACGCCACGACACGCCGAGACCGTCGATGACATAAAATAACATGAAAAGGAAAATAATTTCTTTCTGCTTCATTAACGGTAGGAAATAAAGATACTTTATCATTTTATTTCTGAAAACTCGACACTTCCTGCAGTTTCACTAAATAAGGAAGTGATGTCATGAAGAGACATAACTTCAAAGTAAAAGTCTCCCAGACTTTTATTGTGTAAGACTGCCGCAGAAAGTTTCGAGTTTCACTGACGGCAAAAAAAACAGAAACTCTGCTGCGATTTCAAACACTGAATATAATTTCTATCTCCTCCTCCTCCTCCTTCTCCTCTTCCTCCTCCTCCTCCTCACTCTCTCCTCTCCTCTCCTCCTCCTCCTCCTCCTCCTCCTCTTCCTCCTCCTCTTCTCCCTCTCCTCTTCTCCTCTTCTTCCTCTTCCTCCTCCTCCTCCTCCTCCTCCTCCTCCTCCTCTTCCTCCTCCTCCACCTCCTCCTCGGTAGTGTCTCTGACCTTCTTCTTGCGGTTCTGCCGGTGCTTGCTGGGCGTCCTGGGTTTTTCCCAGCAGGTCTGGGAAGGCCAGCGGTTTCAGGGATCGGGACCTGGGGGGTTCTGGGATAGCGGAACGGGTCGGTGTCTCTCTGGAGTCGCGGCCTGCTCCGGACCGAGCAGAGAGCTAGCGTGACCCGCATGCGGCCCGTCGAGTGGATGCTGTTGACGCCGATCATTGCGGCGAGTTCAGAGTCTCTTTGAGGTCAAAAGAAACTTTAAAGACGAAACGAAGAAGAAAAAGTCTGTAAAGAGTCTGAAGGTCCGAACCGCCACCACGTCTACGATCCGTCACTCCAGCCGACGCTCCGTCAGCTGATCGCAGCAAACAACAAAAACAAACGTCAGAGCCGACAGACGGGATCTCCCAGCTGTGTGTGTGTGTGTGTGTGTGTGTGTGAGTGAGTGTGTGTGTGTGAGTGTGTGTGAGTGTGTGTGTGTGTGTGTGTCAGTCAGTCATGTGACTCTTCCGTCCTGCTGATCACAGAAAACGTCCAAAAACATTAAAATCCAAATCGCTGCTCAGATTTTCTTTTCTGCAGATTTCAGAGGACGATCGTCTGATCGCAGCAGCAGAATCACCAGACTGCAAATAAAGCTGCGTGACGACGGAGGAAACACAGCAGCAGGAGGAGCAGGAGGAGAAGGAGGAGAAGGAGCAGGAGGAGAAGGAGCAGGAGGAGCAGGAGGAGCTGGAGGAGCAGGAGGAGAAGGAGCAGGAGGAGCAGGAGGAGATGGAGGAGCAGGAGGAGAAGGAGCAGGAGGAGCAGGAGGAGATGGAGGAGAAGGAGCTGGAGCAAGAGGAGCAGGAGATGCAGGAGCAGGAGATGCAGGAGCAGGAGGAGCAGGAGCAGGAGGAGCAGGAGCAGGAGGAGCAGCTCTCACATCCCAAAACCCACAAAAAAAAACAAGAACAAACGAGGAAATCCTAAAACTGAGAGAGAGAGAGAACCCGAAACAGACGTCACAACAAGCCACCTGACGGAGGAGGGAGGAGGGAGGAGAGAGGAGGGAGGAGGGAGGAGGGAGGAGGATAGAAGAAGGGAGGAAGGAGGGAGGAAGGAGGAAGAAGGGAGGAAGGAGGGAGGAAGGAGGAAGAAGGGAGGAAGGAGGGAGGAGGGAGGGAGGAGGGAGGATAGAAGGAGGAGGGAGGAGGATAGAAGAAGGGAGGAAGAAGGGAGGAAGGAGGGAGGGAGGAGGGAGGGAGGAGGTTAGAAAAGGAGGATGCAGAGAAAAGCGAGGGATGAGGAGAAAGAGGAGGTTCTTGTTGATTGAAGAGAGAATCTTCCCTTCTCCTCCTCTTCAGATCTTCAACTTCTCCTCCTCTTCTTCTCCTCCTCTTCGTCGCTTGTTGTCGTCTTCCTCCTGCAGGAGAATCCCTCCGTCAGGTGGATGTGAGCTCACTCCTCCCCCTCCCCCCGCCTCCTCCTCCTCCTCTTCTTTTTGTCTTCTTCGCTGAGGAGTGTTTGCTCGCTCGCCCTCCTCCCTCTCTTCTCTCTTTTTTCCCTCCCTCTCTCAATGCGCATTTTCTCTCAGCTGCAGCAGCCAATCAGAGAGCAGGGACAGCAGCTTCAGCCCGCCCCCTGCTCTCCTCAAAGCTGTCAATCATCCAAGACTCACAGAGCTGAATGTAAATGCAGCCGAGAGACGAGAAACTCATCTCATCAAGTACTGATACAAAAATAACAACAACAATAACAATAATAATAATAACACACACATATATATCAATAATATATATATATATATATATATATATATATTGATCAAACCGCACAAACCACAGAAGAAGAAGAAGGCAGCGGCGAGCGCTGGGAGCACTGGGAGCACTGGGAGCGCTGGGAGCGCTGGGAGGGCTGGGAGCGCTGGGAACACTGGGAGCGCTGGGAGCACTGGGAGCACTGGGAGCACTGGGAGCACTGGGAACACTGGGAGGACTGGGAGCGCTGGGAGGACTGGGAGGACTGGGAGCGCTGGGAGCACTGGGAGCACTGGGAGCACTGGGAACACTGGGAGCGCTGGGAGGACTGGGAGCACTGGGAGCACTGGGAGCACTGGGAGCACTGGGAGCACTGGGAGCAGCTATACTGTATATATATAAACTGTACAGGCAGTTCTATCTGTTATAGTGAACCGTCCTTCTGGCCCGTACTCTGAATTCTCAGAGTTTTTATCAAACTTAGTCTCCAGTGCAGATAAAGAAATTACAGCAGGTGACGTTAACATGTTGATAACGAGTCTCTGCACTGCTTTGATCCACAGGAAGCTCCATAAACCATAAACCATGCTGGTGTGTTGGCGTCCTTCTTCTGCCCTTCACCAGCTGTTCCTGCTGCTTGTTGATTGTTGTTGCTGCTCTTTCATTGTGTCCAACCCCCCCCTTCTCTCTCTCTCTCTCTCTCTCTCTCTCTCTCTCTCTCTCTCTCGCTCTCTCTCGCCCACCCAGAGTCGGGGTCTGCTTTAGGTTTCTTCCCGTTAAAGGGGAGTCTTTCCTTCCCGCTGTCACCAAGTGCTGCTCATGGGGGGAACTGTTGGGTTTCTCTTTCTGTAAATTAAAGAGCGTGGTCTAGACCTGCTCCATGTAAAAGTGCCCTGAGATGACTTTGTGTTGTGATTTGATGCTTTATAAATAAAACTGAACTGAATATATTTTTTATTATGTGTCTGTTTAATGTGTTACAGACACACTGGTGATTTTGTTTTGTTGTTGTGTGTGTGTGTGTACTGTGTGTGTGTGTGTGTGTGTGTGTGTGTGTGTGTGTGTGTGTGTGTGTGTGTGTGGTACCTTCAGCAGATCTTTAGGGAAATCTTTTCCATTGTTGAGTCCTTCCAGGTTGGAGATGAACTGACTGCTGGACATCCTCTTCCCCACGTTCTGTACGCACACACACACACACACACACACACACACACACACACACACACACACACACACACAGTTCAGCTACAGCCATCAATAATCGCAGGTGAGATTATTTTATATGATGTCAGATTATTATTATCAGCTTTCAGTGAACAGCTGCTGAACAGACGGAGTTAACTGCAAGTTTATGCTTCATTTCACCAAATAAGGAGTTCCTGTCTGACTCTGAGTCAGCTGACACATCAGCTGATGTGTCAGCTGACTCTGAACACGAAAGGGGTTTAAATTGACTCACGTTTCCATGCAGGTCTGTGTTCAACAGCATCACAGCACAGGTCAGAGTGTGGACGCTGTCTGAGACACACAAGGAGGAGAGAGAGACAGCTGAGAGCCAAGAATAAGTCATGATACTAGAAACAGACAGTCAGACAGTCAGACAGTCAGTCAGTCAGACAGTCAGTCAGACAGTCAGTCAGACAGACAGACAGTCAGACAGTCTGTCAGTCAGTCAGTCAGACAGTCAGACAGTCAGTCAGACAGTCAGTCAGTCAGACAGTCAGTCAGACAGACAGACAGACAGTCAGACAGACAGACAGTCAGTCAGTCAGTCAGACAGTCAGTCAGACAGACAGACAGACAGTCAGACAGACAGACAGTCAGTCAGTCAGTCAGACAGTCAGTCAGACAGACAGACAGACAGTCAGACAGACAGACAGTCAGACAGACAGTCAGTCAGTCAGTCAGACAGTCAGTCAGTCAGACAGTCAGTCAGACAGACAGACAGACAGTCAGACAGACAGACAGTCAGACAGTCAGTCAGTCAGTCAGACAGTCAGTCAGTCAGACAGACAGACAGACAGACAGTCAGACAGACAGACAGTCAGACAGTCAGTCAGTCAGTCAGACAGTCAGTCAGTCAGACAGACAGTCAGTCAGTCAGTCAGACAGTCAGTCAGTCAGTCAGACAGACAGTCAGTCAGTCAGTCAGACAGTCAGTCAGACAGACAGACAGTCAGACAGTCTGTCAGTCAGTCAGTCAGACAGTCAGACAGTCAGTCAGACAGTCAGTCAGTCAGACAGTCAGTCAGACAGACAGACAGACAGTCAGACAGACAGACAGTCAGTCAGTCAGTCAGACAGTCAGTCAGACAGACAGACAGTCAGTCAGTCAGACAGACAGACAGTCAGACAGACAGACAGTCAGACAGACAGTCAGTCAGTCAGTCAGACAGTCAGTCAGTCAGACAGTCAGTCAGACAGTCAGTCAGACAGACAGACAGACAGTCAGACAGACAGTCAGTCAGTCAGTCAGACAGTCAGTCAGACAGACAGACAGACAGTCAGACAGACAGTCAGTCAGTCAGTCAGACAGACAGTCAGTCAGTCAGTCAGACAGTCAGTCAGTCAGTCAGACAGTCAGTCAGTCAGACAGTCAGTCAGACAGACAGTCAGTCAGACAGACAGACAGTCAGACAGACAGTCAGTCAGTCAGACAGTCAGTCAGTCAGACAGTCAGTCAGACAGTCAGTCAGACAGACAGACAGACAGACAGTCAGACAGACAGACAGTCAGACAGTCAGACAGTCAGTCAGTCAGTCAGACAGTCAGTCAGACAGACAGACAGACAGTCAGTCAGACAGACAGTCAGACAGACAGTCAGTCAGACAGACAGTCAGTCAGTCAGACAGACAGACAGTCAGACAGACAGTCAGTCAGTCAGACAGTCAGTCAGACAGTCAGTCAGACAGTCAGTCAGACAGACAGACAGACAGTCAGACAGACAGACAGTCAGACAGTCAGACAGTCAGACAGTCAGTCAGACAGACAGTCAGACAGACAGACAGACAGTCAGACAGACAGGTACCTTCAGTTGTCTCACTCTCAGGGTTGCTCTGCATGTATCTTCTGGAAAAGTGAGCGAGGATTCTCTCTCTCTCCTGAGTTTCTCCCATCAGAGCAAACTGCCTCAAAAACGTCCTGAAACAACAACGTTTAGTTAACGAGCTCGTTAGTGAGTTAAAGGAGCTGATAACCAGCTCGTTAGTGAGTTAAAGGAGCTGATAACCAGCTCGTTAGTGACCTGAAGGAGCTGATAACCAGCTCGTTAGTGAGTTAAAGGAGCTGATAACCAGCTCGTTAGTGACCTGAAGGAGCTGATAACCAGCTCGTTAGTGAGTTAAAGGAGCTGATAACCAGCTCGTTAGTGAGTTAAAGGAGCTGATAACCAGCTCGTTAGTGAGTTAAAGGAGCTGATAACCAGCTCGTTAGTGACCTGAAGGAGCTGATAACCAGCTCGTTAGTGAGTTAAAGGAGTACTGCTGCTCTGCGCTGCTCTGATAAACAGGAGACTCACAGGTGAACCATCGGCAGACGAAACAAGACAAAGACTTGAGATACAAACGTAACTCGGAGGTCACAGAGCTGTGATTAGAAACTGATCAATAACTGGTTCAGGACTGGTCTCAGGCTTTCAGCACCGCAGCAGAACTCTCTGCTGTTTGCTGTTCTGGTTCTCCACCTGGCTTCAATAAACACTTTCACTGAAGATGCTGAACATCACTCAGAAATCCACAACAGTGAGCTGATAATTATTGATATGAATCTATCATCTTCTCTGATTATACTTCTATCAGTAAATATAGCCGATCAGAGTCTGTATCGATACATAATCAATACTAAAGGACTGACCTGAGCGCCTGGTCGATGGTCAGACCGGAGAAGTTAAAGTTGCTGAGATATTCTTCTGCGACCATCTGACTGAACTCGTTACTATGGAGACAGAGAGGGTGACGGTTAGGCGGCCAATCATCAGCCTGAATGGTTTTCATGATGAACAGGAACCTACTTCTTGCCGAGGTGTCGCGCCACGTCAGACTTCCTGAAGCCGTCCAGGCTGTAGAGCCGTTTGGCGAGCCGTCTGGCGGCCTGCAGGTCGGCCTTCGTGCCGTTCGCCAGCGCGTCGTCGCTGCCGCCGAGCGCCAGGCGCTCCGCCACGTCGGCCTGCGGGTACAGCAGCTCGGGAGGACGGTTCACCGGACGCTCCCTGATTCAACAGAGAGAGGAGGCGGCGTGTCAGGACTTTCACATCCTTATTCTCCAAACGAAAGAGTTCGTTCCTCTTCACACTTCCTCCTTTCAGCTGAAGTCTGAACATAGTTATTATATTTATTACAACTAAAGCCTGAACATTCAACAGTTTTCATTTTGAATGTTATATCATCTGTTTTTAATGAGAATAAACACAAATAATGTGATTATAAATGAATTATAACATTTTATTCATTTACTGAAGACTGTTACCAGAAACCAAGAGAGGTCAAAGGTCACAGCACAGAGGAGAACTGAAGTTCATGTCGATATAACGTCATACACTTTTTCTTTAGTATCAGCAGTAATCCATGTTGTGTGTTGCCATGGTAACAGTGTAAACAGAAAGTGAGAGGTGTGAACAGAATAATTTGACATCAAACAGCCGACTGACTTAAAGCTGATAAAATGTTAGAAACTGTTCCTGCAGGACAGCGAAGCTTTAATTCAACACTGCTGGAAAAAGTTTATACTGTTTGAAACATTTGGATCAATCAAAGTGAAGTTTAGTAAAGTTGAGTCGAGCTGAGACGTGATATCAGTGAGGCAAATATCTAAATGCTCCACTGTGTTCACCAGCTCGTCTGCAGCTAACTGAGCAGTGAACAGTGAGCGACGCTCTGAGAGCCGCTGAGAGTGAAACAACAGTAAAGTTACAGCCGGACAGAAAAACAATGAACTGTGAAGCCGAGAGGAGCTGCAGGTTCATCACTCACACACAAACACATCAGTTACAGAAACATGACAGACGTCTAATTCATTCTGCTGCTTTAAAGCACAAATAATTAAACTGACTGAGGATGAACTCAACAGTCACATTTGAACACAGTTTGTCAGAATTCAGACTCATCGGCTGTTTTTAGTTTCCTGATTCTGATATCTGATGGGAAACAAACAACCAGCTCCACCTGTCCTGCATGCAAATCATCACATGCAAACTTCACCAAGTTTCATCCAGCAAACTTCATGAATGTTCTTCTGGTCTGTGTGAACATGCAGATCTGATGTTTCCTTTTACAGCCTCGCTGACTGCAGACTATTTATAACTGCAGACGTTCTGCTGCATCGACCGGCGTCCCCTCAGGGATCAATACAGCCTCCTGTCCTCTCACTCCACCCGGGCAGAGCGCCGTACTATTATTAATGTAACGCACCTCTCTGCTGCTGCTGCTGCTGCGATACCGTGTCCGTTCTCCATCAGCTGATCTTCAACAAACTGACGGCTCGACCGTCGGGAGGAAACATCAGAGTTGTGAGTCAGAAAGAGGGAAGTGTGGACTTCATCTGCTTCCCTTCATGCCTCAACTTCCCTCCAAACACGCGGCAGGTGTTTCACGTCAAACTACTTTCATCTTTCTTCTGCATGTTTAAACATATTTACAGCTCTTCATCGTAGCTCCTCCTCCTCCTCCTGTGAGACCATGAGCTGAAAATGATGCTGATGATGTCATAGTGATGTCAGCAGACCTCTAACATTTGAAACTCTGCATCACAAACATGAAGAGTACAGGAAGACACTGTCCAGGTGCATTATGGGAAATGTAGGATCGAATGTTTCCACCTCGGCTGCTCAGATTCAAATTCTGTTTTTTATAAAGTGCTTCTTTATTTTTACATTTTTACTCTGACCCAGTATAACATAAATAATAAATAACCTTTATTATTCTTATCGTCCCGTCGACGGAAGCAAACGTCTCATTCATGTTTCTCACACTTCATCATTTTACAAGCAAAGAATATTTATCCATTGATCCATTAATTTGGAAATCAATGGCTGTTCTGAAACACGAGTTAACCTCCGTGTGGTTGCCGGGGAAACGTCTTGGTAGCGAGGAGTCGATTCATCGATGACGTAACTTTTTCATGAAAGAATATCAAATATTTAAAGATTTGAAGACGTCAGCTGCTCTGAGTCACATGATGATCTGAAGCGGCACGCCGGCGATGATTCTGATCACATGACGCAGCTTCGTGCTTAAAACATGACGTGACGTAACTCTGATGTTCTGTCGTATATTTCATTCAACTTCCATCATTTTATTATTTCATTTTGCTTTTGTCACCTTCATATATTTCATTTCTATTATTATTCCATTCTGTAAACAGATTTAAAATTTAATTTTAATATTATTTTGTCTATTTCGTTATTTATGATGACCTTACTTCATGTTCTTTATTCTTCTTTGTAATAAACTGAGTCCAGTTCATAAATATATGAAAACACGGAGAGGAACCGTCGTAAACAACAAACATCTAAACATCTTCAGTCTTAATTATGAGACTCAGTTTTAATCACCTCATAAAACTACAGTTCCATTAAAACATTTATAAAACGCAGCGCTGCTTTTCTCCCGCCTGCAGAGCCGCAGAGTGAATGTGAGTCCGGATGTTTCCGTCCAACACCACCCATTCATCCAGGACAGAAATAACCTCCGCAGCAGCAGCGGTGAGGGAACTTCACTCAACAGGACGCCAGGAAACGCTTGTTTTCTTATTTTTCTTACCCAGCAGCCACCGGGAGCCGGCCCGTCTCTGGCTGCAGACACACAGATGAGTATTTATGTCTCTGCTGCTGCTTTTAGTCCATCTGAACAAAACAAATCACTGTTTCTCTCTGTAGAGTTAAAACATGTAAGAAATAGCTGCTGACATGCTGCGTTCAACAGCAAATACTCAGCATAACCTTCAGTCAGGTTTACTGACGGAAACTAATTCATGTTGAACGACTGTGTGATGGATTGATCAGAGAAAGAGGAAAAGAAAGACTTCCTTTCTTTCTCCAGAGAGGAAAAACAGTCGAGAGAGAAAACGATGAACAGAGAAAGACACACTGTTATTTTCCAGGGTGTGTCAGTCAGCGCTCATTCATCCAGCCTGAAAGCACAACAAGCAAACCGCCGACACAACACTCAGATTAAACACCGACACACAACACTCAGATTAAACACTGACACACAACACTCAGATTAAACACTGACACACAACAACACTCAGATTAAACACCGACACACAACACTCAGATTAAACACTGACACACAACAACACTCAGATTAAACACCGACACACAACACTCAGATTAAACACTGACACACAACACTCAGATTAAACACTGACACACAACACTCAGATTAAACACTGACACACAACACTCAGATTAAACACTGACACACAACAACACTCAGATTAAACACTGACACACAACAACACTCAGATTAAACACTGACACACAACAACACTCAGATTAAACACTGACACACAACATGCTCATGAAGTCATTACAGGAAGACTCGGATCAATAAAGTAATGAATAGAAACGTAGAACTGTTTTTATTCTCTTCTACTAACGATGAGCGACAGACGGCTCTGCTGTTACAGAGGGACTTCCTGTTGGTTCTAAAACTATCCTGACAGACTAAGAGAGGTTGCAGAGTGAAACCAAAGAGCTGAGCTCTTCTGTTTTATTATCTTCCTTTTTAAAGGAGCGATGGAGTCGAGCGTTCTTCACAGTGAGTCTGCAGCAACAACACGATT
Organism: Euthynnus affinis; assembly: GCA_029490765.1. Lineage (NCBI taxonomy): Eukaryota > Metazoa > Chordata > Actinopteri > Scombriformes > Scombridae > Euthynnus > Euthynnus affinis. The sequence continues at coordinate 30,365,320 of CM055852.1, forward strand.
ATCAGTTTGACAGGAAATAAAACCAACACAAGAGTCTCTGAAGTGAGTTTGTGTGTTTGGGTTCAGGCTGAAAGACCGTCAGTTCAGGAAAGATCATAATTGGGTTAAAATAACTTCTTACACACACACACACACTTATATATTATATAAATATATATAAGTATATATATTATATATATTATATAGCCTGAATGATGTATCTGCATTTTTTGGGATACTGATCAGTCTTGATCTTGTCACCTGATTATTATTATTATTATTATTATTATTATTATTATTATTATTATTAATAAATAATCTGTCAGTAGGGACAGACTGGACAAACTAATCTCTGCGTCAGAAGCAGCATCTCTACAACGAGCTGATGAAACGAGATCTCATCAACAGGACAGTCTGGACTAACAGCCTCCTCCATCTGGTTTGGACACTAAAAACAAATAGTCATTAGGTTATTACTCCATTATTAATTATTACTTTAGCAGCTCCATTCATCATCACACAGTGGCGTTCATCTTATCTAATGCCAAAACTGTATAAACTGCATAAACGTCCTCGTCCTTCTTCAGATGGTAAACAGCTCCTATGAGCTCCGTCAGGCCTCAGCCATGCTTGATCTATAATAGATGCTGGTAGAAAACTTCTTCCAAACTGCAGAGGAGACCCTCTGAGAGCCTGGGGGAGTTTAGTTCAGCAGAAACTTCACTAAAAACAGGAAGGTTCATTATGAATTCTGTTAGAAGTGATGCAGCGCCGAGTTACTGCTGAGTCAGATCACCGAGTTCAAGCAGCTTCACACTCAAACTCAACAAAAACACAGAAAGTCTTCAGGACGCTGCTCAGAGGATCAGAGTAACCTGAGGGTCACATGACCTTCTTATCAGAGTTCAGATCTGCCGTTTCTGATTCGTCCCTGAACGCATCACACAGAAACGTCGTCAAACATCAGTGACTGTTAACATCAGCAGCACAAACACCTTTCTCTCCTTCTAACTGGAAACCTTTTTACAGCGTGAAACTCAGACGTCACTGAACTTATTGATCCAGTTTGGCAGCCTGATGACACATTAAAGAGCAACTTAACCCTTATTTTAGCTTCAACACTGGGAGGGGAGTGAAACTATCATCAATTCATTTATTATTCAACTTCTGTTTTTACAAAAGACATTTAACTTTCATTACTGAAACACTGTGAATGATCAGTGATGAAGCTGCTGACAGTGACCTTTATCACCACGCTGTTCAGCTCCATCTGAACTCTGACAGATGTTTACTGTCCTCTTCACACAAACATTAAAGCTCCTACTTTAATCTCTGTATCATGTGCGACCAGTAGGAGACATTTGACCATCATCTGAACGAGCTCGTCCAGTCCCGAAATATTACAAAAATAAGACCAATATTATCCTCTATTGATCCTGAACGATTAATCCACACATTCATTTTCTGGCGGCTAGACTAGCATAATCCTGCACCTGCAGCCAGACCTCTAACCAGAACCAGTCCTCCCAGCTTCCCTCCACTGACACGACCCTGCTGGTTACTCTCTAACCGCGCCCAAAGCTCCTTCCTCATTTCACTTCTCGACCGCTTCGATCCTCAGATCTCAGCCTTTTATCTGTCCGATCCGAAGCGGATCAGGTGTCAGCAGCGTTACCTTCAGTCTGTGAGACCTGCTGACTGGTTTAAACTGGTTTAAACTGGTTTATATTTTCCTGTTCTTCTTCCATTCCAGTTTGGTTTGTTTCTGTCTGTGCAGAGTTAGATTTTATATTGTAAATAGTTCATCTCTATGTGTTTGTGAAGCACTTTGTTTCTCTGTTTATTTACTTTAATATCTAATATCACGGATATCGCAGGGCTGTTTTTATTAGTGACAAACAAAACAAGTGTTTGTTTATACTCAGAAATTTTGTTCTTATCTTTTCAAAAAGATTGAATGTTTCATAAACGATTGTCAGAGATTTAAACACTAAATATAAAACACACGTCAGGTTAGGTGTGAGTAAAGTGAAACTGAAAGAAAACGAATGTCTCCGCTTTGTTTTGGTTCTTTAATTTGAAGTTTCAGAGACTCTGAAACAACATTTAGACATCGGTGGTAAATGTGGACTGATCTGGATCTCTGAGCCTTCAGAAGGTTCACACATCCCGATAAACCAGAATCCAACTGAAGGTACGTCTCAAACTGAGCCTCCTAACCCCAGACCTGGACCAGGACCCCTCACTGCAGGGGTCCAGACCTGGACCAGAACCCCTCACTGTAGGGGTCCAGACCTGGACCAGGACCCTTCACTGTAGGGGTCCAGACCTCACTGTAGGGGTCCAGACCTCACTGTAGGGGTCCAGACCTGGACCAGGACCCCTCACTGTAGGGGTCCAGACCTGGACCAGAACCCCTCACTGTAGGGGTCCAGACCTCACTGTAGGGGTCCAGACCTGGACCAGGACCCCTCACTGTAGGGGTCCAGACCTGGACCAGACCCCCTCACTGTAGGGGTCCAGACCTGGACCAGACCCCCTCACTGTAGAGGTCCAGACCTGGACCAGGACCCCTCACTGTAGGGGTCCAGACCTCACTGTAGGGGTCCAGACCTGGACCAGAACCCCTCACTGTAGGGGTCCAGACCTGGACCAGACCCCCTCACTGTAGAGGTCCAGACCTGGACCAGGACCCCTCACTGTAGGGGTCCAGACCTGGACCAGGACCCCTCACTGTAGGGGTCCAGACCTCACTGTAGGGGTCCAGACCTGGACCAGGACCCCTCACTGTAGGGGTCCAGACCTCACTGTAGGGGTCCAGACCTGGACCAGAACCCCTCACTGTAGGGGTCCAGACCTGGACCAGACCCCCTCACTGTAGGGGTCCAGACCTGGACCAGGACCCCTCACTGTAGGGGTCCAGACCTCACTGTAGGGGTCCAGACCTGGACCAGGACCCCTCACTGTAGGGGTCCAGCATATATAAACAGGGTTCTTCATCGTCAGTTAAACGTCGTCTCTTTGATCTGTAGTCACGTGACCAACAGTTATATTTTCAATCAACTGTTTGATCCATAAAATGTCAAAAATATTGATCAGTGTTTCCCAAAGACGACGTCCTCAAACATCTTCTAAAGAAACAAGCTGATGATTGATCGATTATCAAAATAGCTGATGATTAATTTAATCAATGAATCACCAGATGTTTGCAGACGACTGAATCTGATCAGCTGAATCTCACCAGAACTGATCAATATGTGATTGATCAGACTAACACTGTATTGATACTCAGATAAACTCACCTGTACACGGCGGGGTAGGGCGGAGCGTACAGGTACCTGTCCTCCAGAGCTCCGCCCCCCCAGCACAGCAGGTAGCTCGCCATGTTGGCGTGGCCCCGCCCACTGCAGCTGCCAATCAATCCACATCCATAGCCGTGAGCCCGGAGGAGGCGTTACCGAGGGCGACCGAGCGACATCACTGACACATCAAACTTCTGACATCATAAAACAAAGGAATGACATCATAAAACTGATCCTGCAGCGCGTGAAAGTTCTCCTCGTGTGTCTGAAGTTGCTCTCAGTCCTCCTGTTTGTTCTCTGCTCAGCCAGCTGCGCCTCCTCCTCCTCCTCCTCCTCCTCCTCCTCCTCCTCTTTGTCTCTTTCTTTCACACTATAAAATCTCAGCGCCAGCTACTCCACAACTTTCTCTCTTTCTCTTCCCTCTCGTCTGGTCTCGTCTCAGCAGCTGAGTTATTTTCCTCGGCTGAAGGGAAGGAGGTTTGTGTTTCCTCCCCGGTTTGACCCAGGACTCCTCCTCCTCCTCCTCCTCCTCCTCCTCCTCCTCCTCCTCCTCCTCCTCCTCCTCCTCCCCCCTTCTGTCCTCTCCTTCCCCTCTTCCTCTCTTTGTCTCCTCTTACCTTCCTCTCACTGAATCGACCTTCCTGGAGGTTTTTATCTCAAACTCATTCACAGCGAGAACATCAGAAACTTTAAACTTCATTCATTCCAACAACTTTACAAGAAAACGTCATAAAACATTAAAACAGTAAGAAACCTTCACACTTTAATAATCAGACTATAAAGAGTTAAGAGATGTTTAGAAGTCTGTAGTATATATAGTGTGAAAATAGTCGCTGTCAGTATATATTATATTATTATATATATTATATTAATATTATTATATTATAACAATTATTCTAATAATAAAAAATACAATAATATTAAAATGTCTCTCTACAGTTTCAACACAAAGAAGTTAAATATAAAAGTGATGAATTCTAACATTTACAATCAAACACCAGGATAAATAAATCAATAAATTCACTTAAAAACATTTTACTTTGTGAATTTTTTATTATATGATTCATTATTTGGTTGTTGTAATTATTTACTTATGTAATTATAATATTTATTTATAATCATTAAAACTTTTAAAACTCAAACTGGAATTTTAAAGTAATTTAAAATAATTTATATAATTAAAAGAAAAAATCTACATCAGCTATTTACACCTTTAATTTAAATGTTTAACAAGACAAAATATAAGAGTTTTGTTTATTTTGTGACAAACTTCTTATTAACGACTCGTTAATATCTCATTAATGTCTCGTTAATGTCGGTAGTCATAGCAACAGTATTCTGACGTGTCAGCACCAGGACGGATCAGAGCAGCTGAAAACTATTCTGTCCAATGAGAACAGCTCACCGGTGTGAGTAACGTCTGCGGCGAGCGGCCCACTGCACATGCTCAGTATGTCTCTCCCTCTCAGACTTTGATGATGTCACAGATTTTAAAATCACTTTTCTCGGCTCGAGGAAAGTTTTACAAATATAAAACCTTCATGATAGAAAGTTCAAAGGTCAGAGGTCACAGACAACAGATGGAACAGATCACCATGAATGACACAGAACAGAGGAGGAGGAGGAGGAGGAGGGGGAGGGGGAGGAAGATTTCAGAGCAGGGAGTGTCTCCAGTTTTCTGACAGGAGCGAGAGGTCTTTCTTTCCATCCCGTCTCTGAAACGCTGCCTGAATGAATCCATCTGGAGAGACTGAGTGTGTGTGTGTGTGTGTGTGTGTGTGTGTGTGTGTGTGTGTGTGTGTGTGTGTGTGTGTGTGTCTTTCTATCTTTGAAGTCCAACAAAATGTCCTCACAAAGTTTTCAACTGAACTTGGTTCCCCAAAGTGCAGTTTGAGGATTAAGACTTAAGTTGGTTTAAGGTCAAAGGTTAGGACTGGGTTTAGGTCTAGGTATTTAGTTGTGATGGTTGGGGTCTGGGAATGCATTATGTCAGTGAGTGTCCTCACAAGGATATAAAGACAAACGTGTGTGTGTGTGTTTTAAACTGGAAACAATAAAGTTTGTGTTTGAATGTGAGTCCTGTGGGTCCACACCCAGCCGGAGGAGTCGACTGAGGCCAGAAGGGAAACAGAGAAACTCCTCCAGACAGAAACACAGAAACCTTCCAGCTGCACTTTGTTTTCATGTTTCAATGATTCTCTATTAAAAACTAAAACTCAGATTCTAAAAACATAAAAGAGATTCAATAAGAACAAGAAAGACAGAAATGTTTTCTTTCTGCTGGAGATTCATCTGAACACAATAAATGAGTTTAATTCTCTACAGTTTAAAGAAGTAACTAAATACTTTTACTCAAGTACTGAACTTTATTCTATTACAGATACGTTTGGATATAAGTAGCTACTTTACTGTTTTATTTCCATGTGATGCTACTTTCTACATTTCAGAGGGAAATATTGTACTTTCTACTCCACTACATTTATTTGACAGCTTTAGTTACTTTTCAGATGCAGATTTGACACAATGGATAATATAACAAGCTTTTAAAATACAACACATTGTTAAAGATGAAACCAGTGGTTTCCAACCTTTTTGTCTTTTGACGTCTTACAAAAAGCAGTGTGTAGTCGGGGTCACATTTCACATGTCTATGAGTTGTTAACAGCTCCACCAAATAGTGATTTTTCCCTCTAAACTTCTCACATGCTTTCATTTCAATAAATGTTCAAATGATCCAATATTTCAGCAAAAATCAAAGATTAGAGAAAAAGTCCAAAAACTGAAAACAGATTTGTTTATCAGAACTCACGACCCCTCAGATTTATCTGCTGACCCTTTGGAGGACCCCGACCCCTAGGTTGGGAACCAGTGGACTAAACTAGCTAACTGTATATAAAGTAGTGTAAACTAGCTCCACCTCCAGCAGCTACAACAGTAACATGCACACAGCAGCTTCACTCCTGAATCCTGCAGCTTGTTTCCACTCAGATCCAGCTCTCTCAGATGGGAGGGGTTGGACTTCAGAGCTGAGGCCAGAGAAGCACAGCTGATCTCTGACAAACTGCAGTCACTAAATGTCAATAAAGAATAAATTATGCAGATAAAATGTAATTTATAGTCCAACTATGAGTGACTTTGTCATTGTGTTATTGTGGATCATCATAATGTCAGCCTTCTACTGTCAAACCTGTAATTGGAGGATCAAAGTGAAATCAGACATCTTGGACTAGAACTTTGTTTTTTCTTCTTTCCTCTCCCATTAATCATCTCACGACCCCTCAGATTTATCTGCTGACCCTTTGGAGGGGCCCCAACCCCTAGGTTGGGAACCAGTGGACTAAACTATGCTTCAGTATTAATAATCTAATGATGTCATATATAATAATATATCAGCTAATTTCACTTCAGATGATAAAATCTGTAAATATTTCAACATCCATATCAGACAAATATATGAAAGCAGTTTTATTTTTGTGATTTTGAGTCACAGTTCAGAAATTAAGAAGTAAAGAAATAAAAGTTATGAGATGATGAAATACAGAATATTAATATTCTAATATTTCTTTTTCTTCAGTAAATACAATTAGAACTGCAGCTAACAGTTATCTTAATTATTGATTAGTCTGTTGGTTATTTCCTGGATAAATCAATTAGTTGTTTGATCCATAAAATGTCAGAAAATGTGGATCAATATTTCTAAAAACGACGTCATTAAATGTTTTGTCCACAAAGACCTTCAGTTTTCTGTCACAGAAACGAAAGAAACCAGAAAATATTCACGTTTAACAAACTGCAATCAGAGAATTTGGACTTTTTTAGCTTATCAGAATAGTTGGCAATTAATTTTGTCGATCGACTGATTGATTGATTGATTGATCCTTGCAGCTTTGAATACAATGTGCATCGATAAAATACTAGAGATCAGTTCAGAGTGTTAAAGTGTAAAACCTTGACAGGATGATGATGATTTAATTTAAGAAGACGTTTGCTATGAATTCTTATGTTTTGTCTTCTTGTTTAACTTCATCTTAACTGCATCCTGCTTTTTCTTTGTCTGTTGAAGCAACTCTTCTTTAAAAGGTGCTGTATAAATAAAACTATTATTATTATTATTATTGTGTGTATGACTCCAGTGACGTGTGACAGCAGATGTTTTACAATCACACATAAGAAGCTCTGCAGCGCCTCCTTCAGGCCAATCACAGATATTTAAAGAAGTGATGAGATTGATCGAATATTAAATGTAATGACTCTTAATATCCTGTAATATATTAAATTAGTAAATCAATGAGTAAAAGTTGTATTCTAGACAAAAAGTTGAGCCAAAAACTGAAAATCATTGATCAGGATCAATCAGAGCGATGTGTAAACTGTACTACAGAGCTGATTGGACGATATTCTACGTGTATTAATGCACGACTGCAGAGGATCAATATAAAACCAATATATAAATACACTACTAGTGTCCAAAGGACCAGAAACAAACTGTTCTTCAATGATCTCTTTAAGCTGCAGTTTCATTAAAGGATTAATTAACAGACAGACGGAGATTCTTCATCAGAAACTTTACCAACAAACATCTGTGAAACATCTGTGAGTTGTTTTTGATTCTTCAGTTTTAACGACGGTCATAAAATTCTCTCCACACACAAACATGCTGACGGCGGCAGAAACGACCAGATTACCGTTAAAATATGCAACAACATTTCTGAACTCTGCTCGTCACATCTGAACCGTTTTCAGCCTTTAAATGAGCTTCAGTTCATCAGCAGGAAGAAAACAAACCGACAGCAGAGCTCGAGTCTCTCAGCAAGACCAGAAACCTTTAAAAACCACCGTGTGTGTGTGTGTGTGTGTGTGTGTGTGTGTGTGTGTGTGTGTGTGTGACTGTAACTGTGTGTGTGTGTGTGTGAGTGTAACTGTGTGTGTGTGTGTGTGTGTGTGACTGTGTGTGTGTGACTGTGTGTGTGTGACTGTAACTGTGTGTGTGTGTGTGTGTGTGTGTGTGTGTGTGTGACTGTGTGTGTGTGACTGTGTGTGTGTGACTGTGTGACTGTAACTGTGTGTGTGTGTGTGTGAGTGTAACTGTGTGTGTGTGTGTGTGTGTGTGTGTGTGTGTGTGACTGTGTGACTGTAACTGTGTGTGTGTGTGTGTGTGTGAGTGTAACTGTGTGTGTGTGTGTGTGTGACTGTGTGTGTGTGTGTGTGTGTGTGTGACTGTAACTGTGTGTGTGTGTGTGTGTGTGACTGTGTGTGTGTGTGTGTGTGAGACTGTGTGTGTGTGTGTGTGACTGTAACTGTGTGTGTGTGTGTGTGACTGTAACTGTGTGTGTGTGTGTGTGTGTGTGTGTGTGTGACTGTAACTGTGTGTGTGTGTGTGTGTGTGTGTGTGTGTGTGTGTGTGTGAGAGGATTTGATGGGCTATGAGACAACACATGAGTTTAATTATAGACGGTCTGACACACACACACACAGTTACAGTTACACACACACACTCACACACACACAGTTACGGTTACACACACTCACACACTCACACACTCACACACACACAGTTACAGTTACACACACACTGTGAACATAAACTCCTGTCTGCTGCCACCATGTGGCCGATCCATGTTACTGCAGCAGTTTTCAGGGTCAGAGGTCAGAAGTTGTCACGACCTCCACACAACAACAACAACACAAAAAGCAAGAAAAAGCAAAATAAGCCAAATATTAAGATCAGAAAATGAGTGAAATAACTCAACATATAAATAAAAACTTAAAGAAAAAGGTCGAGATTAAAAACTGAAACTGAAACGGAGTAGAGCGAGAGGTTTTAAAGAGATCTCCTCAAACATCTCCACACTCATGATGGACAGTTAAAGTCTAAACCAGCTGCCTACATTACCCACAATGCACCTGGAGAACAACAGGAGACAACAGACACGTCGTGTCATCGTCAGTCTGGACCAATCAGCAGCTGCCACCGACAGGCGCCGGATGCTCTAGAAACGCTCAGTTTCATTCAGGCTGAAACCAGCGGGTGACATCACAGCTCGCCGCCTCCATCTTTACATTCACTTTGATGATCTCACCTGTTGCCGCTGTGGAGCGACGGCGCCGAGCTCGCCTTGCGGAAGCCGTCTTTGAGGACAGAGTGACGCCACGTCTCCCTCTCTGACCTGGACCGGACCGGAGGGCCGGAGTCGTCCTTGGAGCCGCCCCGGAGCCCCGCCCCCGAGGCACTGAGGGTGATTTCGGAGCGCGACGTCTCCGAGGGGGCGGCGGGGTCGGGCCGGGCCAGCGGGGCGAAGCTCAGCTCGATGATCTGCTTGGCGCTCTCACAGATCTGACTCTGAACACACAGACAAGCCGATCAGTCCGATGTCAGAAACATAATAATAATAATAATAATAATAATAATAATAATAATAATAATAATAATAATAATAATAATAACAACAACAATAATAATAACAACAATAATAATAACAACAATAATAATAACAACAATAACAATAACAACAATAACAATAACAATAACAATAACAATAATAATAATAATAATAATAATAATAATAATAATGATGATGATGATGATGATGACGCCAGCGTGTGTGCTTGGAAATGAAATTATTAAATCACTGGGATTTATACATCTACATAATATATGTAGATAAATATACTTATACTACACATCTAACCCCTAACCCCCAATCCCTAACCCCTACACATGTGTAGGGGTTAGGGATTGGGGGTTAGGGGTTGGGGTTAGGGGTTAGGGGTTAGGGGTTAGGGTTAGGGGTTGGGGGTTGGGGGTTGGGGTTAGGGGTTAGGGGTTGGGGGTTGGGGGTTGGGGTTAGGGGTTAGGGGTTGGGGGTTGGGGGTTGGGGTTAGGGGTTAGGGGTTGGGGGTTGGGGGTTGGGGTTAGGGGTTAGGGGTTAGGGTTGGGGGTTGGGGGTTAGGGGTTAGGGGTTGGGGGTTGGGGTTAGGGGTTAGGGGTTAGGGTTGGGGGTTGGGGGTTGGGGTTAGGGGTTAGGGTTAGGGGTTGGGGGTTAGGGTCCTACCTGGATCTCCGGTGTGAGTGTCGGCAGGTCGAAGGTGAACACAGACGTGGATCCAGAGGTCAGCAGGTCCACGCTGTCCAGGCTGCTGTACGAGGTGCCTTTGGCCCGGTGAGACTCCATGATGCTCTCAAAGTGGCGGCTGAAGGAGTCCAGGTTGCTGTCGGAGGGTCGGCGGGGGCTGCCGACTGAGACCGGAGACTTGAGTCCACCGTGGACGTCAGACGACGCCTCCGACGGCCTGAAGAGGAAGCAAACAAGAAAACTTTGTTAACATGTGTCCAATACGTCTTCGCTCCGCTGAACTGGGAAGTCAGAATTCCTGAAGACCCTCACCAGACCCGACCTAAAATCCAAGATGGCTGCTGCACGCATCGAGAAATAATCTGTCGCATTAAATCAGTCGTGCTCACGCTGCTGTCCGTCAGCTGTGGTCTGAACGATACGATCACCTTCTGATCGTAATGTGTCGAGCTGAAACAATCAATTATTGATCGTTTCAGTCCGGCACATTACGATCAATCAACAGAAAATGAATCGCCAACTATTTCAAGAGATTCAAGATCAGAGAAACAACAGAAAGAAAGAACAATCCTCGTCCAGTCAGACACGCCCTCCAACCCCTCCTCACCCCCCTAACCCCCCTCTGCCCCCTCCTCACCCCCTCTGCCCCCTCCTCACCCCCCTCTGCCCCCTCCTCACCCCCTCTGCCCCCTCCTCACCCCCCTCCTCACCCCCCTCTGCCCCCTCCTCACCCCCTCTGCCCCCTCCTCACCCCCCTCTGCCCCCTCCTCACCCCCTCCCCCCCTCCCCCCCTCTGACAGAATAAAACTATAATCAGTGTGATTGTTGGACTGCAGTGTTTTCTCACCCCTTCAGCAGCAGACTGAACACCTCTTCCTCGTCTGCCGCGGCTCGCTGTCTCTGTCTGTCTCCCTGCATCCGGACGCTGGCCCAGCTCACCACTCCTTCCTCCTCCTCCTCCTCCTCCCCCTGCTGCTCCTCCTCCTCCTTCTCCTCCTTTCCTCGGCCTGTTCGGGGTTTCGGGGAGGCGCTGGCGGGACTGAAGCTCGAGTTTAACAGCACGCTGCGATTACTCCCAAAAGCAGAGTCCGCCTCCGCCTCCTCAGCTGCTTCCGCCTCCGCCCGCATCACCTGCACAATAATGATCAATCAATAATCATATCTGATGCCATTTCAACCATCCAAAGCTCAGAAACAGTGGAACTGTGACCCTGAAGCTTCTCGTCACTAGTTTACTGAACAGCTGTTTGTTTAAGGATTTGTTTTGTGTGCGTGAACATGAAGCCAGCAGAGACCGGATCAGAGACCGGATCAGAGACCGGATCACCTCGTCCAGGTCCGTTTCTCGGTAGCAGCGCAGCGGCACCGCGTCCAGGTCCGTCTCAGAGTATTTGATGGTTCGGCGGATGATGCCCGTCTTGGGGGAGGAGCCTCGGGGTTCGGGGGTCACCAGCTCCACCTCGATCTGTCGGACCTCGTGATGCGACAGCCTCTGACCCTCGCCGGCCCGCCCCCTCCTCTGATTGGCTGGCTTCAGATGGAGGGAGGAGGGAGGGGTGGGGCTGGGGGAGGTGCTGATGGGAGGCGTCGTGGACGGAGCGTCTGCAGGAGTAGAGTTTATGTTTATGTTACCGTTCAGCAGCAGCTTCAGCGTTTGTTTGTTTGTCTGCAGACGATGCTGTTATTTATATTTTAACTCCATAAATCAGTTTTTATCTGAAGCTTATTGTGTGGAACACATTAACTTAACTCCTTGTTGTGTTGCTGGGTCCAGTTTTAGTATGGAACTATTTTCCATTGAAACTCCCTCCACATATTTACATTTGTCATTTGTTAAAATGAACCCTGAACGCACTTAAATGCAAATTCATAACCTTCTCCAGATCTCATACCTCCTCTGTATGAAAGGTGAATAACTGCAATTAATCTCAATAACTAATAACTCCAGATGGGATTTAAAGTAAACTGAATACAAATATCTTATAATTAGAGACAGACGATCCGAAGCGTCAGAATCAAGTTGGTCTGGGAAGATTTTAGAGTCGTACTGAAAATAAATCTGATCAGATGGATCTTTGGTGGTTTGTCCATCAGAAAGCAGAAAACAGCTTCTCCACTCTGAGCGTCACTTCCTGCTTCATCCTGCCAGTCACATGATGACAAACTGAAACTCGTCTGTCATTGGTTTGTGTTTCTGAACTCAACCAAAGATCTTCTATGTGGGAAGAATCTCCACTCTGTAACAACACTCCCCGCTTCAACTGACACTCAAATTAGATCAATCATTTCAGCTCATCAATCAATAGTTTTACACCAGCACCTTCATCAGCTGAATAAAGAGCAGTGGTGTGTAGTCGTACTTATGAGTAGAGCTGCAAACTGTAAGAGCTTTTCTAGCTGATGTTAAGCTTCAGCTAATTGGCTTAGAAGAAGACTGGAAGCTCCTGAAGCTGCTTGTTTACTTCACTGAGTCAAAAACACAAGAGAAAACACAGAATGAACCTTTAACCTGCTGAGAAGAAGATGTGACACACAACCGCAGAGTAAACAGAAAACATGTTTACTTCCTGCGGTTTGACGAAGCTCCTGAAGGTTTCTTTCCTCTCCTGTATGATTGTATTTTAGGTTTTATAATCTAATCGCAGCAGTCACAGAGCATCTTTACCTTTACTGCAGCGACTCTCAGTCGGCTCTCCAAACAGGAAGTCCCACTTGGCTCGGGCGATCTTCTGCGACCTCGAGGATGGATTCGCCGCTGAGCCGCCGTCTGACTGCAGGAGGAAAGAAAGCAAAGATAGATCTTTAATAAATCCACGTCAGGGCATCAGAGGAGAAAGTTTTAGTCTTTATTATAAACTCTTTTGAATGTTACAACTTTTTCTGTATTTTTATGAATGAATGATTGTGAGGATTAAATATATCTGGAGATATAAATGCTTTGTGATGCAGCGATAAGGGAATAAAGTTGATCAGATCTAATAGAATGACTGATCTGAACTGTCTGTTCGTGTTTATAAATAACCTCTAAACTGGATTCAACCAACCAAAAGAAGAATTTAAATTTAATCTATTTAAACTTTAAGTCTCCCAGTGCCTCAAGGACGCCTGAATATTTAAAAAGAGACTTTAAAATATTATTATATATAGATTATATTGTTCAAAGGAATGAGAGGAGACTTTGACTCTTAATTACTTGTTTCATTTAGCAGAACAATAAATGTTTATTGAAGGACTTTTGACATATCTTTTGAAAAACAAACAAACAAAAGTAAAATGTTTAAAAATGTTTGAATTTGAATATACTTGCTCACTTTTGGTTTGTTTTGATTGTTTTATAATATAGATTACCATATGCCAAAATAAACAGAAGCAGTTCATTTGACTTTTTTTCTATTTCCGTTTGTTTTTAATTATCATTTTTGAATCGGTGCAGCCGAACATTTATACATCTACCCTAACCCTTTTCTCTAAAGGTTAAACTTGTACAAGGCTGTTTATTGGCTGCTTATGAAATGTGTTATCATGAAAATAAATAGACATATTACATTATATTTAAGAAAGTGATAAACCTAACAATGTGGAAGTTAAAGAGAAACACACACACACACACACACACACATATATATATATATATATATATATATATATGTGTGTGTGTGTGTGTGTGTGTGTGTGTTTCTAAACTAAAAAGGTGTGCTTCTTATATATATATATATATATATATATATATATATATATATATATATATATAAGAAGCACACCTTTTTAGTTTTTATTGCTCTGATATTCTGATAAATGATGAAACAGTTTTAGTATTCAGTAACAACAATAGTTGCTGAATACTAACAAGAGAAAACTGCAGTATTTTATTGCTGCTAAAACAAGGTGTTGATACCTTTTGATTGATGTTTGAATGTGGACAGCAAATCTCAGAAAACATGATGCAAGAAACTTTCTGATGAAGAGACTAGTGCAGCGGTGGGGAGGCTGTTTGTGATGTATTTATTACTATCAGGGTAAATGCAACAGTATGTTAAAGAACACATACTGTAAAACACAAATCATCTACACATCTACACGCATCGGCCCGCATCCCCTCCCATCCGGCAGACCTGCATCCCTGAGCCGCTCTCTGCCATATCATGGCTGGACTGGCTGGAGGTTTCGGGGGACAAACTGTCGTTTCTGTCTCCCATGCTGCCCGTCACGCCGCTGGAGCTCTGAGAGGACGAGCCACCAGCCTTGCTGTGATCCTGAACCTCCTCGCTCTGGTATCCCTGCACTGACGTCTTTACTCCTCTGTCTTCTCTGTCCTTCCTGTTATGTTCCTCTATGCTTGGAGTGTAAACTCTAGAAGCTGACTGTCTGTATTTTTCTTCATAGAGTTCATCGCCGTCCTGAACTGGTCGTGCCTCCCTCCACTCCTGGTGTCTGGAGGTCCAGCTCACAGGCAAAGCTTCAGCATTTTGGCTGGAGAAAAGTCTCCTGGAGGGTTCAGGGCTGTCTTTAGGCAATCTATCCAAGAGATACTGCCTGCGCTCCATACAAGGTGTCCGTTCTCCAGTGTACTGTGGCGGCTGGTAGCGGTGCAGGGAAGATGTGTCCTTAGTGGGGGATGAGCTCGCTTGCCGTTCAGGGTCTAAGACTGGTGATTGACAGGCGGCTGGCCGGTGCAGCCTGGCAGACGGGGCTTGAGACGCTGGTGAGGAGAGGCCTTTCTGGGGTAAGAGAGGTGAGACACGTCCTGGGCGAGTCTGAGGTGTCACTTTGTCTGTTTTGCACCTGTGGTTCCGGTTGTCCACCTCCGTAGGCTCAGGGGAGAGTCGCCCATGGAGAGTGGCATAAGGCTGGGATTCTCTTAGGAATGACCCCCCCATCTTTGGACTCTCAGACCTCAGTGACTCCGCTTGGGAAGGTGTTGGAGAGGGAGTCCGTCTATCTGCAAAAATGGTGGACAGTTTGGCAGCCTCCACGGCTAACTTGCAGGCGACCTCAGCATTTGACGGGGAGACGCTTCTCCTGCCGTTAGAGGGGCTGATGGTGTTACTAGCTCTACTACTGCAGCTGGACGGTCTGCACTGAGTGCTGCTGGATACGCTGGAATTACTGTTAGCACTGCAGTGGGTACTATTTGTAGCATTATGACTGGTGCTGGTCATATTAGCTTTATAGCTACTATTGACACTGTGTTGGCTGTTTCCACCGGCTTGGTAGCCAGTCCTGAGCTGGTTGCTGGTGGGAAAAATGCTCGTTGGGACCTTGTGCTGGATGTCTGTGGGTCTCCCTGCAGGTAAAGGTGGGTGAAATTTGCTGGACAGCCTGGGGCTCTCATCCCCAACCCAAGGCCTCTGCTGGCTCTGGGGCGGGCCATGAGAGTGAAGTGTTGAGGCTGGACCCACTGAGTGGGAGGAGAACCCAGTGTGGGCACACAGCTGGTCAGATGCAGGGCTTCTGGGTAATCCGTTCACTGAACTATGACAGATTCCCTTGTCCAGCTCCAGGAGCTGGGCCTTGGATGGCAGGGTGAGGGTGCTGCGGGGCAGGACTGGGGACCCAGCCCAGGACCGACAGCGAGGGTAGTGGTAGTGCCGTGGCAGGGTCGGGCTGCTATTCTCTGGGACCTGACCTGCAAATCGGCGCCTAAGTTCTGGGGATCCAAACTCCTCCAAGGCCCTGTAGGTGGCATCTCTGGCTACAGCATCCGGAGCAGCCCTCGGCAGGTAAGGTGAGCCTATTGGGGACTGGTTTTGAGATGGGTAGGGGGACCTGGAGTAAGGTTCGGACTGTCCTGATTGACCATTGTACCACACTGGGTCACTCAGCCTCTTCCGTAGGTGGGCAGGTGGCAGCTGATTCTCAGACTCACTTAGGCACACAGAGGAACGACGGCCACTGTGAACGTTAGATTTCTCTATGTAGCCGAATGTCACCACAGAGGTCTTACCCTCCTCACCCCCAACCCCCAGGACCTCATAGGACCTGCGGGTGCTGGTAGGAGTGGATGGTACAGTCAGCCGCCCGGACAGAGTAGAAGATGGGGCAATAAGCCCCCTCTTCTGGTAAGGATCCATGTCAGAAGAAGGGGTTTGTGTCAATGAGCCATGGGAGCCTAGACTGGTGGTTGCAGGTGCAAGGACCTGGAGTAATTCACCAAAACTGTCATGCAATGTGCCCTGCTGGTGGAACTGGGTGGAAGAGCCTCTAGCATCAGGGTGTTGGAGTTGGAAGCTGACGGGGTGCCTGGAAGAGGACTCTGGGGGCAGAGTGCGGCTCCCGGACCCCATTTGGTGCTGCATGACAGGGGAAAGGTCTGGACTGCAGTTGCGGCTGGAGTGGACAGAGCTCCTCTGGGAGTGAGGGAGGATGTCTGGGCACTGAAGCATCAGGTGACCAGTCCCATCATCTCTTCCAGGGATCTTCCCTTCTTCTGCTGGGACTGACCTCACCTCCACATACAGGTGAACAACTTTACCCGCCTGAGACATGTTGGCAACTGAGTCACCTAAATGTCCTGATCTTACTTTTTCTGAGGACCTTCACTATCTGCTCAAAGGGTCCTCTTGACCTCCTAAAACCCAATAAAATGGAGACGTCTTTGTTGAGGATCAGAGGTGGTACTGGAGTTCTTTCCTCCATCTGTTTATCATCTCTTCAACCTGCAGCAGGAAGCAGAATCAAGAGATAAAGTTATTACATAGAAGTAAATATCAAATACTTTATATTCATTTATAACCAACTTCCACTTGCAGTAAAGACAGCAGAGCCAATCTTAGCTTTTCTGCTGTGATATAAAATTTCTTCAGGATCTTACAACACCCTTTTGTGAAACCCTGCTTTCCCATATCACTAAAAATGAAGTGATGAATGAAAACAAGCCATTACATCATTCACGTTGTAAAGAGGTGTTAAATAGAAAAGTCACAATAAGATGCTTCATTCACATCACAATCACAAAACAGTCACTCACACAAATTACTTAAAACAGGGGTGCTCACCTCTTCTAACTTAAGGCCCACTTTCAATTGTGCACCCCCCCCCCCCCCCCCCCCAAAAAAAAAAAACACAACATGGCAACATGGTGGGATGGGTTAGAGGCATCCAAGTGGCTTACAGTTTGTTCCTTGCCTTTGATTTTGTGACAGTCACAATGGACTGACTCACATTAATGGGTGAAAGGCAACTGGATCAATGAAGCTTCATGCTGCTGACAGTCCATCAGTTTATTTTCCAGCACAGTGGATGGAAACACGTCTTCTGAAGCAGGATCTACAGAGAAAACTAACAAACAGCAGCAAAACACGCTTGTCTCTGCCTAATGATGCGTTATGATTGGTGTGGTGATATCAAAACGTAAGTGGTCATTGACCACTTCTGGATTTTAATTTGATGTTTTTTCATGAAAATTCTTGAGCATATTTAGATATAAAAATAACTAGCTTTATAAATGACCAAATACAAGACAAGATAAATACCTAGTTTATGGCTGGAGTGTTACAGTCAGTGTTAAATGCTTATCTGCAATTTGCTGGTAAAGTGTATGAAGCAGCATCACATGACATGGTTAAGCTATGTTTGAGTCTAAAAAAAGTTTATAAATGCAGAATTCATATCTTATATTTATTATTTAATATTTATTCATTATTCTGTTTCACTCTGCACTGAGTGTTTTGTCATTGATGATTATTTGTGCTTTAACTGCGCCTCCCTCACGGCTCCTTCCCAACTGAGGAGGCTGCGGTGAGGCTCATCTTCCACACAATTACTGCAGTTACAGTCAAATCAGGCACACCAGCAGAGCAGCTGCAAACTAAACTCATGTAACAGCTTTTGAGTCACATATTTTACCTGCAAGACTTGTGCTTTACTGCTTTTGTTCAGCATTTGTGATGTGAACACTTCAGACAAGTAAAAAGTTTGTGTCCTGGTATTAATTCACTTCACATAAAATACAAACGCACCACAGACCGTCTCTCCTGATTGGCTGCTGACAGCACTGATAGCCGAAGAGCAGACTGGACACAGAGACGCTGGAACGAATGGCTCCTTTAAGAGGTTCTAAACTAACTGAGAATATTATAGGAGTCCTTTTAGATGTGGATGTTGACAATGTCCTCTTGGGTTCACCAGGAGAAAACTGACAGTCGAGGAACAAAGTGTACTAGAAGCCGTCAGAGAAGAACAACAGGTCAAATGCAGAAGATGAACACAACGTTCAGAGATGTAGGCCAATTAAACATCCAAGACTTTCAGATCGGGAGGCAACTCTCACCAAAGGACTGGTCCAAAGAAACCACTGTAAGCAGGAGCCACGGCGGCCAGATGCATCTGTTTGTAATGCAAGATCCTTAAAGTTGCAATACATGACATTCAGCCACAAGATGTCACACTATAGAACCAACATCTCAGACCAAAACAATTGTGTATGTTGTTTACTCAATAAAACTGAAAAAAAGAAAGTGGTGCCTGAACCCACAGCTCAGGAAACTCAAACTGTCAGACTAGGCAGTGCTGATCTAATGTGGATCAAGATTCTGTTACTGCGCCGCCTATTTCTCACCTCAAATGTTTTCAGAAACATATTTTAGTGAACTGCTTAGCTGTAATTTGAGAAGGTTTGTGCCACCATCTTGGAAACAGATGTGGAGGACACAGAGGGACTCACATGCACTAACATGCACGCACAGCCAGAGCAGCAACCAAAACAAAGAAGAGAGAAGCTCGGATAATGACTCACACAGAGGGAGGTCACCATTATTCCACTATATCTTTACATAGCAAATGGTTGTGTAATGTCATCCAGTAAGGTGGAATGTTATTTATTGCACCTTTAACAAACAAAGTGAATGAATTAGAACTGCTCTTGCAATCAGAAAAAGCAGACATCACCTGCTTTACTGAAACCTGGACTCTGTATCTACTTTGGTTGTAGGGACACTTCATCATCCACCACGGCTGCAGGAGACAGTGGACTATCTCTTCAACACATTGGATCAGATCTGTCTCCTCTCAAATGTGTTTGGTGCTCTGTGGAGATTTTAAGCTTTTGTCAATTAAGATGTTGAAAAACTTTCAACCAGATTTGAAGCAGGTGGTTTAAAAAAAGTCCATCCGGGACTTGATAACTAACCTCCACAGCTCTTATAAACTATCCACTGCTCTGACTCCATCTGGCTCTAATGACCACAAAGGTTTGATGCTCTTCTCCAACAGTAAATCAGGACTAAGAACAGTTGTGAAATGGAAAGTTAGGAAACTGAAGGGGCATGAAAGGAAGGAGGCGTAGGCATGCTGCTAGTAGAGTACAGACTGGACACCTTTTCCACTCTGCCCTAGATGTCCCTATGCCCTTAAAGAGGAGGAAGATACGTTCACTTGACAAGCCATGGATGACAGAACAATATCAGAAAAAGACAAAAAGCCTTCAACAGACGGTGTAAGACAGTGAAATGGAGGAAGATAAGAAATAAAGTGCAACGAAAAAGGCTACAAAGAAAAACTTAAAAAATGAAATTCAGCATCTGAAAAAGGAAAACCAGAAGTTGTGGTGGGACTTCAACCAAAGGCTGGTGTGGAAGAAAACAAAGTAGCCTATGTCCTCAACACCTACTTTGCAGAGGCGTGAACTCGTTACACCGCCTCATACCAGTCCTCCCATTACCACTGCATACTGGGAAAAACTACATGCCTACCTCCCTGGGTGCAGCACCATAACTGCCCTTATTAAAGCCACACCTTCCTGGTTCAGCATGTTCAAGGCCTTTGATAAGGTGGACTATGCCAAGCTGCTGCAACACCTGGCCAACACAGGGCAGTGGTCTAGACTTTTAGCCTGTGTACACAGCAGAAAGTAGAAGGTGATGGCAAATTGCACTTACAGTCCTTAGTCAGAGGTTACATCTGGGGTCCCCCAAGGAGACGTGGTCTCACCATACCTGTTCCTCCTACATGTCCACTGGAAAGACCGTCTTTGATAACACATTTGATGATGTGTATGTTGACAATATGAGAGTGTTTCAGGCTATTCCCTTAACCAATATTCATAGTGACACTTCAGTGGTGATGGAAGCCCAGCAGCTGCATCAAACAACATGGAGAAGTATCAGTGGAACTGAGAATCTGCTTCTCGAGAAACTCACTACAACTTGCTCCTCTGTTTCTCGGGGACAGGAAGTCACGGTTGTGACCACCACTAAGTACTTTGGCTTTGACCTGGACTCTGGTCTAAGAGGGGGCACTAACATTGAATAGGTAGTGAGGAAAGCCTCCAAACAGCTCCACTTTCTGACTGTTCTAGTCAGGCCTGTCCTGCGAGGACATTGTGACCATCTACACTGCTGTGGTCAGACCATGTCTGGTGTGTGGCGGCGTGCCTCCGGTGGGGTGAAGTGAAAGCCAGGCTGCACTGCTGCAGAGGGTGCAAAAAAAAGGTCCTCAAGATTATCTCCAGAGCTGTGCAGCAGCCATTCAGCTGGTCAAACAGGTGACAACAACATCCACTCCGTGATTCTCCCACAGACAACAACAGACAAACAAAATGAAAACAGCAACGCTGCCTCCAGCAGTCAGACTGTACAACAGAGAAGTGGCTGAAGGCTGCTGAATATCATTCATACAGAACAACATAAATATGTATATAAAAATGTATGCATGGTTTTATGGTTGTTTCTGTTTTTGTAGAAATCATTAGGAATGATTGTAGCTTTAATTTTATATTTTTATTATGTACAATCATTTATAGATATATTTCTCTTTTTTATTAACGTAAAATCTGCTTCTGTTCAGTTGTTAACTGTGACTGCTTTCAACATGAGGTCCAGTGAGTCCTTTAGGAGGTTCTAGGAATCCATAAAAAGGTTCTAGTGGTCTTTTAAGAGCTTCTAGAGGGTAGTTGGGGGATTTTAGGGACCTTTAGCCAGACCGAGGGGAGATTTTGGTGCAAAGTGTTCCTGAGAACGCGACACCATCATCATCATCATCAGAAGCACCAAATGAGGGAAAATGTTTTGGTAGGATGATGTTTATTCATTCATCTAGTAGGGTTCCACAGACTTGGAGACTAAAACCTGCTGTGGCTGACATGCTAAAGCTCTTAGATTAACTTCAGTGACCACTAGAACTTCCTAAACATTACCTTTGACTTCCTCACTGAGCTCAGCAACCTCTTAAAGAACTTATGAGAAGGACACTAAGCTGTTCTGGAGACTTGAGATGGAACAACACCTCACTAAGAGTCTTTATTTTGTTTTTTACTTTCATTTATCTGTCAGTGTTTAAATAATACAGCTACTGCGTCCTTATCTGCCACGGTAATTACCCTTTTTAATGTTCTTGGCCATCATCCAACATGGTGACAGAAACCTGAGGGCAGGCGCCAAGTGACACATGTGAGTTTGATTCGTCTATAAATAGATGACGAAAAGCAGCTTGGAGGATGTTCAGGTGGGAAAACTACAGCAGAGCTTGTTTATAAAGACTTTTCATGCCTTACAGTCAACAGTTTGCTGCGTTCAGAGCCGACACCGTCGCTGTGGTTTGTTTTCACTCACAGTTTAATAAAGTTAATAAAGTAAAGCAGGAGGAGAAACAGCTGTGGACTGATGTCTACATGGAGGTTTAGATCATAAGGCAAGTCTAAAGTCACATGAAAACACATGAGGCTGCAGGAAGTCTCATACACACACACACACACACACACACACACTAGGGTGCTGTAGATAAGATCCCACACAGTCCTGATCATTAATAAAGTCCCCAAAACACAGAGAGTCTATCAATGTGTTTCAATCCAAGGATATAGTTGATAGTTTTATAGTTTCAACTATCAGACATTTTTCCTTCACTCATATTTCTGCATGTTTAAAATGATGATGAAATGTGAACATGTGTGTTTGATGATGATTGATCATGTGCTGAACTGCAGCAGTAAGACGACCTCAGGTTTGAGTTTCAATTCGTTTACGCGGCCGCAGTTTGACGTCTGGAGTTCGTTCCATCATCAACACGCCGACCGATAATAAAGACGAAGAACACAAAGATCCACGTTTGATTCCAACCAGGAACGTTTACTAAGAACAAAGAGAACCTGATTATCATCTTTAATTATTTACTTATTTTCAGGGGACAGAGCTCGTTAATCAACATCAGATAAAACTGTTCAGTTCATTAGTTAAACTTTATTTATTCAGAAAAACTCACTAATATCATTATTGATTATCACTACTAGAGCTGTAACTATGATTATTATTTTCTCCATAAATTAATCATTTTGGTTCTTAAAGATCAGAAAATAATGAAAAATCTTCCATTATTATTTAGAAGAGTTCATATTTACATCCTCTGATCAGCAGAACAAAGATATTCAGTTTAATGTCGTATGAAAACATCACATCAGCTGAAACCTGCAAATATTTGACTTTACTTAAGAAAATACTAAAATTAATATTCAATTATCAAAATAGTTTCTGATCAACTTTCTGTTGATTGACTTGATTGACAATTTAATACAATAATAATAATAATAACAACAACAACAGTGACACCAGAGATCTGTAAACCTGAACCCTCAGTACGACAGTGTTTCTGTCTGACTGAGTCGTCACATCACAAAGATGGAGAACAGAACATGAGATGAGGTCATAACCTCGTTTCTCTGACTGATCAGACACGATCAATATCTGGTTTCATAGACGTTCTCCAGAGTCACATGACCGCACGTCTGAACACTCGTTACCCAGAATTCCTGAGCAGCGACGTCAGTAAACCTCCAGACAACAAAGAAGAAGAATCTGCAACACAAACACTGAAACAGCGAGCTCTGTGATTGGTCGGTCTGCAGCGAGGACACAACGAGCTCTGTGATTGGTCGGTCTGCAGCGAGGACACAACGAGCTCTGTGATTGGTCGGTCTAACAGCTGTCTCCTACAGTCGACCAATCAGTGGACGGTTTATTTTCATTATTGATTAATCTGCTGATCGTTTCCTTCGTCTTCAGCGTGTTTACTGTCAGTTATGACGAAGAGAAACATTTAAGAAGCTTCATAGAAACATCGATCAATAGATAGAAACATCGATCAATAGATTGTTAAATATTGAAATAATTTTAACAAAACGTCTGATTCAGATTGATCGGTGTGACATTGATCGGTGTGAGATTGATCGGTGTGAGATTGATCCGTCAGACTGTTAAGTTCTATTTATTGAACTCCAGGTTCGGTGATCGTTAGTGCAGGTGATCAATCAATTATCAAAATGATTGCAGTTTAAATTGATGAATCGTGTAATGGTTGCAGCTCAAGATCTGGACTAGCAGTGGTCTGGATCCTGGACTGAGACTCGTCCTCTAAAGGGTCAGAGTTCAACCAACAACTCAAAGGAGAAAAACAACCAATCAGATTCCAGCAAATAAAACTTCCTTAAAGTTTGTTTTCAAGTCCAAAAGAAACGAAACTTCAACTTTCAGAGTAACTCAGTCCAGAGTGAAACCTCCAGGATCAGGGTTAGTCCTAGAACCCCTAAAACCCTGAAACCCCTAGAACCCTGAAACCCCTAAAACCCTGAAACCCCTAAAACCCTGAAACCCTGAAACCCTGAAACCCCGAAACCCCTAAAACCCTGAAACCCTGAAACCCCTAAAACCCTGAAACCCTGAAACCCCTAAAACCCTGAAACCCCTAGAACCCCTAAAACCCTGAAACCCCTAAAACCCTGAAACCCTGAAACCCCTAAAACCCTGAAACCCTAAAACCCCTAGAACTGTGAGCTTTCCTCTCGTCGGTATTTAAGTCCAGTTTAAAGGTTCTTGTACCTTACTGTTTTATCTCCATGTGATGCTACTTTCTACATTTCAGAGGGAAATATTGTACTTTCTACTCCACTACATTTATTTGACAGCTTTAGTTACTTTTCACATGAAGATTTGACACAATGGATAATATAACAAGCTTTTAAAATACAACACATTGTTAAAGATGAAACCAGTGGTTTCCAACCTTTTTGTCTTTTGACGTCTTACAGAAAGCGGCGTGTAGTCGAACACGTTCTCCTTCTCAGGCTGTAAAACAGCGGCGCTTCGTTATAAAGCAGCGTTTAGCGTCTGTAAGAGACTCAGCAGCTTTTCAAATCGTAAACTCGTCTGCGTCGTTATTAGACGCTCAGAGCCGAACCCGCCCGTCCGTTTCCTGCGATATGAACGCCATCATCCGGCGGCGCTTTAAGGTGCTGTCTGTCAGTGGCGGACCGGAGGACCCGCCCACAGGAAGTACTTTCCGCTCCATCACCATGTTGAAGTTTTGTTTGACATTTCTCAACTCAAAAACTCGAAAGTGTCTGTGATGACTCAGCAATACGATCACACAACGTTTTGCTGAGTCGTGATGTAGAAACATGAAGCTTTCAGTAACGAACGGAGACGACGTGATGACATCACAGCGAAGCAGCAAAACTACAAGATTTATATTTAAACACATTATATTTACACACACACACACGTGTATATTAGCTAAATGTGAAGGTTTTCTGCGTCAAACATGACTGATAACTAAATATCTTTATTGATCAGAAATGATAATAATTATAATAATTCTTTATTAAAGGGAAGTTTTTACTGTTTCTTGGTGTTTTATAGACAAAAATGTGAATCAATGATGAAAATAATCAGCGAAAACAGCTCGAACCTGAACTCTGAACTCAGTTTACAGCAACACACACACACACACACACACACACACACACTTTATAACACACACACAGGTAAGTGAACCTGTGTGTGTGTTATAAAGTGTGTGTGTGTGTGTGCTGCTGTCAGACTGATAAGCAGTTAGTCCTACTTTTCTTGGACTCTGCTAATAGGATTCCCCCCCCCCCCCCCTCCTCCCAGCATGCACTGCTCAATCCACCAGCACACACACACACACACTTATGAAACCACACGTATACAGACACATGTGCCGACACACACACAGCTGTAACCTTACCTGTGTGTCTTTGCCGCTGCAGCGACATCATACCTCGAGTTGCCGTGGTAACCTCCTCCTCTCTCACTCTCTCTCTCTCGCTCTCTGCTGGCTTATCCTCGCTCGCCCTCCACTCTCTCTCTCAACACTTGTTGTCTGCAGCAGAGCCGGCTCATCATGGATTTACGTCTGCCTCCACTCAGCCTCTCCTCTTCCTCCTCCAGCTCCTCCTCTTCCTCCTCCTCACCCCTCCTCCTCCTCCAGCTCCTCCTCTTCCTCCCTCTCTTCCTCCTCACCCCTCCTTCGATCTCTATCAATCAGCTGCTGGCCCCGCCCCTTTCTTCCAGGCAGCCTGCCAGCCAATCACGTCCTCTACAGACTTTGCTTTTCCAGCCAATGATGGAGCAGCTGTGACAGATGGCAGGATGACAGCTCATCAGGGGACGAAAAGGAGGAGGAGGTGGAGGTGGAGGTGGTGGGCATCAGACCTGTCCGTGTTACAGGCCGCACCCCCAACAGTGATGTCACACAGCTACAGTATGAATGGGCTGAAACTAATCATTGTTTTTCATTATCAGTTTCTGGATTGATCGATTAGTCCTTAAAAAGTCAGAAAATGTTTCCAAAGATGATCAAATGTTTTGTTTTGTCCAATAAAGTCTAAAGAAACCAGAAAATATTCACAGTTAACGAGCTGGAATCTTGAATCTATGATTTTAATGTCAGATTTGGTCAAAGTCATGAGATTCACTCTGCAATACACACTCATTATAAAATCACAGGAGGAGCAAGAAAAGACTTTAAAACTCTGATATCTCAAAAACAGTAAAAGATAGAAAATACATGTAAATTCCAGATTTGTAGGTCAAAGTCTGGAGATTCATTTAAAGTTCAAATGAAGTTTGTATCTAAAACTATGTGGAAGCAGTAAATGTTCAAACAGGTGTGTGTTCACTCTCCATTCAGATATATGAGCTGCAGTTACTGATTGTCTCTACACACCTGACAGTACACATGTCAGTCACACTTTCACAATAAAAGCACACCTGACAGTACACATGTCAATCACACTTTCACAATAAAAGCACACCTGACAGTACACAGATGATGCTACAGGTGTGAACAGTCAGACGTGTCTCATCCTGCAGGAAACTAAAGACATTAAACATATTAATGTTGATGTTACCTGGACGGTCGACGGCGTTCAGGGACGCCTCGTCCGCCTGTCGATTAAAGAAACGTTCAGATTTCAGCTTCGTTCTGTTGCTTTTAAAAACTGTTGAATAAAAGTTTCTTCTCACCAGTTTCTGAGTTTCCAGTCGAAGCAGCGACTTCGTCTCTCAGCTGATTTTCCTCCCAATGATGTCAGTGATTTAATCTGATCTGTCGTAAATGAAAATCATGTTTCCAAAACATGCTAGCGACCAAAAACACGGCAAGAACACGCCAGTGACCTTCAGCCAGCGTGACCTTCAGGTTCTTCTTCACCTCTTACTGAAGTTCTTCTTCTCTGAAGTCCGTTTGGCTCCAAACCGCTGAGCTCTACTGAACCTCCGTCAGATCTTTGCTTCGTCTCTTCGGCTCTGCATGAAGGTCCTTGAAGCTGATATTTATTATCTTCTGTAGAAGACAAACGTGTTCCTTCCCAAATCTGCCAATCAACTGAAGTGACCACACGTGGACTCCATCAAGGTGTAGAAACATCTCAGAGATCCAGAAATAGATCCACCAGAGTCAGTGATGTTTCAGTTTCTCCTTCTTAAATGAGGAAACATCTTTCTGAAGAACGTCGGTCTTTTCTTCGTGTTGCAGTAAAATAAAGTGAAAGTTTAAGAAGTTTATCTGCAGAAATACGACGATTCCTTTCCGGTCGTTGATTGTGTGAATTTTTATTGTGTGAACATGTTTGATATGTAAATAAATATAAATAAACCATTAATTCATTCACAGTTATCAGTTTCTGACGGGTTCTATTATTTATTATTTGTGGTATTTTTAGAGCTGCAACCATTACTTCATTAATTGATTAGCTTCCAACTATTCAATTAATCAGTATTCTGATAATCAATTAATTGTTTTCTGTATTTTTAAAGAAAAAAAGTCTAAATTCTGTGATTCCAGTTTGTTAAATGTGAATATTTTCTGTTTCTTTCGTCTCCCTGACAGAAAACTGAAACAATCTAGAAAAAAAATTAGTCGATAATGAAAATAATTAGTTGCAGTTCTAAATATTTAAGAGACTAAATTATATTTTAGAATAATTTATATTTAATAATATTCTGTAGAATATTTACAAACATTTAGTTAAAAAAAGAGTCAAAACTGAAAGTGAAAATAACTGCAGAGCTTTGCTGTAAACTGAAGTTTTAACAGATGAATTAATGTTTTTAACCTTTTCATTTGATAGAAATGTGTGTTTAGTTTTTAGTTTGAGGCTCTTCTGTCAGAAACCTTCCTGGTCCTGGTCCTGGTCCTGGCAGGACTCGCTTCACTTCATCCATTTTCTCTCCAACTGGACCCAAAACCAAAATGCAAACCCAGAACATGCGCATGCATATTCAGTTTAGGAGTAAGAAGCGTTTTTGGCGGGTTTGTTTGACATAAAGACGCGTTTCTGCTGATCTTCCAGATCTGCTTCCAGAGATCCGGCACTTTAACCCTCCTGTTGTTTATAGATTAACATGTAATCAAAGCCTTTAATAAATCCCAGGAGTATAGTGTTGAGTTCGGCATGTTTGCGTGTGTTTATATCTGGGTCAGGGTTAGTCCAGCAGCCCGGTAACGGTGCTGGACTGCCGAACTAACCCTGACCCCCATCCAGCCGCTGCAGGGCGGACCGGCGGTCACAAACACAGAGACGGATGTAAAAACAGAGATTTTACTCCAAAGATCTGCTGCCTGCTGGATTAAATATGAGCCGGATTCATGAGGAGATGCGGTCTGACCTGAACACAGTTCCGGTTCCGTCCAGACCTCGCTGAGATTAATCTGAGATTAAACTAAAACTCAAATTAACGTTTAATTTAACGGAGTTCTGCTGCCGTGCTCTTACCTCCGGGAAGACGGGACGCACCCGGCTCGCAGCTCTCTACAGACCCGTAGAACCCCGCAGGGGACCCGGCACGGACCCTGACTCAGCCCGTCGGTCCACTGGACGGTAACGTTGTCGGTAACGTTGTCGGTAACGGGCGGACCGACGGCCACAGAGGGCAGTAACGGTTAGCTGAGTTACGTTACATGCCGGTAGCGGTCAAAGTGCATCTGCAGGGGTCTGGTTCGTCCTCCGGTTCTTCCTCCGGTTCTTCCTCCGGTCCTTCCTCCGGTCCTTCCTCCGGTTCTTCCTCTCCGCCTGTTTTCGGTGTTTTTTAGGCGGCTGCACACATTAGTTTACGTTCTCCACGGTGACTTACACTTCCGCATCGTTAAGGTGACGTAACGGTAACGTGAGGAGACGTCAGACCGGAAAAACAATCTGAGATTTCAAGAATAG
Source organism: Euthynnus affinis (assembly GCA_029490765.1). Taxonomy (NCBI): domain Eukaryota; kingdom Metazoa; phylum Chordata; class Actinopteri; order Scombriformes; family Scombridae; genus Euthynnus; species Euthynnus affinis. The sequence goes on from CM055852.1 coordinate 30,394,116, forward strand.
CTGTGATATTTAAAAAGTAAAGTCCTAATTCTGCAAAATAAAGTCTTACAAAAGAATCTGAACGCATGCTGAAAGCTCCAGAAGACCCTTTAGTACAGTAAAAGCACCAATACTTTAAAGTAAAAGTACTCCGTTACAGTAAAACTAATACTACATCAGTATTATGAGCTTGATGTAGTTAAAGTGTTGCAGTAAAAGTAGTGGTTTGGTCCCTCTGACTGATATATTATTATATATGACATCATTAGATTATTAATACTGAAGCATCAGTGTTAGAGCAGCATGTTACTGTTGTAGCTGCTGGAGGTGGAGCTAGTTTACACTACTTTATATACAGTTAGCTAGTTTAGTCCACTGGTTCCCAACCTAGGGGTCGGGGCCCTCCAAAGGGTCAGCAGATAAATCTGAGGGGTCATGAGATGATTAATGGGAGAGGAAAGAAGAAAAAACAAAGTTCTAGTCCAAGATGTCTGATTTCACTTTGATCCTCCAATTACAGGTTTGACAGTAGAAGGCTGACATTATGATGATCCACAATAACACAATGACAAAGTCACTCTGCGCATTTTAGGGAAAAGCTCATTGATGAGGACATAGTTGGACTATAAATTACATTTTATCTGCATAATTTATTCTTTATTGACATTTGGTGACTGCAGTTTGTCAGAGATCAGCTGTGCTTCTCTGGCCTCAGCTCTGAAGTCCAACCCCTCCCATCTGAGAGAGCTGGATCTGAGTGGAAACAAGCTGCAGGATTCAGGAGTGAAGCTGCTGTGTGCATGTTACTGTTGTAGCTGCTGGAGGTGGAGCTAGTTTACACTACTTTATATACAGTTAGCTAGTTTAGTCCACTGGTTCCCAACCTAGGGGTTGGGGCCCTCCAAAGGGTCAGCGGATAAATCTGAGGGGTCCTTTTTTTATTGAAATGAAAGCATGTGAGAAGTTTAGAGGGAAAAATCACTATTTGGTGGAGCTGTTAACAACTCATAGACATGTGAAATGTGACCCCGACTACACACTGCTTTTTGTAAGACGTCAAAAGACAAAAAGCCCATTGTGTCAAATCTTCATGTGAAAAGTAACTAAAGCTGTCAGATAAATGTAGTGGAGTAGAAAGTACAATATTTCCCTCTGAAATGTAGAAAGTAGCATCACATGGAAATAAAAAAGTAAAGTACAAGAACCTTTAAACTGGACTTCAGGTTAATGTTTCCAGTTTGCATTTTGAGTTTTTGTCTCAAACTGAAGGTTTCGTGTTTCATCTGATAATCAGGTTCTCTTTTTCTTACTTTCAGTCAAACTTCTGTTTTTGGGGTAAATTCATAACTTTATCATCAGATTACATTTATTCTCACAATCATGTGTCAATATCACAATTTTAATCTCATAACATTATATTATATACAGATTGTTTCTAAAAATGTTTCAGTTTTATTTTTCTGAATCTCACTTTTTATTTATTTTCATTTACTTAATTTTTCTTTTCATGTGTTGTTGAATTGTGGAAATGTGGAAATAAGTATTTTATAATAAACCTTTATTTTTGCTGACTGAATTTTAAATAGATAAATACTGAACATTAATCTGGTCTTATAATGTAATTGAATTTATTGATTAACAGGTTCAAGTGTTTTCTCTGTTAAATAATCTTAAACAGTCAGTAAACAAACATTTATTGTATCTGTTATGTTATTTTTTATTCCACTAAGCAGTGAGCTGCTCCTGCAGGCCCCGCCCCTATAAACAAGCCCCGCCCCCGTCAGCAGGATATAATGAGGACGGGAACAGGTGAGCAGCGTCAGAAACAGGTGAGAGGACCGCAGAGAGCAGACAGAGACGCAAACATGCAGCTGAATGAGACGCAGCTTCACCTCCAACTTTCCGCCTTCAGCTTCGAGCGACGCTTCGACGAGCGAGGAGCGATCGCCTGGATGCAGGCGAACTGGTGAGATAAGATATTTATTTATTAAACTATTAAACTAACACCACGTTTGTTTCACTCATCTTCTTTCTCTGAGGGTCTCAAACACACAAAGAGTCAGGATTAGAAGAACTATCCCGATAAACTGCACAGTTTCACCTCAAATCTCAACATGTCGATGCTTTTAAATTAACTTCTTACCGGGAAACATATGAAGCGTCTGAAAGTATGAAACTTCCAACTTAACCGGTTTGCTCGATACTGAACGACCCGGGGGGGGGGCAGCGGGACTCAGAGGGATCTGTTGGGGGGGGTCGATATTTGCGGGATTTCAGGTGTGATGCAGGTGAGTCATTGCAATGACGTCACACTGGTGTGGTATGTTGAGTTTCTATCCAGTCGGTCCAGTTAAAGAGTGAAGGTTGGTTTTCTCTTTGTTCCTCCAGAGGAAACTTTTATTAATGTTAAAGTGAAGTTTATTATTTATTGATATGTTTAAATGTTGAAGCTGTTAAAGATGATTCAGGTATTTCACACCTGTCTGTTTGTTTGTGTTGTTGCTAAGTAACAGTTTGACTCTTTGTTCAGTTTCACATGTTGTGATTTAAAAACTCAGAAAAGATGAAAAATCTAAAAGTGAAGCTTGAATATCGAGAACAATAAATAAATCAGTTCAGATGTAAAGAAGCTAAACAAGTCAAATCAGTCAGAGCTGCAATGATTAGTCAGTTTATTGATTAGTCAATCCACAGAAAAATAAACAGCAACTATTGTGATAATCAATCAGTTGGTTGATTGATTGATTTCGTGTGATTTCGTCTCTGTGAAAACTGAAGATTTTTATTGATAAAACTTTTGATGAAGTCGTCTTTGGAAACATTGAATCATATTTAGATCAACTAATTGATTTTAATGGAGAAAATTATCATCAGTTGCAGCTGTTGAGGTTTTATTCATGAAGCACTTTATTTATGATCTGATGTGTTAGTTTAGCTCATTAAAGGAGTAAAACGCACTAAAGTTATTAAACCAGGAGTTTCAGTCGAGTGATCTGATGATGTCATCGTTTCCATGGAGTTAGAAATGTGAGTCTGAAGTTGAGTTTATTGCCTGAAGGTTTAGAGCAGACAGATGTTTGGCGTGAACATGTGACAGTGCGGCGGCGGCCTTTAAATGCTGCGCTGAGTTTCTTCTTCGTGTGTTTCCCTGCAGGACTACGTCCTTCCTGTTCAGCGCTCTGTACGCCGCCCTGGTGTTTGGAGGTCAGCATTACATGAAGCCCCGCCCTAAGATGAACCTGCGGCGGCCGCTCGTCATCTGGTCGCTCAGCCTCGCTCTCTTCAGGTGAGTGTGTGTGATCAGTCAGTAAATGATCAGTGAAGCTGCTGTAATGATTCCTCCTGTTCATACTGAGCATCCTTCATAATGACCTTACAGTGGAAGTGATGGAGGACTAAATCCACAGTCCTCCTTCTCTACAAACATGGATTTAAAGTTGATGTGAAGCTTTTCATCAGAGTTTTTCATATTTACGTCATCAGTGACTGAACAGACCAGCTGATTCTCATCCAATAACCTGATCAATGAAACGATGCAGTTAATTGATCTGGTTCATATTTGACAGTAAATTGAGTTTGAGGTTTTGTTGAAAGAATGAGAAACATTTTTAACTTTTCTTTCACTTAGAACCCAAAATGTTTCTGCTGCAGCTGATGAACTCTGTGTGTGTGTGTGTGTGTGTGTGTGTGTAGTATCGTCGGTGCGGTCCGGACCGGGTCCTTCATGCTTCACGTCCTCAGCAGCGGCGGCTTCAGACGCTCCATCTGTGATCAGAGTTTCTACAACGGACCAATCAGCAAGTTCTGGGCCTACGCCTTCGTCCTCAGCAAGGCGCCGGAGCTCGGTGGGTCCACCCAGTACCCCTTACTGGTTTACTGGTCCACCCAGTACCCCAGTACCCCTTACTGGTTTATCACTTCATACAGTTTAACTGGTTCATCACCAGTTAACCAGTACAGTGATGGATTGTTTATATTTATTAAAGTCTTTCAGTTTTTATTTATTAATTTGTCTGTTTGTGGATCAGCTGATCAGTTTATTGATATCACATGATGATTGACGGTAGCGCTAACGGAGCCTCTGTTGTGTTTGTGATCCGTTTCCTAGGCGACACGGCGTTCATCGTGCTGCGGAAGCAGAAGCTGCTGTTCCTTCATTGGTACCATCACATCACCGTGCTGCTCTACTCCTGGTACTCCTACAAAGACATGGTGGCGGGCGGCGGCTGGTTCATGACCATGAACTACAGCGTGCACGCGCTCATGTACACCTACTATGCGGTGCGCGCCGCCAACCTGCGTGTGCCGCGCCCCTTCGCCGTGGTCATCACCAGCGCTCAGATCCTGCAGATGGCCATGGGGCTGGCGGTGAGCGGGCTGGTGTACCGCTGGATGCAGCAGGGCGACTGCCCCTCCCGCCTCGACAACATCACCTGGGCAACGCTCATGTACCTCAGCTACCTGATGCTCTTCTCCAACTTCTTCTACCACGCCTACCTGCGGCGCCGCGACCAGCACAAGACCGCCAAGGCCGAGTAGAGACGTCTGGAGCAGGTGCATCATGGGAGATTCATCTGACTGAAACATTTAAAAACTTAAATCTGATGATTTTTATGTCAGAATCTAAAACTCGGAAGGAAAGCCGTCGACACCAAAGCATCATGGGATGCGACAGACAACCTGCAGGAGAAACAGGAAGTTAATTTCACATCCTGTCATTTAACTTTCACACAAAGATCATTAGATTATAGATAAACAGCTGGAATCACAGATGTGCAGCTGTAAACTGAAGATATTGATTAGTTATTTCTATATTTAGATAAAACGACGGCAATCAATCATCTCAATCAGAAACTATTCATTGTTGTGTCAGATTTATTTCTTTAGTTTTTATACACATTAATTTATTAAACAGTTAGAAATCAGATCTATCAAACCTGTTTACATGCTGAGTCTCATCAGTCTGGACGGTTCTGGCTTGTACTGGTTTAACTGGTTTAACTGGTTCACCACACCTCCAGTGAGTCACCGAGGAGCCGATCAGGTTCATTTGATCACTGATGTTTGTTCACAAAGAAAGAAACTGAACTGTTTGATTAGATAAAGCTGCTTTATTTTAATAAATGTATATTTAGTGTTTTCATATAAAGTCACATTTTAAAACCTTCACTGATTTCGTTCAGGAGATTTGACTCATTATTAAATTATTTCAATCTTTTAGTGTCTAAAACATCAGAAAATAATTTTAACACAGTTCAGCAGATTAACTTTAAATATGAACTCTGGAAACAAATATTCACTGTCACATGATGACAGCTGAGAAACCAAAGAAAACTCTTGTTTGTTTATTGATTATTAGTATTTATTGGACATATGATGGCTGCTGTTTGGTGGCTGGAAGTCTCCAACACTCTGTTTCACTTATTTCAATCTTGTAAATCACTTTATTTATGATTCTCATTTGTTATTTTGCACCAGAGAGAGTTTGTCTTGTTTCACTGAAGCTGTAAAAACCTTTTTATTATTTTTCATTGTTTCTGTCTGAAGTTTGAAACGAGCTGCATGAACACTGAATTTATGATTTCTGCTGTTAAATGAATGAAACCACATCAAAACTTTCATATTTTATTTATTTCTTAAAAAAATCTGAATAAAATATTTTTCATTGTATTTCATGTTTTCATTTTCTTAATTTGGAGTTTTTGAAGTTACAGAAGAACAATTTCAATTCAACTATAAACTCTGCTGATCAAATACTAATAAATATATAATACATTATATAGTGTTTAATTATATAATTATAAAGTGTCTTTATCAATATATAATATCAGTGTTTCCTCTATAGTCATACAGGCCTGGGGTCTCATTTATAACCGTTGCTGCGCCACTTCCCACAAAAAAGTTGTGATCTTTAAAAACAAACTTGAGGAGAATGTGTGCAGCTGTAAGTAAAGTCTGAACGATGTGTACGAACATTTTGGGAAATTGATGACTAAGATGTTGAGTTGAAGCCAAACTGTATAATAATCCTGTCAGACATTTAATTTCACTCAATATCCAACATTAATTATAGATCCACGTTTTTATAAACATTCAAACCAGCAGTGTTTCTGTACTGGGGTTTATTGAGTCATAATTATTCTATAAGCATCTTTCAATGTGAAAATATGAGCCAAGTCAAATCTTAACGTCCGTTCAACATTTAATCAGCTGTTTAACCCGGCGCGCAAAGGAGAGGGTCAGTTATGGAGCAGCAGCTGCTGACATGAATGATATCAGGATGCAGGCAGGTAGCAGGATTCTGTAAAGTCTAGCTTGTCTTTCTCCGATATTTGCTAAACGCGAATATTATGATTCATTTTCACCTCCGCCACGTTAACTGACTGATGACATCATCATCGGTTGTAGAAATCCAAGATGACGTCATATAACTTAAAACATATTTGGAGGACGGAGCGTTTGAAGATTTTTAAATATTTCATTATATTGTGCATATATACAGGTATGAGTTAAGTTTCATGCTGATTAACTGGGAACTGACCTGCTGCAGGGCGGCAAACATTAAACCATCACACGTTACAATCCACAGGAATGTTTACTGGAGCTGTTTATGCTTGTTTTGAGTTACACACATAACTTCAAGACGTCTGAAAACGGGGAAATAAAACTGTAAAAGTCCGTTCACGTTGTTGCTTTCATTCACCTGCTGAGTGCAAATGACAAGCGAGAGGGTCAATATACTGACTCTCAACACCGATTGGCTAGGCATCTACAGACAGAGAGACTGATTGCTGCGGCGAAAGAAACACGCGTTCATCAATATTCATTCATGCTTTTGCACCGACCATTTATGGTTGAATGTGGGCGTGTAGAGGGCGGGGTATGAGGCTGATCCATGCGCACATTTCCAGGTGGATAGTGATCTATAAAGGGAAGTAAACATGCATTTGTGTGTACGCATGGTTTTATAAATCTGATTATTTTTTTGGCGCACGCCATTTTTGTCCTTTGTGCGCAGGTACACTTTTATTCTGGATCCTACGCACTGTTTTATAAATGAGACCCCTGGTCAGCCAAAAGAATCTCTTCTTTATTGCCAAAAACCCATCAATTCAGAAATCAATCACTTCTGTTTGGGAGCATCTGTCTGGAACTATTGCTGTAACTATAACTGCTGACATGACGGGAGTCATGTGTCTGTACCACCGAGCCTGAAGACAAATCTACAGAAACACTGTAAACACACACACACACACACACACACACACACACACATATCAGAGATGGTTAATGTGCATTAACAGCTGATTTTAACAGTAAAGGTTTAATAACTGAAGCAGTTTCAGTCTGAACTGCAAACGAACATCAGAGACAATAAAGAAACATACAGCTGAATATAATCAATAATATATCAATAACTGGATCAATAATAAATCAATAACTGGATCAATAATAAATCAATAACTGGATCAATAATAAATCAACTGGATCAATAATAAATTAATAACTGGATCAATGTGTTTGTATCAGGGTTGTTTCTGCTGCATCTCCCTCCAGCTTTTCCACAGCAGCAGATCTCGACTCTTCGCCAAAGCAACGAGGCAACGAGGCAACTTCAAGCCGTTAAACTGACCAACGCCGTCGTCCCGGCCCATCGCCAGCAACATGGTGACGTTACCTGGCAACCAGCAACACAGACAGTCAACCAGCAACACAGACAGTCAACCAGCAACGCAGACAGTCAACCAGCAACACAGACGATCAACCAGCAACACAGACGATCAACCACCAACACAGACAGTCAACCAGTAACACAGACGATCAACCAGCAACACAGACGATCAACCACCAACACAGACAGTCAACCAGCAACACAGACGATCAACCAGCAACACAGACGATCAACCAGCAACACAGACGATCAACCAGTAACACAGACAGTCAACCAGTAACACAGACGATCAACCACCAACACAGACAGTCAACCAGTAACGCAGACAGTCAACCAGCAACACAGACGATCAACCACCAACACAGACAGTCAACCAGTAACACAGACAGTCAACCAGCAACACAGACAGTCAACCAGTAACACAGACAGTCAACCACCAACACAGACAGTCAACCAGTAACACAGACAGTCAACCAGCAACACAGACGATCAACCAGTAACACAGACAGTCAACCAGTAACACAGACAGTCAACCAGCAACACAGACAGTCAACCAGCAACACAGACAGTCAACCAGCAACGGGTGTTACCTGTGTGATATGATGTTAGTGGCTTCGCACTCAGACTGCTGATGATGTTGCTAACGGCGACGGCGGCGTGCAGGCCGGCGTGATACGCCATCTTGGGTTCTTTGACGTCATTGCAGTCGCCGACCGCGAACACGTTGGAGAATCCGTCAACCTGCAGGTGCTCGTTGACCCTCAGAGCGCCGTTGTCAGCCAGGGAGCCGGCTGCCAGAGAGACAGACGACTGATCAATGACTGAGCGATCTATCGATGTGATCAATGACTGAGCGATCTATCAATGCGATCAATGACTGAGCGATCTATCAATGCGATCAGCAGTGTATTGACTCACAGAAGCTGGCGGCGTAGGCGGAGGAGTTGACCTTCAGTCCGGTGCAGCAGACGATCAGATCCGTGGTCAGTTTGTCTCCTTTATCTGTTGCGACCTGCATGTTGCTGCAGGCGACGTTCAGCTGCAGCTGCGACAGGTTCAACACCTTCTGACCTGCAACACACAACCCTCAGCTCTGTCTGCCAGGCATTTATTGATCAGCAGGAACCCTCAGCTCTGTCTGCCAGGCGTTTATTGATCAGCATGAACCCTCAGCTCTGTCTGCCAGGCGTTTATTGATCAGCATGAACCTTCAGCTTTGTCTGCCAGGCGTTTATTGATCAGCATAAACCCTGAACACTGTCCACATGTGCGGTTTTAAGGGGGAGGGGGTAGCCAGGATAGTAGCACCACCCCTACAATCTGATTGGCCACCTCAAAGTTTCTCCTTTGTCACAGCCTTTCCACGTCGCTGTGAGGCGGGTGTTTGGCCAGCATATTTGTTTCTAGAGACACTGAACCTGTATGAGGGGCCCTGAGGAGGCCCTAAACTGCAGTATGGATGAGATATAAACCATGTGAGCCATGTCCTCTAGGTCTAAATCCATCAACGTACACCATCGCTGGCACTTGAGCAACACAGTTGTTACAGTTTAGAGGTTCTTATACTTTACTTGAGTGTTTCCATGTGATACTACTTTCTACTTCCACTCCACTACATTTCACAACTTTGTTTTTTCTTCTTTCCTCTCCCATTAATCATCTCATGACCCCTCAGATTTATCTGCTGACCCTCTGGAGGGCCCCGACCCCTAGGTTGTGAACCAGTGGACTAAACTAGCTAACTGTATATAAAGTAGTGTAAACTAGCTCCACCTCCAGCAGCTACAACAGTAACATGCTGCTCTAACACTGATGCTTCAGTATTAATAATCTAATGATGTCATATATAATAATATATCAGTCAGAGGGACCAAACCACTACTTTTACTGGTGTACTCTTACCCAGCAGCAGCTCCACTCCTTTCTCCAGCAGAACCTCTTTGGCCTGCCGTCGGACGCTGGGCAGCAGCTCCGGGTCGGCCAGGCCGACCTTGGAGTGGATCAGAACCACCTGGACACGACAGAAACCAGCAACAAAAACTTAAGCTTCTTGTTCTTCTTTTAATGCTGCAGTTTTCTTTTTTATTGTCTGGATGTTAAATTACTTTCTAACTTTAATTAACTTTATTATTTGTAGTATTTTAATTTATTCAAATGCATTAATCGTCTCTCCAGGTTTAAGCCTCCCGTCTCTCTCTGGTCTAACACACATGTCCCGTATGAAATGCAGATCCAGTATCTCCTCCCTGGTCTTCCTGATATGCAAATTACTGATGTATATCACAGAAATGGTGTAGATCAATAATGGGCTGCGTTGTAATTCACTCCAAGACAAATTGTGGAAACTCTCTTTCAAATACGTGAACGTGTCTGGTTTTAAACTCTGAGGCTGCTGAGAACCACGTTCCCGTAGAAAAGGAGATTTTTCTCGACTTTGTCTGATGTTGGATTTTAAACTTTCTCTCCTCTTAAGTGCAAAAAGTAAAATTCAATAAATATATTTGAAAAAAAAAAAACAAACCAGCCCACTGATGCTTTGTGTCTGACAGTCATGTGACCCGTCAGTCAGGTGACCCGTCAGTCATGTGACCCGTCAGTCATGTGACCCGTCAGTCAGGTGACCCCTGCATGTATCGTCTTAAATAATGTAATAAACCTTTAAACATCATTTAATCAGATGGATCTCAGGTCAGTTTGTCGTCACCTTCTTATCTGGATACTCTGTCTTGATCTCAGCAGCCATCTCCACCCCGGTCGACCCGCCGCCCACCACCAGCACCGAGCCCGCCGCCTGGACCTGAACACACACACACACACACACACACACACACACACGTTGGATGATGTGTAATGATCTCAACTAATGATAATATGAGATAAATACGTTTTCTCGTTTCTCTGCAGACTCCAGTGTGACTCGGTATCGAACCTGTGTGACAAAGTCCTCGTAAGTCTGGATGGCGGTCTGGTACGTTGCCACGGTGTTGAACTTGCCGGGAAACGACCCATCGGTCCCCGTACACAGGATGAGGTGCGAGTACTGGATCTCCTGCAGCGCAGAGCACCGAACTCTTAAAGGTCACATTTAACGTCATTTGTTCTTTAACGAACTTCGAACCCTAACCGTCCTCACCCTCCCGCCCTGCAGGACCACCAGCTGTCTGTCAGTGTCCACTCGTTCCACTCGGCCCTGAACGAAACTCTCTCCGAACGTGTCGGCGTACGGGATGAAGGTCCTCTGAGCGAAGCCTGCGGGAGGTCAGAGGTCACAGTATGACAGTTATTTCTGGCTGCAGATGCTGTGACATCACAACCACCATAACTTTGACTTTAAAATGTGTTTCAATACTTTAACTGTTGGTTCAAATGTATTTTTTATTTATTTAAAGCACTTTCAGCAGCACTTTCTGTGTAAAAGGTGCCGGTGCTGTCATATGACAGAGGTCACATGACTCTGGTGGCCGCTGGAAGCTGCTCGTCTTCATCATGTTCTTCATATAGATTATAAATCCATTATAACGTTGTTATCCTGTTCAAAGCTTTATTCTGAGACGCGGGGTTCACGGCTGTTTTCTGATTAATGATATCGGGCGATATGATTTCTAATAGTACTAATAAAAAAAGTATAAATTAAAAAATAGAAAAGTAAAATTATATTTATTAAAAAACTTAGAACCATACCAGAAAAAAGTAAAATACAGAAAATATAACAAAATACAAAAAATAAATTGGGAAACTTCTGATCAATACAGAAAAAGGTAAATATATTACAAAAAATTAAATATTTTTGCTAATAAAAATAAAAAATGGGATCAAATGGAATAACATTCATAGAATTTAATAGCATTACTACCTAAAATTCTCCTAAAAAAAAAAACAAACTAAAACTTATTTTATATAAAAAAATACAAGTAAAACAAAATTTAGAAAAACAAGAAGTACAGATTAAAATAATAATAATAATAATAATAATAATAATAATAAAGTGAGTACCGGGCTGGACGGACGCTCGCAGCGCCGCCACGTTGTGATGGAAAGCGTCTCTCATGTCGATCAGAGTGAAGTTGAGTCCTCGAGATTTCAGCTGCTGAGCTGCTGCGATGCCACCAAACCCACCGCCGACCACCACGACATGGACTTCCTGTACCGACGAGGCCTGACCCCCCATCTCTGCACACACACACACACACACACACGTTGAAGCCCAGCAGTGCCTCCTGGTGGACGAACATGAGAGCAGCAGCAGGAAACAGTCGACATGATTCTGTTGTGTTTTTGATTATTTACGTTTTAAACTCTTCGGTTAGAATTTAAGTTCGTGGTTGAGATTTTGTGACTTTTAATCGTTTCCAGAAGATAATTTGGTCTCATGCTGCTGCTTCAGTTGTTGTTCATGTGCAGTTTTGAACTTTGTTATTATTCAACTCTGTTACTTTGGTTTAGTTGTTAGTTAATAAATTTGCCATAAAGAATTAAAAAGATATTTCACTGTATTAAATCTTGTGGTCTGTGTCATGTAAATACAGTTTAACACCAGACATTCATATTAATTCATTCATATCAATAAAGCAACACAGCTAAAGAAACCAATACATTCTAATCAATAACACCGTTCTGTGCATTAAACTGGAAGAGAGTATTGAACTAAAATACTTTAATGAGCTTCATGATGGTTCCTTATCTCACAGTGTTCACATGATGAAGACTCCGAGGGAACGCTGATGAATCTTCATCTTCAGTTTCTTCAACAAATGTTCTCCTGGTTTCTAGTCGGATGACTGACTGACCTTTCAAACACCTTTATTGTCTTTCTCTGGGACCAGTTGAGTCTCTGGGACCAGTTGAGTCTCTGGGACCAGTTGAGTCTCTGGTTCCAGAGAAAGCTAACCCGTCTGCTGGTAGAAGAGAAACGGCTCCAGACCTCCAAACTTCACTGGAGGTGCTTTTATGGTCATATGCAGCAGACATTTCTCCACATCACCTTCTCCCAGTGACCTTCTGGCTTCTCCAGTACTGGAGTCTTACTGGGAGGCAGCTCATGGAGGCTGTGGTGGAGTCTCTTGTTTTGTCTGTGACAGTGTTACTTGCTCCTTCCAGGTCTCTCTGGAGCTGGTTCTAGTTTTCATACCTCCCAGTCAGCAGTGTTGCGAGGAGCTCCTCTGTGTGGCCAGTTGATGGTGGAGTGTTACTGGTCCCAGTGGTGCTAATGGGAACATTTAGGAGTTGAGGAATCAGTCGGTAACCGGAGTCATTTCCATGGTTACCTGTTGTGAAGGTTTTGTCGGAGCTCTTTGCTTCTAATCATCATGAGATGGTTCTTATGTTCTTATGTTTGGTATCAATGATGTGTCACAGGTGTTAAAGCCAAACAGCCACTAACCTGCTGATCCTAATGAGCACAGTTAAGACCACTAATTAGTGGAATCACCTGGTTCACAGCTCTTCTTACTGTGTGTTATACTTTTTTCCGGTAACAGAACTTTAGTATTGTCAGAGATTTTATTAGCTGGTTTGCCTTTATGTCTGGTCTTCATGTCACATGTGACAGAAGAGCAGCTGTTTACCACAGTGCACTTTACCACTAATGACACATCGCTGCTCTGTGGATCACAGGGTCAGATGACATCATCATTAGTTCATCTATAAACTCACATTTAAATCCAGTAACGCATTTATCTTCACGTTTTCAGGTGAACATTTTAAATCCGTCTTATCTCGTGTTTTCATTCATTCTTTGTTGGTTGAAGTCGTCTGTCTGCAGGTTTGTTTGCTGATTGTCTGATTACATTAAAAACTGATAATGTTCAGTCTGATTCCTGAGTTTCAAACTTGGTGATTAATTTAATTGTTGCCAACTAATTGATTAATTGACTAATTGTTGCAGCCATAAAATATAATAATAATAATAATAATAATAATAATAATAATAATAATTATAATGTGAAAGAGCTCATGCTGCTGCATCATGAGTAGTTTAAATACATTATGATGTTATCATGTTCAAACTTTTACAGTTTTAATAACTTTCTCATTTTAAACTATTGATTTATTGCAGTTTTAGAACTTTTTCTCTGCTGTTTTCAGGAACGTGAAGTTTCCTCAGCACATCCTGTTGCTTCACATTCTCAGCAATGATGTAAGATAAAGGAAATTAGTAACAATCTCAGTAAGGTTGTAAAATAGGGGATATAAATAATAATGTCAGTAAAGATGTAAGATATAAAAAGTGTATATAAGGTATATATAAGTATATTAGGCATATATTAAGATATATAAGGATATATTAAGATATATAAGGATATATAAGATGTCAGTAACTCACCAGCTGCAGCTAAACGTTCAGCTTTCTTCTCTCAGAGTTTCTGAAGTCTTTTATCACTTATGTCACAGCTGCATGTCTTGCTGTGTTTTCTTCCTCTGACAACACGAGCTCTCGACCAATCACAGCCCGCTCCACCCACCTTACGGGAGGGGGGGTGGGGCGGGCCCTTCTGTTGCCTTCAAGTGCTGTGGGAAATATTAAAGCCTGTTCTGAAACACACAGTTAAACCATTTTCTTAATGCTAACACAGTGTTGTGTTGTGTTTTATTGTTATTGTTGCTTTCATCTTAATCTATTATTATTATTTTTGGGCATTTATACAATTAAATGTTGGTTTATTTTTAAGAGTCTGATTATATTGGTGTCTTTGCATCCTGGAATGTTTTAATCCTGGTTCAACATTTACACAACTTTGTAACTTTGAAAAGTGCTAATTTTATTATTATTATTATTATTATTATTATTATTATTATTATTATTATTATCAATAATTATTATAATAGACCATATGCATATAGCAATATGAAGCATATGTAACAGGAGATAAAAACAGGCAAATAAATTCTCATAATACATAAAATATAAAGTCAAAGTCTTTCAAATTTAAATTACATAACCTGTGATGATTATAAACCATCAGTCATTAACTAATGAAGGAAAATACAAACGGTTGTACTCAAACTCAAACAATTATATTTACTTAAAATAGCTGCAACAGAATATTAATGTAATGTCAGTAGATCAGTCATATCCTGCCTGGACTTTGTGTTTGTGGACTTTTTGTGTTGTTTTGGAGTTTCCTGTGTTGTACCTCCTGTCGAGTCCTTCCGGTGAGTTGGTGGTTTTATCTGATGGGTATTGTGTGGTTTTTAGTTTTCTGGTTTCCCAGTTTTCTCCTCTCACCTGCCCTGCATTACCCTCGTCAGCCAGCCAATCACAGCCAGCCTGCCTTTGAGTCTCATCACCTGTTCCTCGTTCCTTGATTAGTTTGGTTTTGAGTTCAGTCTTCATTCTTCAGTTCCTGTGGTTCTGAGCAGTGCTCCTGTGACTTTTGAATGATTTCATGAAATATTTGTACATGTGATGCCGCCTGCTTGCTGTCGCCTGCGTTTGGGTTCATCTGCTCCATTCACCTTCATGATCAGTGTTGTTGGTGAGTGTGCAGTGTTGTATGGTGTAAACTAAAGAGAAGTACAACCAAACAAGAAATCATGTGGTGCAAAGGGGAGAAACAGTGATGAAGTGAGACCAAGGAATGGATGAACCGACCAGCTGCACTAATACAGTCTCTGGCGTCCTGGAGCCTGTTTGACAAAGCAGGTTCAGCAAACTCTGACTCGAACTCTGAACTCTGAGTTGATGAACCTGAAATGGGAAACTCAGAGTTTTCAGTTTCAGAACAGCTGATCAGAGTTTATTCAGCCATTATCAGTGGCGCTTTGATACATAGAGATATTAATGCATGTGTGCAGATGATGCACATTTATCTTTAAAAAAAAAAAAAGATAAACGGGAAAAGTGTCAATAACTTAAGTGTCATCCATTAATTGATCATTTCAGACTTATATTTCCTTAAGGATGATAAAGTGGAATCTGACTATCAGGATGCAATTACATTACATTTAAATATAATCTGACAGATAAAACACAGGAAGCAGCAACTGAAGATGAAAAATGTAAAGATTTAAAGTATAAACAGATCAAAGACGCAGACGTGACTGTAAATGCAGTCTGATCAATAATATCTGATCAATAATAATGTGTTTGATAATTTGTACTTGAAAAGGCATTGAGGTTAAAATACAGAATATTTTAATGTTTGTCTGTTTGTATCTCAGATCAACAACCCAACAGCTCAGTTACTCTGAGTTCATATACTTTTTGAAACGATGCAAAACCAAGAAACGAGTGATCACATGAGTCATCTTTCAATACTAACATAAAAAGGACATTATGCAAAACTGGAATTCCAAATACGTAATCTTTCATATTACATTCAATCCAAAAGGAGCATATTCCAATCACATCCATGATTGGTTGTCAGGTTTACAGTAAGATATACCTTCCAAGAAGTACACTGATGAGAAGCACCTGGTGGACATCAAATGCTGGTGAGATGTGATTACAACAATATGATCTTAATTAATCCTTCCAATTTTGCATAGCAATGGTTACATTGATTTCTAGAAAGGGTTTGGGTTAGATCAAAGAATAACAGTTGTTGGTCAGAGGATCTTCCAGCAGTTTTTCCAGTGATGAGTTACCACTACTGGCACCACAACCGATGAGTCAATAACCTAAATCAATACAATTTGTTCAGTACACTGATCATTGCTAGATGCATGGTAGATATATAAATACTTCAACTGCTTGGTGCATAAATGTGTTTTATTCCTTTGACATGTTGCATACAATTATCCAAAAAGGGAAAACACAGAAAAAATGACGTACCGTTCAGAATTTGACGATATAGTGCGACACCTCTTTCAAAAAGAACTCAAGTATAAACATATCAGACACCAGAGGGTAAGTTCTGAGTCTTTGTGTATTGTGAAGCACTTTCAGTCATGCCAAAAATTTATGTACAAATCTTTTGCTTTACTCTTTCACAGAAAAGAAATGCCCTGGAAGAACACCCTGTGCCCATTGTGCCATGTCCAACACACGTCAATGTAAGTCCTGGCAAAACATGGTCCATGAGCACTTACCTGTTCAATAGTTATTGTCTTTTTAATATTGGAGGGGTTTCTTTGTTTTCAGTCATAATGGTAGGCTGGACAGTCCGGTTTGCAATTGGAGAAAGTAGTAAAGCCTGGATAAATACATGGCTACAGTGACATGGTCAGGAAAACGACAGGAAAGAAGAGGGCCACACTGAAAGACCTGAAGGAGCTTTGAAGATCAAACGTTGGAATGTAGTATGTGACAAAGTTGTATCTGTCATGTAAATCAGATGTTTGTGGTGATTTGACTGCTTCCTGACCAGTAACAGCTGTGTTGCTGGTTAGTTTGTGTTCTGCTGTGGAGTTGGGTGGGCTGTGCTCTGCACTAATTTGCATTCTCAGCCCATCAGTTCCACCGAACTCCGGTCTACCATGATCAGTGGGTGGCTCAGTTTGCTCTGGTTGATAGGTCATTCTTCCTTCTTTTCAAATAAATGTTCAGCTGATGGCAGCCGTGTTCTCGGCTTTCTGTTCTGCTCCACACTCAAGTGGAGCTGCTCTGTAGTAAAGCATGGCCAGGGGAGGGTCGCCTCCAGTCTCTTCGGCTTTCTTTAACAGTTGCTTTATGATCTGCACTCCTCTTTCTGACATGCTGTTTTGACTGTGGAAAGTGTGGGCTTGTTATCTGTTCAAACCCATAAAAGTCAGCAAAGTCCTTGTACTCCTGCCTATTGAATTGTGGCCCATTATCACTCACTACAGTCACTGGAATTCTGTGCCTTGAGAATATCACTTTTGTGTATTTTATCACTTGCTTTGAAGATGTTGATGGCAGAAAAGTACATTTGGGGAGTGTTGAAAGATAGTCAATGATGGTAACCCTGCCAAGTGAAATAAGTCAGTGCCTACTTTTCTCCATGGCTCTGCAGGCTCGCTGTAATGTATAAGAGGCTCCTTTTGTTGTTGATACCTGTGTTTCTGGCATGACTCACAGCACTGCACAAGTTGCTCAACGTCTCTGTTCATGTGTGGTCAAAACATCTCAGCTCTGGCTCATCGCTTGTATTTTTCTATGCGTAAATGTCCTTCATGTGTGAGTTTATTGCCTCTGCCAGCTGCTTCCATTTCTCGTCAGACAGGCTTGTTCTTTTGTATACAGTCTATATGTATTTGCACACCTTGAGCCGTACTGCTTGGGCCTGTGTTGCTCAAGTACACCCTGCTGAGAGCATCTGCCATAACCACATGCTTTCCTGTCAGACTATACTTTTGGAGGTGGAGCATAAAGTGTTGAATGTGTGGTGGTGTGTCACCTAGCACCTTTTTTTTTTTTTAAATCACTATCAGTGTCACTATCAGTCTCTAACATCACCTCTCGTCCATAAATGACTTCATGGAACTTTTCACACCCAAATACAGCTCCTAATGTTGCCCTCTTGATCTGCACATAGTTGCGCACCACTGTGTTCATCCCCCCTGATGAATAAGCTACTGGGAACCATGTTCCATCATGTTCTTGAAGCAAAACTGCTGCTAGTCTGTCCTTAAAAGCATCGGTGGACACTTTCACTGGAAGCACCGGGTTGTAGAACTTTAACACTGGATCTTAATGAGACACATCTTAAGGTTTATCCATTACATCTCATGGTCATGTTCCCAATGCCACACATTTTTATGTTGAGTTGGGCTATGCAGTGCCCTTGTGTTTGCTGTTAGGTTGGGTATAAATTTCTCCACATAGTTAACTAACCCTAGGGCACGTCGTAATTCAGTTTTGTCTTTTGGTGTTGGCATTTCTTTTATTGCTCTTATCTTTTCTGGATCTGTGCGTATTGCTGCTGCAAATAGTGTGTCTCCCAGATAAGTTATTTCATGCACCCCAAACTGACACTCTTGTTCATTCAGCTTTAGCCTCGACTCTTTTGCGTTTCCCAAAACTTTTCTTAGCCTCTCATTTTACTGAAACTTTGTATTGCATGACAATGTCATCCAAAAACACTCCTCCTCTTTCCATGCCTTCAAACCGCTGTTGGATTGTCCTGTGGAAAATCTCTGGAGTGGAGGTTATACCAAAGGGCATACGGATGAAACGGTGCCTACCAAAAGGCATGTTAAATGTAGACAACTTTGTGCTTTCCTCATCTTGCTTAATCTGGTAGAAGCCTGATGATGCATCCAGTTTGGGGGAAAAAAAACTGCACCTGCCATTGCACTTGTGATATCTGACTTTGTTGGTAGTTTAAAGTGCTCTCTCTCGATCCATTTGTTCAGATCTTTACGATCTATGCAAAGCCTTAAAGCACCAGTTTTCTTCTCTAGGATAATAAGGGAATTAACCCATTCTGTAGGTTTCTCCACTTTTCTTATTATGCCTTGGTCTATTAGAGACTACAGTTCTTTCCTCAGTCTTTCCTTCAGTGTTACTGGCACTTTCCTTGCTGCATATATTACCGGCTTGGCACCCTCTTTCAACTTTATTTTGTACTTGTTTGGTCATTTACCAATCTCGTAAAACATCTTTTGTGTGTTCTTATTGTCTCTGCTGTTCAGGCATTGTCTCCAGCTACCTCTGTTGTTAAGCCTTTGTACATGCACTCCATTGTGCTTCCTTTGGGAGATATTAGCGCACGACATGGACTCTTTTTAATGAGCCCCATTCTTTCAATTGTTTTCAGGCCATCTGCCTTCCTCCACTAGGACAGGGTTAGGGTTAACAGGGCTATCTTGTGATATTCGTCATCTTAATCTATCCCTATTGCCAGCAGATAAAACTCAAAACTCTGCCTGAAGATTTTCCAGTTCTCGTGGACACTGCCTGTCAACTTTTACTCATCAGGTGGTGTGGGAGTTGAAGCTTAAAACCAATATAGACTTGACTTGTGCTTTCACAGCATGGAAAAAACATCCACAGGACTCCGATGTAAAAAGATGAATGAAAAGATTTATTCCTTGTTTTCCAAAGTTATCTAATTACAGGAGTAATTTAAATCCAAAGTTTTTCATCAGAAAAAGTACTATGGTAAGAAAACTGTGTGTCTCTCTCCTAACAAGCCTCCACTGCCTCTGCTCCCTCTCTGCTCTTAAATCGACAGTAAAATAAAAAAGGACTCTTAGCACAGTTACAAAAGCTTTTAACCACCTTTTTCAATTAAATCAAATGATATTTATTCAATGACATTAACTATTTCTTTATATGAACATTGACAAATAAACCAACAAACCCATGTAGAAGCACATAAATCACACTTTGGCTCCCACAGGTGGAGTTACGTTGTTAATCTCTAACCTTTTGGATTTACTCCTGGTACCATGTTAATGACTGCTACTCAAGCTAGATGCCATTCAGAAGTGCCTCGTTTTTATTCTTCCTGCCTACATACATCACAGTGCATTACCACATTAATAGTGCTGCAGCACCAACTACAGGCTAGGCTGTATTAGTATAGATATTTCTAAAGGTATGTAAATTGCAGGTCCTAGTTTTAAATTTGTAAAGGTTAGTAAAAGGTCTAGGATATGGAGAATATTTAAAGTAGGTGTTACCTGCATATATACTTATAATTTACAGTAAGTATTAAGTTTGGGTTTTTGGATTTAGGTGAGAAGGTAACAATTATTGTGATTTCTGGCTTAATTATATAAGGTGAATTGGAAGTCCGACAGATTTTTAAAAAAGTGAGTAAAATAGGTATTTAAGGTAAGTATTATAAATAACTGTTACAGATTAGGTGTTGACATCATCTGCGATTCTGCCTGCTTCATCCGTCGACGCAGCAATTGGAATGGGGAGTCGAAGAAAATATAGTGACCCACATTCATCAGTTCTCCGTGGCACTCGTATCCACTCCTATCATTTTATGGGAGTTTTATTTTCTTCTTCCTATCACATTTTGTGACTAAATGTTGTGTTTTTGTTTTTTTTAATTTACATTAAGTGTAAGGATTTTGGTAAATCAGGTATTTGGTTTTTCCGGTAAGATGGGTCTTGGTAAGAAAAACGGGTGTTTTACTTGTGGTAAGCATTAGGATATAATTAAATTGGGTAAGTAAATATGTTGGGTAAGTCTAAGAAGGTTAAGTAGGTAGGTACAACTGTGGATTGAAAGTAGGTTTCAGGCTAGACCTTGTTAAGGTAAGTATTTAGAAGGCAAGCGAAAATTAATCAGGCAGGTTCTGGGGGCGCCGGAGGAGGGTAAGTTGTGGGGTCGTTGGCAGGTTCTGGGGGCGCCGGAGGAGGGTAAGTTGTGGGGTCGTTGGCAGGTTCTGGGGGCGCCGGAGGAGGGTAAGTTGTGGGGTCGTTGGCAGGTTCTGGGGGCGCCGGAGGAGGGTAAGTTGTGGGGTCGTTGGCAGGTTCTGGGGGCGCCGGAGGACCATTGTCCACCCATAGGTAGGACTGCTGTCCATCACTGAGTTTGTGCTTTATATGTATGCTATATGGTGAGATTTGTTTTTAAATTAAATTAATTATTTTACCAAAATGTTTTCGAATGTGTTTAACTTGTGTATGTTCTCTATTGTATGTGTCCATGAATTGTCAATTGAATTGGTGTATATTAATGAATGAGATTGTTTTTAATATTGTTGTATATGTATTAGTACAATTATATTTTTATTGCTGCCCTTAGTAGGGATGAAAGTTAGTCCCCTGTTCAACAGGGTGAATTGTGGGGCTGTCAATTGAAATTTTTTTGCCAAATTGATCACATTTTTGCTCCCCTCCTGTACAGGCAGCCTTGTGGGGATGATTATTTTACATAATCAAACCAATGTTGCAGCATGCGACTGGCTGTGGGCTTGGTCCAGTGGATTTTGTCTGGCTCAGTTCTGAACACCCTCCTTGGCAGCTCAGGTATGTATCTGCAGTTTCTGGTGATGTAGGAATTGAGATGCGTCAAATTATTCTGGTCCTGACGTGGCAAGGACCTAGAATAATTGATCTGCAGAACCCAGATCACTGCCTGCGGAAACCTGAGTTTTGTCGTTTTGACAGCCATCTGCAAGTACTTGACTGTTTGACATTTTGTGATCTGTTGTTGAGCCCAAAAGACAAGATCACTGTCTCCACCATGACCGATGATGTGGCCCTGGTCAGGATAGCTCCAGCATGCCTGAAAGTGGCCGCTGGATAGCTATCTATCTGCAGGTCTGAGGCCGTAAACGGTGGCACCCTGGCCAGATTAGAGTCCCCCATAATGAGTCTTTTTGTTTTTTCTCACACTGACTCCTGTCCTGCGTTTTGTATTTTGTGTTCAGGTGTGTGGTGGGTTTGCATGTGGGGGTCTCTGGTGTGGCAGGTGTGTTGTCTTGTCCCTGGGATCTCAAGGTGATCTGGCTCTGGACTGTTGTTTCCAACCTCCTGACAGACAGGGGAGCCAGAGGAGTGTCCATAGGCAGGAGGCGGCCTGTGTGTGGTGTTTCCGGTTCTAAGATAAAGTGGTGTTTTTAATTTTGCAGGGAGCGCTCCAGGTAACTATTATGGTTTGTTGGATTGTTGCTTCGTTTTGTTGTCTTTTTTTAGGTCGGCGGGAAAGGTAAGTTTTAGTAGGTTTTTTTCCAGGAAACGGGTAAGTATTGTTGTTTTTAAATTTTCTTTTTTCTTTCTTTCAGGTGCAGTGCGGATGGAGGATGCAGGTAAATTTTGCAGGTAGGATTTCCAGGAATCGGTAAGTATCACATATTGTTGGGTTATTTTGTTTTTGTTATCTTTTTTTAGGATGGCGAATGAAGGTAAGTATTTGCAGGTATAGTTTACAAAAGAGCAGTTGATTCTAATTCCATCTTTTTTACAGGTGTAGAGGGTCAAGGTAAGTAGGAAGATATGGTGTCAAAGGATTGCTAAATATCACTTGTTGTTCTTTTTGCAGGTTCGGCGTGGATGGAGGATTAGGTAAGTTTCCAAGTATTAAGGAGTAAATTCAGTGGTAACTTATGCCTTTTTAGTAATTGTTTTTCTCTTTTGTTCATATTCCAGGTTCTCCAAAGGAGGAGTGGAATAATAATAAGAAGAAGAAGAAAAAGAAGAACCTGGCTGGGTCGTATCCAATCACGGTGCATCTGGAGGGTGAGGAGAGAAGAGCTGAAAATTGCGGTTCAGTCTCCTGTACCGGGATATAGGAGCGAGGAAGGAGGAATCTTCCTGGAGCAGGCCAGGGGAAGGGAGGAAGTAAGGAGGTCGTATCTGGGACCAAAGTACCCAGCATGTTGCATTCAAGCTGGAGGTAAGCGGGGGAGTGAGTCCATATGTCAAGAAAAGGGTCCAGGGATGATACAGGGTGGAGGAGGGTGGAATGGTCCCAGTGTGCCAGAAGCTCGTTTTCAAGATTGGAGGTAGTGGGTGGGTGTCCCTGGACCTTCTATCCCCAGCATTCCTGCTTACAGGGAGGCAAGTTGGAGGAGAGAGGTGGTGGGTGTGAAGGGTCCATCCCTCATCTCCCAGTGTATTCGGAGGCGAGTTGGAGGGGAAGGTGGTGGGTACTTCTGGACCTGGTACATCAAGGGTTTGATTGTAAGGTTGGAGGGGACCAGGGTGAGAAGTCCAGAAATGGACCAGAGATGGAAGAGAAAGAATTGGATGGACCCAAAAATGAGCTGCTGGGTTGGGGTAGAAATGTAAGATGTCTTGGGGAGGTTGTAAGGGCGGAGGGTACCCCTGGTCCCAGTGGGTCAGTTGGCAAAGCCAAGGATGAGGGAGTAGAAGCCCAAGTTCTAGGGTCCGGATGAGGGTGGGGTGGGGGGGGGGGGCTAGGTCCCAGTGCATCCCTGGCCTAGCCACCTATGCCAGGCTAGGGGATGAGGAAGCCGAAGGTGGGGTCAGGAGAGTGTACCTGGTCCCGGATAGGAGTAAGAGTGGTCTGGCCACCTAAGCTGGGTCAGGAGATGGAAATTCAAGGTGGGTTCAGGAGAAATTTAAGGAGGGGTCCCAGGTCCCAGGTCCCAGTGCATCCACGGCCTAGCCACCTAAGCTGGGTTAGGGTTAGGTTAGGGGCCTGAACCATCCCCCCCAGCTAAGGGGAAAATGGGGTGCACTTTCCACCCATCCCATCCTCCCCACAGTTGCGGCGAGCCTGTATGTCACTTATTTGTGTTAAAGTAAAATAAAAAATGAATTTGTTTTTAAATAAAATACATGAATGTGTTTTTAAATAACTAAGGAAGGTGTGCCAAAATAAAACAATAATAATAAAGAAATTATGCGCTACGTTTCGAGCCTACTTGGTCTTCATCAGGCGCAGGCACGCAGAAAACTGGCAGTCATAGAGTGACTGGAGAGCTGTGTGTCCTCCCCGGACTTCGGGTGAGGACTGAGCTTTCCCCCCGGAAGCTCCTCCCTTTATCACCTCTGATGCTTTTCCCTTTCAGTTTTCGAATTTGTGTTTTAATTTTGCCCTGTGTTTCAAAATTGAATTTTAACCCTATAAACCCCATTCCGAATTGAATAATGTGTATATGCCCTTGTTTTTAATTAAATTTAACCCTTCCCTTCATGAAATTATTAACCCTCTGTTGTTTTTGTATTTATTAAGCCCATGAATTGTATTAATTTGTTTTTAATCTGTTTTTCTTCCTTTTTTAGGTTTCCCTCTTTTTGGATTTCGGTAAGTATTTTCTCCTTTTTAGGTTCCCTTCCTGATTTCGGTAAGTATTTTCTCCTTTTTAGGTTCCCTTCTTGATTTCGGTAAGTATTTTCTCCTTTTTTTAGGTTTCCCTCTTTTTGGATTTCGGTAAGTATTTTCTCCTTTTTAGGTTCCCTTCCTGATTTCGGTAAGTATTTTCTCCTTTTTTAGGTTCCCTTCCTGATTTCGGTAAGTATTTTCTCCTTTTTTAGGTTCCCTTCCTGATTTCGGTAAGTATTTTCTCCTTTTTTAGGTTCCCTTCCTGATTTCGGTAAGTATTTTCTCCTTTTTTAGGTTCCCTTCCTGATTTCGGTAAGTATTTTCTCCTTTTTTAGGTTCCCTTCCTGATTTCGGTAAGTATTTTCTCCTTTTTTGGGTTCCCTTCCTGATTTCGGTAAGTATTTTCTCCTTTTTTGGGTTCCCTTCCTGATTTCGGTAAGTATTTTCTCCTTTTTTGGGTTCCCTTCCTGATTTCGGTAAGTATTTTCTCCTTTTTTGGTTCGGGTTTAGGGTTAGGGGGAGGGTTAAACCACCCCCTTCCTGTGAAGGAAGAGGTGGTAGGTGCACGCTCCATCCACCCCCTCCATCTCTTCCTCGCCATAGTTATGGCTGTCAGGTAAGTGTCGTGTCCGGTAAGTGTATATGTCCCTCCTTTTTAGGTTTCAGGTGAGTATTGTCCTTTTCTGGTAAGTGTCTTTTCCTTTTTTCCACAGGTTCTTTTCAGGTAAGTGTTTTGTTGTTATATTTTGTGTATTTATGTTATAAATATGAAATAAAATTATTTGAAATCAAATTGTCTTTGTTTGTTTTTGTATTTTAAATGTTTAAATTAAATTATCTTTCAAAAATGAACTTAAAGTAACTTGTTGTTGTAAAAAGAAATTATTTTAATTAAATCCAATTGTTTTTAAATTGTTCTTGAATGAAATAAAAGAAATTGTATGAATAAATAACTAAGGAAGGTGTGCCGACAACGTTTCGACCTTAAATCGGTCTTCTTCAGGTCTAGGCACACATAAAACGCGAGTCTGTAGAATGGCTGGTCAATGATGTGCTCTGCTTGGCGTCCGAATCGAAAATGAGCTGTTTTTGAAGCTCCCCTATTTATACCCTCTGTTGTTTTCCGTTCGTCTTTTTCGTTTAGTATTTCGAATTTGCTGTTCGTCTTTTAGTATTTTGCTTTTAACCCTATAATTGCTGTACCAAATTAAATATAATGTATTTCTAACCCTTATTTAATTAATTTTAACCCTGTATTATGGTTATTAATTGTTCCAATGATTTATGTTGAAATGTTTTATTTAATGTTTTTTAACCCTTTTCACTCCCCAATCAAATTGTTATATGTATTTTTAACCCTGTATATGCCAATTGTTGTAAATGTATGTATTATTAACCCCTTGGATGCCCAATAAAATGAATTCTATTTATTGTTAACCCTTTGTAGGTCAATTTAACTTAATGTATTTATTATTAACCCTTAGTAATCCAAATTAAATTATTATGATCTATTTGTTGTCTTGATTGTACTTTAATTAGTGTAGTAATTAGGGTTAGGGATTGAGGTTAGGGTTAGGGCCTGGGAATAGGGTGTGGTTAGGGTAGGGGAACTGAGCCCGTCCCCCAACTGAATGGGGGAAGGGAGGTGCTCGGTCCTTCCCCCGGTGGCTGCCGCGTCCCCAGTCCTGGGAGGATTGAGCCCAATCCCCCCGTGGTGTTGGGTGTGGTCCTGATGGCGCTTGGTGGCCGCGGGAGCGACCACAATGTCTCCCGCGGCGGACCATAATCCACCCACTGTCTGGGCTGCTGTCCATGGTGGTGGGTAGGGTGATAAAGTTTTTTTGTTGTTTTCCCTATTTAAGTTTTAAATAAAATGAAATAAAATAAAATAAAATAAATTTGTTTTTAAATAAATAAAATGAAATAAACAATTGTTTTTTTATGTTTTTTAGGTGCCCTGTCGCGACGTTTCGGCCTCTTGGGCCTTCTTCAGGCAAGGGCACTCAAAAAAGGGAAAAAAGAGAAGGTAGGTATGTGTTTTTAGTAGCAGAGGTGTTGTCCGTCTAATTGTAGGAGCAGGAATGATGTGGCTTGTATGTGTGTTCTATTTATAACCTGTCCTGTCAAACTGTTTTTAGGTTGTTTTAGTATTTTGTTTTTGCTTAGTAGGAGAGTGTTTTAACTCTGTGTTTAGAATAGTATTTGTATGTGTATGTGTGTTGACTATGTTTAGTCTATGTGTTGTATACATGAATTGATATTGTTGAGGTTTGAGTTTTGTCCAATTAGGTTTTATGCATTGTGAATAGAAATTTGGCATGTATGTAATTGTTTTTTTGTGGTTTTAATAAAATGAATTGAAATAAAATGAATTAAATAATAAGATTGGGTTTGTAAATAAAATAAAATAAAATAAAATAAAACCAGGGGGTGGGGTTAGGGTTAGGGCCTGGGGTTAGGGCCTAGGGTTAGGGCTTAGGGCCTGGGGTTAGGGTTAGGGTTAGGGCCTAGGGTTAGGGCTTAGGGTTAAGGTAGGGTTAGGGTTAGGGTTAGGAAAGGGGTTAGGGTTAGGGAAGGGGAAGGGTTAGGGTTAGGGTTAGGGTATGGGGGTAAAAAGGGGTTTGTCCACAGTGGACAAACGGATATAAACGTGAATAACTTTTGATAGGAAGGTCGTAGAGCCTTGAAACCAAGCTCCGCCCCCACTAATTCGGCCACGCCCTTTCCATCGGTACCACCCACGAGTCTGTGCGACCTTGCGTTCCGGAGATACATCACTTGAAAATTTTAAATCGGCTGTATCTCGGGAACCGTAAGTCGTAGAGAGACGGGTCCAAGTCTGGGTTAGGGTTAGGGTTAGGGTTGGGGTTGGGGTTAGGGGTTAGGGTTGGGGTTAGGGGTTAGGGGTTAGGGTTAGGGTTAGGGGTTAGGGGTTAGGGTTAGGGGTTAGGGTTAGGGTTAGGGTTAAACCGTCCTCTCAACTCAAGAGAGGCGGTAGGTGCACTCGCCACCCACCCTTCTTTCCCCATATCTTGGTCTGTAAAATGTCCGTTCCGTAATTTTCCTTTTGCAGGTTGGTGTTCGTCTCGTCCGGTAAGTAGATTGTCTTTTCAGGTGAGTTGTTTGTCTTTTCCAGGTTTTTTTTCCTTTTCTTTTGCAGGTGAGTATTTTTGTCTTTCAGGTGCTTCAGGTAAGTAATTTCTTCCTTTTCAGGTTCTTTTCCAGGTAAGTGTAGTGTTTTTTTAAATTTTACTGAATGTATTTTAAATGAAATTGTCCAATAAAGCATGAAATAAATTATTTTTAATTAATTCAAATTGTTTTAAATGAATTCAATTGTTTTTAATCCAGGTTTTTTTTCTTTTTTCCTTTTGCAGGTGAGTATTTTTGTCTTTCAGGTGCTTCAGGTAAGTAATTTCTTCTTTTTCAGGTTCTTTTCCAGGTAAGTGTAGTGTTTTTTAATTTTACTAAATGTATTTTAAATGAAATTGTCCAATAAAGCATGAAATAAATTATTTTTAATCAATTCAAATTGTTTTAAATGAATTCAATTGTTTTTAAATCAAATAAAATTATCTTAAAATTAAATCAACTTGTTTTAATGAACTGAGGAAGGTGTGCCAGTGTACACGACGTTTCGATCTTCTTCTGGATCTTCTTCAGGTGCTGGCACACAGAAAACTATAGCTGTACTGGATGACTGGACAATGATGTGTTCGCTTCGAGCTTCAGGTAAGGAATGAGCTCTCCCCCTGAGCTCCGCCTTTTATAATCTCTGTTTTTCGTCTTTCCGTATTTCGAATGTGTATGTGTGTGTTGCTCTGTGTTTCCGTAATTTTGCCTTTAACCCTATGGTTGCTGTTTCGAATTAGTTTAATTATATTTATTCCCTTTTAAAATGAATTTTAACCCTTAAACCAAATTATTAATTGTTCTCCTTAAGAATTTAATTGTTTGTAATGTAATTCCCCATGTTTTTAACCCTATTAATTCCGAAATAAAATATGTTTGTAAACCCTGTGTGTTATTTATTGATATTTAAATTATTTATTGATTATGGAAATCTTCCAATCAGAGGTGTGGTTAGGGTTGGGGCCTGGGATTAGGGTAGATTAGGATTAGAGCCAAAATTAAGGGTTAGGGTTAAATTTAAAGCCAGGAATTAGGGTTAAATTAAACTTAGGGCCTAAATTTAGGGTGGTTGAGGTTAGGGCCTGGATTAGGGTGGTTGAGTTTAGGGTTCAGATTGAGGGTTAGGTTAATTTAGGGCCTAGATTGAGGGTGGTTAGGGTTAGGGCCTGAATTTAGGGTGGTTGAGGTTAGGGCCTGGATTAGGGTGGTTAAGTTTAGGGTTCAGATTGAGGGTTAGGTTAAATTTAGGGCCTGGATTGAGGGTGGTTAGGGTTAGGGCCTGAATTTAGGGTGGTTGAGGTTAGGGCCTGGATTAGGGTGGTTAAGTTTAGGGTTCAGATTGAGGGTTAGGTTAAATTTAGGGCCTGGATTGAGGGTGGTTAGGGTTAGGGCCTGAATTTAGGGTGGTTAGGTTTAGGGCCTTATTGAGGGTTAGGTTAGATTTAGGGTCTGAATTCAGGGTGGTTAGGGTTAGGGCTGGGAGTTACTGTGGTTAGGATTAGGGCCTGAATTGGGATTAGGTTAGGTTAAAATTATTAGTACAGTACAGTCATCCTGACAGAATGTGGAATAAAATATGTAAAACTAAAATAGTCTCCACTAATGTCTTGTATTTAGACCTTTGTTAAAATAATTTTATGTTTAGCTCCATGCTATTATTAGGCTTAATAGAAGGTCAGGAAATGCTTAGATCTTAGATATATATCTGGACTTCTTTCTTGGAGCTGCTCTCTTACTGCTCTCTCTAACAATCAACCCCACATCACTATCATGAAGGTTAGGGTTGATGCGTCTTGGGACCCTAAACCGCTGTGACATAGGTGTGGAGGTCCGGCGGGATGTGTCCTGGGAAGCCTCCTCAGGATCCTGTCCCCCGTGATGGACTTGAGCTTGGACTGCTGTCCTTCTTGGCTGTGCAGCTACCGACTTGGCCACTGCAGGAGCTGTTGTGGGGGTCAAGGCTGTTGACCCCTTTTCTCTCACAGGTGACATGCCAAACAAGTCTTCTATATTTGCCCAAATAGAGGCATCAATGCAGTCTGCATGTACCCTGGCAGGAGAGTTCTCCTCCTCCACTTCAATAGAGAGCTTGTTTTCTCTGAGGATAACTCCTCTGCTTCTGTCTCTGTTTTGTCTCTGCTCTCGAGGAGCCTCCGTCTGCGGAGGTTGGACATGATGGACTTGAAGGGGATCCTTTTGTCCTCCCTGAGTGGCCCCATCGATCATGGTGGCCACTGTTTTCCTCTGTCTCTGTCCTTTGAGAGGTACCACTTGGGTGGGCTGGAAAGTCTGTCCTGCCCCCCGAGTGGTCTCCTCCATCGTTGTGGCTACAGTCACTGTGGGCGGCTGTGGCTCTGAGAACTTTCCATCAACCCTGGCTGTAATGAGCGCCTCCACATGGTTAATGGCGTCCTGACTGAGACGTGGTAAGTTTCTCTTGGCCCAACGTACTGCAACTTTAAAGCATGACTGCCAGTCTTGGACCAGGAGGTCAGAAATGTCCACTAGTAGGGGCTCCAGCTCTGCCTCGTAGTGGTCTTGTAAAATGAGCAGAGTCGTATAGCCCCAGTTCATAGCGTTTCCTCTGATGAGATCCAGGGTCTCTTCAGTAGGGGCTGCGGGCATAATCATTTTGGACAACACATCCACCATCTTCGTGATCATCTTTGGTTGTGGTCCCCCAGGTTTAGGAGCCACGTTCTGAAGATGATGCACTACTTTAATTAGTGTGTGCATCTTTCGAGCCAAGTCTCTAAATTGGGGATCTGCTGGTTGTCTCAAGACTTGGTCTGATCCTTGTGTCTGTTGGAGACGTATCCGGAGTCTCCTTCGGTTTGGGACCTGTGGACCGCGATATGGGGAAGTCACGGATGGAGGCCCTGGCCGGTTAGGGGGAGGGTTAAACCGTCCTCTCAACTCAAGAGAGGCGGTAGGTGCACTCGCCACCCACCCTTCTTTCCCCATATCTTGGTCTGTAAAATGTCCGTTCCGTAATTTTCCTTTTGCAGGTTGGTGTTCGTCTCGTCCGGTAAGTAGATTGTCTTTTCAGGTGAGTTGTTTGTCTTTTCCAGGTTTTTTTTCCTTTTCTTTTGCAGGTGAGTATTTTTGTCTTTCAGGTGCTTCAGGTAAGTAATTTCTTCCTTTTCAGGTTCTTTTCCAGGTAAGTGTAGTGTTTTTTTAAATTTTACTGAATGTATTTTAAATGAAATTGTCCAATAAAGCATGAAATAAATTATTTTTAATTAATTCAAATTGTTTTAAATGAATTCAATTGTTTTTAATCCAGGTTTTTTTTCTTTTTTCCTTTTGCAGGTGAGTATTTTTGTCTTTCAGGTGCTTCAGGTAAGTAATTTCTTCTTTTTCAGGTTCTTTTCCAGGTAAGTGTAGTGTTTTTTAATTTTACTAAATGTATTTTAAATGAAATTGTCCAATAAAGCATGAAATAAATTATTTTTAATCAATTCAAATTGTTTTAAATGAATTCAATTGTTTTTAAATCAAATAAAATTATCTTAAAATTAAATCAACTTGTTTTAATGAACTGAGGAAGGTGTGCCAGTGTACACGACGTTTCGATCTTCTTCTGGATCTTCTTCAGGTGCTGGCACACAGAAAACTATAGCTGTACTGGATGACTGGACAATGATGTGTTCGCTTCGAGCTTCAGGTAAGGAATGAGCTCTCCCCCTGAGCTCCGCCTTTTATAATCTCTGTTTTTCGTCTTTCCGTATTTCGAATGTGTATGTGTGTGTTGCTCTGTGTTTCCGTAATTTTGCCTTTAACCCTATGGTTGCTGTTTCGAATTAGTTTAATTATATTTATTCCCTTTTAAAATGAATTTTAACCCTTAAACCAAATTATTAATTGTTCTCCTTAAGAATTTAATTGTTTGTAATGTAATTCCCCATGTTTTTAACCCTATTAATTCCGAAATAAAATATGTTTGTAAACCCTGTGTGTTATTTATTGATATTTAAATTATTTATTGATTATGGAAATCTTCCAATCAGAGGTGTGGTTAGGGTTGGGGCCTGGGATTAGGGTAGATTAGGATTAGAGCCAAAATTAAGGGTTAGGGTTAAATTTAAAGCCAGGAATTAGGGTTAAATTAAACTTAGGGCCTAAATTTAGGGTGGTTGAGGTTAGGGCCTGGATTAGGGTGGTTGAGTTTAGGGTTCAGATTGAGGGTTAGGTTAATTTAGGGCCTAGATTGAGGGTGGTTAGGGTTAGGGCCTGAATTTAGGGTGGTTGAGGTTAGGGCCTGGATTAGGGTGGTTAAGTTTAGGGTTCAGATTGAGGGTTAGGTTAAATTTAGGGCCTGGATTGAGGGTGGTTAGGGTTAGGGCCTGAATTTAGGGTGGTTGAGGTTAGGGCCTGGATTAGGGTGGTTAAGTTTAGGGTTCAGATTGAGGGTTAGGTTAAATTTAGGGCCTGGATTGAGGGTGGTTAGGGTTAGGGCCTGAATTTAGGGTGGTTAGGTTTAGGGCCTTATTGAGGGTTAGGTTAGATTTAGGGTCTGAATTCAGGGTGGTTAGGGTTAGGGCTGGGAGTTACTGTGGTTAGGATTAGGGCCTGAATTGGGATTAGGTTAGGTTAAAATTATTAGTACAGTACAGTCATCCTGACAGAATGTGGAATAAAATATGTAAAACTAAAATAGTCTCCACTAATGTCTTGTATTTAGACCTTTGTTAAAATAATTTTATGTTTAGCTCCATGCTATTATTAGGCTTAATAGAAGGTCAGGAAATGCTTAGATCTTAGATATATATCTGGACTTCTTTCTTGGAGCTGCTCTCTTACTGCTCTCTCTAACAATCAACCCCACATCACTATCATGAAGGTTAGGGTTGATGCGTCTTGGGACCCTAAACCGCTGTGACATAGGTGTGGAGGTCCGGCGGGATGTGTCCTGGGAAGCCTCCTCAGGATCCTGTCCCCCGTGATGGACTTGAGCTTGGACTGCTGTCCTTCTTGGCTGTGCAGCTACCGACTTGGCCACTGCAGGAGCTGTTGTGGGGGTCAAGGCTGTTGACCCCTTTTCTCTCACAGGTGACATGCCAAACAAGTCTTCTATATTTGCCCAAATAGAGGCATCAATGCAGTCTGCATGTACCCTGGCAGGAGAGTTCTCCTCCTCCACTTCAATAGAGAGCTTGTTTTCTCTGAGGATAACTCCTCTGCTTCTGTCTCTGTTTTGTCTCTGCTCTCGAGGAGCCTCCGTCTGCGGAGGTTGGACATGATGGACTTGAAGGGGATCCTTTTGTCCTCCCTGAGTGGCCCCATCGATCATGGTGGCCACTGTTTTCCTCTGTCTCTGTCCTTTGAGAGGTACCACTTGGGTGGGCTGGAAAGTCTGTCCTGCCCCCCGAGTGGTCTCCTCCATCGTTGTGGCTACAGTCACTGTGGGCGGCTGTGGCTCTGAGAACTTTCCATCAACCCTGGCTGTAATGAGCGCCTCCACATGGTTAATGGCGTCCTGACTGAGACGTGGTAAGTTTCTCTTGGCCCAACGTACTGCAACTTTAAAGCATGACTGCCAGTCTTGGACCAGGAGGTCAGAAATGTCCACTAGTAGGGGCTCCAGCTCTGCCTCGTAGTGGTCTTGTAAAATGAGCAGAGTCGTATAGCCCCAGTTCATAGCGTTTCCTCTGATGAGATCCAGGGTCTCTTCAGTAGGGGCTGCGGGCATAATCATTTTGGACAACACATCCACCATCTTCGTGATCATCTTTGGTTGTGGTCCCCCAGGTTTAGGAGCCACGTTCTGAAGATGATGCACTACTTTAATTAGTGTGTGCATCTTTCGAGCCAAGTCTCTAAATTGGGGATCTGCTGGTTGTCTCAAGACTTGGTCTGATCCTTGTGTCTGTTGGAGACGTATCCGGAGTCTCCTTCGGTTTGGGACCTGTGGACCGCGATATGGGGAAGTCACGGATGGAGGCCCTGGCCGGTTAGGGGGAGGGTTAAACCGTCCTCTCAACTCAAGAGAGGCGGTAGGTGCACTCGCCACCCACCCTTCTTTCCCCATATCTTGGTCTGTAAAATGTCCGTTCCGTAATTTTCCTTTTGCAGGTTGGTGTTCGTCTCGTCCGGTAAGTAGATTGTCTTTTCAGGTGAGTTGTTTGTCTTTTCCAGGTTTTTTTTCCTTTTCTTTTGCAGGTGAGTATTTTTGTCTTTCAGGTGCTTCAGGTAAGTAATTTCTTCCTTTTCAGGTTCTTTTCCAGGTAAGTGTAGTGTTTTTTTAAATTTTACTGAATGTATTTTAAATGAAATTGTCCAATAAAGCATGAAATAAATTATTTTTAATTAATTCAAATTGTTTTAAATGAATTCAATTGTTTTTAATCCAGGTTTTTTTTCTTTTTTCCTTTTGCAGGTGAGTATTTTTGTCTTTCAGGTGCTTCAGGTAAGTAATTTCTTCTTTTTCAGGTTCTTTTCCAGGTAAGTGTAGTGTTTTTTAATTTTACTAAATGTATTTTAAATGAAATTGTCCAATAAAGCATGAAATAAATTATTTTTAATCAATTCAAATTGTTTTAAATGAATTCAATTGTTTTTAAATCAAATAAAATTATCTTAAAATTAAATCAACTTGTTTTAATGAACTGAGGAAGGTGTGCCAGTGTACACGACGTTTCGATCTTCTTCTGGATCTTCTTCAGGTGCTGGCACACAGAAAACTATAGCTGTACTGGATGACTGGACAATGATGTGTTCGCTTCGAGCTTCAGGTAAGGAATGAGCTCTCCCCCTGAGCTCCGCCTTTTATAATCTCTGTTTTTCGTCTTTCCGTATTTCGAATGTGTATGTGTGTGTTGCTCTGTGTTTCCGTAATTTTGCCTTTAACCCTATGGTTGCTGTTTCGAATTAGTTTAATTATATTTATTCCCTTTTAAAATGAATTTTAACCCTTAAACCAAATTATTAATTGTTCTCCTTAAGAATTTAATTGTTTGTAATGTAATTCCCCATGTTTTTAACCCTATTAATTCCGAAATAAAATATGTTTGTAAACCCTGTGTGTTATTTATTGATATTTAAATTATTTATTGATTATGGAAATCTTCCAATCAGAGGTGTGGTTAGGGTTGGGGCCTGGGATTAGGGTAGATTAGGATTAGAGCCAAAATTAAGGGTTAGGGTTAAATTTAAAGCCAGGAATTAGGGTTAAATTAAACTTAGGGCCTAAATTTAGGGTGGTTGAGGTTAGGGCCTGGATTAGGGTGGTTGAGTTTAGGGTTCAGATTGAGGGTTAGGTTAATTTAGGGCCTAGATTGAGGGTGGTTAGGGTTAGGGCCTGAATTTAGGGTGGTTGAGGTTAGGGCCTGGATTAGGGTGGTTAAGTTTAGGGTTCAGATTGAGGGTTAGGTTAAATTTAGGGCCTGGATTGAGGGTGGTTAGGGTTAGGGCCTGAATTTAGGGTGGTTGAGGTTAGGGCCTGGATTAGGGTGGTTAAGTTTAGGGTTCAGATTGAGGGTTAGGTTAAATTTAGGGCCTGGATTGAGGGTGGTTAGGGTTAGGGCCTGAATTTAGGGTGGTTAGGTTTAGGGCCTTATTGAGGGTTAGGTTAGATTTAGGGTCTGAATTCAGGGTGGTTAGGGTTAGGGCTGGGAGTTACTGTGGTTAGGATTAGGGCCTGAATTGGGATTAGGTTAGGGTCAGGGTCAGGGTCAGGGTCAGGGTTAGGGTCAGGGTCAGGGTCAGGGTCAGGGTTAGGGTTAGGGTCAGGGTTAGGGTCAGGGTTAGGGTCAGGGTTAGGGTTAGGGTTAGGGTTAGGGTTAGGGTTAGGGTAGGGTCAGGGTTAGGGTTAGGGTTAGGGTTGGGGTTGGGTTAGGGTGGGTGATTGTTATGATGAACATGGGTTGCACAGGCCTAACTATTCAGGGGGTGGAGGAGTGCATAGAGCGGTCCAGATGGGTGGAGCAGTGGTTGTCCGGGAGGGTCCTTATATGTTTGTTTATTTTATGTTATGTGTATTTTTGCAGTCTGTTGGTGTAGTATATGATGTGGGTTCTTTTCTTCTGTCGGATGGGGTGGCTCAGCTGCAGGATCCAGGGTCAGGGCACAGGAGTCCCGGGTTCAATTCCAGGTCCGGGCAACAACAATCACCAACCACAGTCATGATAAAACCCATGTGTCTATATGTTTAAAAGAGGGATGTGTTCATAAGATGTAGTAAATAAAAGCATGGAAAACCAAGATGTGTGTGTTTGAACTTATAGGAAAACAAAAGATTCTATATGTGTATATGTGTATGTGTCTCTCTGGTGGGGCTGCATTAAAAGGACAAGTAATCTCAAAGACTAAAATGATACAGAACAGGTAATACAGTTATTAAAAGGTATTTTATAAAAAAAGTAAAAAGAAGAAATGTATTTAAATTAAGGTAAAAGCATGGAGGCTAAAATATGTGTGAGTTTTAAATAAAAAAAAAAAAAAAAAAAAAAAAAAAAAAAAAAAAAAAAAAAAATTGAGATTATATATGTATATGTGTGTCCCTTTTGGTGAAGCTGTATGTTATCTGTGGGAATAAAGTATTAAAAAACAGGCAATGCAGTTATTAAAAACCTTTTATAATAAAACAGTCATAAGTTTATTCAGGTAAAAGTTTATTCAGAAGGTCTGTTAAAAGCTGTGGAAGGTGATTGTGTGCTGGAGATCCGGGGAAGAGGAGAAGAGGGTCCGTGGTCCTTGGTGGAGTGGCAGGTTGGAGGGGGTTAGGTTTAGGGAAGGGTTGTGTAATGTCCAGGGTCCAGAGGTGGTTAGGGTTAGGAGAGGGGATGGTGTAGGGGGTCCGGGTCTGTGGAGGTGGTAAAGTGTAGGGAGGTGAATCCAGGGGACCGGGTATAGGAGGGTAAAGGGAGGTTGGGTTTAGGGAGTGGGGTGGAGAGGTGGGTGGGTGGCGTCCGGGTCCAGATGGTGGGTATAGGGTCCTTGGGAGTGGGGGGGTGTAGATGGCTGTGTGTTGGTTAGTGTGTTGAAGGTGGTGGAGTTCCTGGGGTTAATGTCGTTGAGTCCTGTGGGTGTTATTGTGCCAAGTTTGAAAATCCAGATTTTTTCTGTTCTTTTTCTTTGTGCCGTGGTCCAGTGGTGTTGCGATTCCAGTCCGGTGATGATGAGGTTGTCCGAGGAGTGAGATTGGAAATGAGTGACCAGAGCCGTGGTGAGTTTGCCTGTCCTAATATTGTAAAGGTGTTGACGGAGTCTGGTGAGGAGGGTGTGTTTAGTTTCTCCGATATAGTGTTTATGGCAGGTTGTGCAGGTGATGATGTAGACCAGGTTGCTGGAGCTGAGGGAGAGTGACTGGTGGATGGGGTTTTGCTTCTTGCTGTGTGGGTTATGAATGAATTTCCTGTTCCGGTAATGTTTGTGATCCTCTGGTGTTTGGTTGCGGGTGGGGATGGCGGAGTGGACCAGGATGTCCCGGAGGTTTTTGTTTCGTCTGTAGGCTGATATTATGTTGTGGTTGTGAAGGGGAGGATGGTGGGGTTGTATGTTGTGAAAGTTTTTCCGGATGGTCTGGAGAAGGGGTGCAGTTCTGTGGGAGAAGGTGGAGATGAGGGGGATCAGCTGGCTGTTGTAGGTGTTTGGTGGAGGTTGGGTAGCGTCTTCCGGTTGTGGGGGGTCCAGTAGTGGGTGATGAGTCCAGGGAGTGGAGGATGCTGTGGGGTGGTGACCGTTTTGTCCTGCAGATGGTGTTGTCTGGTTGTTGTCTGTGAGGTGAGTATGGGGTGTGTGAGTGTGTGTGTGGGATGTAGTGTGTTGTGTGGAGTGAGTAGGAACTAAGGAGGCCAGAGTGGAATTTTTTACAGTACGGAGGAATCGTTTGCTGTAACCTCTGTGTCTGAGACTGTTAAAAAGTGTCTGTGTGGCTGTGTGGAAGTCTTGAGAAGTGGATGATATTCTATGGAATCGGATGATTTGTGACTTAATGATGCCCTGGAATGTGTGTTTGGGATGGTAGCTATGTTTATGGAGGAGTGCATGTGTGTCTGTGGACTTAAAATAAACCTTGGTGTGCATAACTTTGTGTGTAGGACTGATGGGATGAAAATAAACTGTGGTGTCTAGGAAATTGATTTCATTTGGATTTATTGTATGTGTTACTGTAATGGATGGGTGATGGTTGTTAAGAGTGTTGATGAATTCCTGAAAGTGTTGTAGGTTGTGTGTCCAGATGCCAAAAATGTCGTCTAAAAATCTGAAAAAAATTGATGGCTGGTGTGTGCATTTTGGTAGGGCCTCCCGTTCCCACTCACTCATGTATATGTTTGCGTATGAGGGTGCATATCTATGGCCCATGGCCGTCCCGCTTACCTGTAGATATTGTTGGTTGTTGAATGTGAAGTCGTTGTTGTGGAGGCAGAGGCTGAGGAGTTGAATGATTTCTTGGTCTGGGCGATTTGTGTCCGGGTATCTGTTGAAGACTGTTTGTACTGACTGAAGTCCCAGTGTGGAGTTGATGTTGGTGTATAAGCTATTGATATCTATAGTGAAGAGGTGGGCGTGGTTGGGGACGACCATGGGCCTGATGGTGTCTATGAAGTGGTAGGTGTCTTTTATGTAGCTGGGGTGTTTTGTTGAAAGTGGGCCGAGGAAATAGTCTATGTACTGGGAAATGTTGTAGGTGGGGCTGTTGCAGTCTGAAACGATGGGTCTGCCGGGGGGGATTTCATGGGGTATAGTCCAGGTGGAGGGGTCTTTGTGGATCTTGGGGAGCAGGTAGAATTGTCTGGGTCTGGGGTTATTGGATCCGGAGAGATGATATTTCTGTTTTGCTGTGATGTATTTTTTTCGGTGAAGGTTTTCCAGGATTTTATTTATTTCCAGTATTGTATTGTGTTGAAGGTTGTGGTCCAGTTTCCTGTAATATTTGGGGTCAGATAGTTGCCGGTGTGCTTCATATATGTATTGTTGTTTATCTTGAATGACAATTTTGGATCCTTTGTCCGCTGGTTTTATTATAATGTTTGGGTTGTTGGCCAGTTGTTTGAGAGCTGTGCGTTCTGGTGAGGTGAGATTATCTGATGTGTCCGTCTGGTTGTGGTGGGTTCTGAGGGCTGTTTGGTCCAGTTTGATGATTCTCCTGATGTTGTGGTGGATTGAGGTGTCCTCGGGTTCCCAGGTGGATGTGCCGGTGAAGGGGGGGTGGTGAAAGTCCGGTTTTAGGTGGAAGTGGTCCAGGAGTTTGAGTCGTCTGTGGTAGTTGTGTAGGTCTTTATGTAATTGTTCACGGTCGAGTTTTGTGGGTTGTGGGATGAAGGACAGGCCTTTTTCCAGAAGGGTTATTTGTGCGGTGGTTAAGGTTAGGAGTGTGGAGAGATTGCAGATGTTGGAGGTGGAGGTGGGTCCTGGTTGTTGGGTTGTAGGAGAGTGAGGGATGGAGGTAGGGGTTGTGGCGTCGTCTGGTTGTTGTTGGTGAGAGGGGTCCTGGGTCGGCTCTGGAGTTATTTTAAATTTAATTGTTTGCAGGGTTAGGGTTAGGGTTAGGGTTAGGGTTAGGGTTAGGGTTAGGGTTAGGGTTAGGGTTAGGGGGTTAGGGTTAGGGTTAGGGTTAGGGTTAGGGTTAGGGTTAGGGTTAGGGTTAGGGTTAGGGTTAGGGTTAGGGTCAGGGTCAGGGTCAGGGTCAGGGTCAGGGTTAGGGTTAGGGTTAGGGTTAGGGTTAGGGTTAGGGTTAGGGTCAGGGTCAGGGTCAGGGTCAGGGTCAGGGTCAGGGTTAGGGTTAGGGTTAGGGTTAGGGTCAGGGTCAGGGTCAGGGTTAGGGTTAGGGTTAGGGTTAGGGTTAGGGTTAGGGTTAGGGTTAGGGTTAGGGTTAGGTTAGGGTTAGGGGTAGGGTTAGGGTTAGGGTTAGGGTTAGGGTTAGGGTTAGGAAAGGGTTTTCCCCGTCCCCCTCCATACCTGGAAGGGGCGGGAGGGGCTCTCGCCCTCCACCCATCCCGCCTCCACATCTCTGCGGAGTCCCTAAGTGTCTTGTTTGTCTTGTATTTAAATAAACTTAAATTATTTGTAAACAACGTAAAAAAACTTCCTATAAAATGAAATGTATTAAACTGTTTTCAAAATAAAAGTCCTTGTTCTGCTGTCTCGTCTTGTTTTTAAATTAAAATAAACTTATTTTTAGGAAAAAAATGAAATTAAATTGAAAAAATAAATAAAAATAAAAAATTCCTATAAAATTAACCTGTCTCTCAAAAATAAAATGCTTTTCAAAACAAAAGCTTTAAACTAAACAACAAAGGAAGGTGTGCCCACGACGTTTCGGCTGCAAACAGCCTTCTTCAGGTTACGGCACACTGAAAAAACTCACAAAATGAGTGGAATGACTGGACGTGATGTTGTCCCTTTGGCGATCAGGTGAGAAATGAGTGTTTCCCTTCCGTTCGCCTTTTATGCCCTCTGTTATGTTCGTCTTTTATTTTCCGCTTTTAGTATTCGGTTTTTGCCTTTTGCTTTTAACCTGTGTTTTTAACCCCTAAAATGCTGAATAAAATTAGATTAATTATATTTTGGATCCCTATGTATGAATTTTAACCCTATTTTAATTGTTTTTAATGAATTTAATTGTTTATAATGTAATGTTCATTGTATTAAATGTGTAATGTAATATTTTGACCCAATAAATGTCCCAATCAATTTCGATGTATTCCCTTATGTTTGTTAATGAAATTTTTAATTTATATCAACCCAATAAATTAATTATTTATAATTTATTCTCCTCTATATGAAATTTTTGTCTTTATGGAATACCACTATAAGGGTGGGGTTAGGGTTAGGACCTAGGGTTAGGGTTAGGGTTGGGATAGTGGTTAGGGTTAGGGCCTAGGGTTAGGGTGGGGTTAGGGTTAGGGCCTAGGGTTAGGGTTAGGGTTGGGACCTAGGGTTAGGGTTAGGATAGTGGTTAAGGTTAGGGCCTGGGATTAGGGTTAGGGTTAGGGTTAGGATAGTGGTTAGGGTTAGGGCCTAGGGTTAGGTTTAGGTTAGGTTTAGGGTTAAGATAGTGGTTAGGGTTAGGGCCTAGGGTTAGGTTTAGGTTAGGTTTAGGGTTAGGATAGTGGTTAGGGTTAGGGCCTAGGGTTAGGGTTAGGTTAGGTTTAGGGTTAAGATAGTGGTTAGGGTTAGGGCCTAGGGTTAGGGTTAGGTTAGGTTTAGGGTTGGGATAGTGGTTAGGGTTAGGGCCTAGGGTTAGGGTTAGGTTTAGGGTTGGGATAGTGGTTAGGGTTAGGGCCTAGGGTTAGGGTTAGGTTAGGTTTAGGGCTAGAGATGGGATTTGGTTAGGGTTAGGGTCTAGGTTAGGTTTAGGCATCCAAATAAGGGATTGCAATGAATTCAATCAAATCTCAAATTAAGGCCAAATGGCTCCCTAGTACCCAGCCAATAAATCCATCTCCGCTCCCTCTTTTTCCGTTCCCCATCACTCCAATTAACATTTCCCTGCAGTCCAGCCATTCTCACTGCTTCCAAACCGTGGATTAAAAAATGATGAACTAATGGTGTTTCCACTTCTTTCTGGTTCCTTATGTTATGTCTGTGTTGAACCATTCGTGTCGATAATGAATTTTTTGTCTCCCCTATGTACTTTTTTCCACATTTGACACAAAATATGACATATACACAATTTGTGGATCGGGGAGTGAATCTCTGTGAGATCTTAAAAATAGTCTTCTCCCTACTGTTCCTTATGAATCTAAGACTGCAAAATTGCGCCTCCAGGAGAAGAGGCTTCTCCAAGTGTAATTTGGGCAATCTGGCCCTAATAAGATGGTCCTGCAAGTTTCTATTCCTCCTATAGGCCGAGATTACCCTAGACTGCGGGATTATCCCAGAGTCACCTATGACCCTCTCAAAATTGGTCTTAACCTTCTTGTTTAAGATACTGCCTATGGAGGAATATGTCGTAATAAGGGGAATAAAATTCCCATGACCCCTTTCCTTCCTCAATTCGAAGGTCTTGAAGCAGTGTCTCAAAAATGACCTAGAATACCCTCTTTGAGTCAGTGCTTTGAATAGGACTCTGACTGTCCTGATAAAGTCTTCGTCCCTGGTACAAATCCTCTTAAATCTAAGCAATTGTGACTTCACAATACCCCTGAACGTATGCTTTGGATGAAAGCTCGTAGCGTACAGAAGGGCATGCGTGTCTGTGACTTTGAAATGGACCCTGATATCCAATTTATGTGTATTGCCAAATTCTGGCCCCTTGTAGACAGTGGTGTCTAAAAAGTCTATTGCTCGTTGGTCCACTTCAGCTGTCAATTTAATGGATGGGTCATGCGAATTTAAAATCCCCAAGAAATGTTGGAATTCTGCCCATGATCCCGTCCAAATGCCCCATATATCGTCTAAATAACGTAAATAATGAAATGGTTTCCTCTGGCACTTCTGAAAAACTCCCTCTTCCCAATTGGCCATGAAAATATTGGCATAAGCAGGGGCGAATTTTTTACCCATTGCAGTGCCTTTAATTTGTAAATAATATTTTTCATTGAACACAAAATCGTTTTTAGTTAAATTAATTTCCAATAACTTGATCAATTCTTCGTCTGGCCGGTTGGGGTCAGGATATTTTGCCAACCATTTTTTAACTGCACTGATGCCCCTAGGAATGTCGATATTAGTATATAGACTACTGACATCCATGGAAAACAAAAACGATTTGGACGGGATCCAGAGGTTCCTTACAATCTCTATAAAATGGTAAGTATCTTTGACATAGGCAGGATGTTTGTTGGAGAGCGGATTCAAATGATAATCTATATATTCTGCTGTATAATATGTTTCGCTCCCACAATCAGAGACTATAGGTCTTCCTGGAGGCACTTCAAACGGGATAGTCCAACTTTTTGGATCCTTATGAATTTTAGGTAAGATATAAAATCTCCTCTCCCTTGGTTGTGTTTCCCCTTTTAAATATGTGCTCTGTTTACTGTTGATGAATTTCTTGTTTTTTAATGTGTCAATGATTTCATGAATTAAAGGAACCGTTTCCATAAAAATGGGTTTGTCTAATTTCTTGTAATAAACTGTGTCGTTCAATTGTCTTTCTGCTTCCAATATGTATTGTTCCCTGCTTAGTATGACAACTGCTGACCC
Organism: Euthynnus affinis; assembly: GCA_029490765.1. NCBI lineage: Eukaryota > Metazoa > Chordata > Actinopteri > Scombriformes > Scombridae > Euthynnus > Euthynnus affinis. The sequence continues at coordinate 30,436,590 of CM055852.1, forward strand.
CTTGTCAGCAGGCTTCAAAACTATGTTTTTAGCGTTTTTTAACTCTTTTAATGCCCTGATTTCTTCCAATGATAAATTATCCTTCTCCCTGATTGGTCTAAAATGTCTATTAAATGTGTCCCAATCTTCTCTGATTACATCACTGACCTCTGAAGGTATCTTATCTAGTGGAGGTATCCAATTTGAAGTCCCCATGAAAGGTGGTATTTCTTGTTTTTCTGACCCTCCAAAATAAGCTGCCAATTTGAGCTTCCTGTGATAATCATGCAAGTCTGATTGGAATTGAGTCTTTTGATTCCTGCCTATGCCAAAGGACGGTATAAATTTCAGTCCTCGACTGAGGAGGTCCTGTTGTGGCTTTGAGAGATGGAAGTTCTTGGCCAAAACCACAACATTCTGACCCACAAGGGACTGAGGTCCCTCGATGCCCCCTTGGTTGGAACTTAGGGGGCGGTCAAGTTTAACAACTGTGCCCAATGTCGAAGCATGGCACCAGCTGTTTTCTTTGTCCAATGGACATTGTCCATCTCAGTCTCAAACTGACTGTCCGGGAGGCGCAAGAGGTAAGGCATGTTCTTTTCTATATGTGCATTGAGCACCAACAAGGTCCGCTGGTCCTCCTTGCACAGGACAGAGGAGAAGTTGATCAGTGGAATCCAGATCTCCGCGAAGGGGAACCTCTTCTTGGCCGCCCGCATCGCTCCCTGTAGCTGCTTAACTGAAGTCTCTCTCCCCTTCTGACCCTTGTGGTTCAGTCCAAAGGCCAATACCAGCTTCTCCACCCCCACACTACTTGTTGCCTTCTTCATTAAGGCCTCCGCGTGTCGGAAGTTGGCCCCCGGATAACTGTCTATTTGGAGGTCCGGGATGTCGTATGCGGGGATCCTGGAGAGGTTGGAATCCCCGATTATCAGCCACTTCTTCCTGACACTCAACCCCCAGTCGATCATCTTTCGCTCCGAGTTGATGTGTCTAGTAATCCTATACTTCCTCTGTGGGGTTGGGGTGGAGGTCTGGAGGGGATCCTCGGAAGCCTCTTCCGGATCCTCCCTCTCCCTGTGGACTTGTGCCTGTACTTGGAGGGTTTGTCGCGCTGGGCCCGTAATCCCCGGCTCTGGAGATACGGAATCCCTCCTGGAGGTCAGAGCTGCTGACTCCCCTTCGTCTGCCTCCCTCTGAGGCACTGCCCCAAACAAGTCCTCCAAGTCAGCCAGGGCTGAGACTCCCAGCACAGAGTCCTGTTCTGAATCTTCCTCCCTCGCCTCCTCGAAGGAGAGTAGATTCTCTGTGTGAGCCTCTGTTTTCGGTTCCTCGGTTGGCCTCTCAGTCATAGTGGCCACTGTCACTGAAGACCGTTGTGGCTCTTGAGGTTGCTCCCGTGATTGCTCCACTGTTTCCAAGAGCAATTCCTCGGTCAGGATTACCCCTCTGCGTCTCCTCAGTCTCTCTTGCCTCTGTTCCTTTGGGGGTTCAGCTTCTGCAGGCTGCAAACTGTGCACAATGTCCTGCGTGGTCCCCTCGGTACTTGTGGCCACCGTGGTTGTGGCCCGCTGAGGTACTTGAGACTGCTCCGTGGTTAGGGTTTGAGGGCGATTGTCATTTCCCTCAACCCTTGCCGCAATTAGGGCCTCCACGTGGTCAATGACTTCTTGGCCAAGATTCGGCAGGTTCCTCCTTGCCCATCTTGCTGCCACCTCAAAACGAGACTGCCAATCCTTGACCAGTAGTTTTGAAATGTCCATCAATAGAGGCTCCAATTCCGCCTCATAGTGGCCTTGAAGGATCAGCAGCGAAGTGTAACCCCAATTTTCAGCGTTCCCCTTGATCAGGTCCAAGGTGTCCTCTGATGGGGATGCTGGTCTGATCATGGTGGTCAGGATCTCCACCATCCTCGCGATCATCCTGGGCTTGGGGTTACCCGGCTTGGGTGCCACATTCTGCAAGTGATGCACGACCTTGATGAGGGAGTGCATCTTCCGAACAAGGGCCCGGAACTTTGGGTCCGCTGGTTGGCGCAGGATGTGGTCTGTCCCTTGAGCCCGTGGAGGAACGGGTGCACGAGGCGGCCTCTGGTAGCCTTGACGGACTGCCGCCGCATAGGAGCGAGATTGCGGACCATCGTAGCGGGAAGGTCTGGGTGGAGGCACTGGCCGGTTAGGAAAGGGTTTTCCCCGTCCCCCTCCATACCTGGAAGGGGCGGGAGGGGCTCTCGCCCTCCACCCATCCCGCCTCCACATCTCTGCGGAGTCCCTAAGTGTCTTGTTTGTCTTGTATTTAAATAAACTTAAATTATTTGTAAACAACGTAAAAAAACTTCCTATAAAATGAAATGTATTAAACTGTTTTCAAAATAAAAGTCCTTGTTCTGCTGTCTCGTCTTGTTTTTAAATTAAAATAAACTTATTTTTAGGAAAAAAATGAAATTAAATTGAAAAAATAAATAAAAATAAAAAATTCCTATAAAATTAACCTGTCTCTCAAAAATAAAATGCTTTTCAAAACAAAAGCTTTAAACTAAACAACAAAGGAAGGTGTGCCCACGACGTTTCGGCTGCAAACAGCCTTCTTCAGGTTACGGCACACTGAAAAAACTCACAAAATGAGTGGAATGACTGGACGTGATGTTGTCCCTTTGGCGATCAGGTGAGAAATGAGTGTTTCCCTTCCGTTCGCCTTTTATGCCCTCTGTTATGTTCGTCTTTTATTTTCCGCTTTTAGTATTCGGTTTTTGCCTTTTGCTTTTAACCTGTGTTTTTAACCCCTAAAATGCTGAATAAAATTAGATTAATTATATTTTGGATCCCTATGTATGAATTTTAACCCTATTTTAATTGTTTTTAATGAATTTAATTGTTTATAATGTAATGTTCATTGTATTAAATGTGTAATGTAATATTTTGACCCAATAAATGTCCCAATCAATTTCGATGTATTCCCTTATGTTTGTTAATGAAATTTTTAATTTATATCAACCCAATAAATTAATTATTTATAATTTATTCTCCTCTATATGAAATTTTTGTCTTTATGGAATACCACTATAAGGGTGGGGTTAGGGTTAGGACCTAGGGTTAGGGTTAGGGTTGGGATAGTGGTTAGGGTTAGGGCCTAGGGTTAGGGTGGGGTTAGGGTTAGGGCCTAGGGTTAGGGTTAGGGTTGGGACCTAGGGTTAGGGTTAGGATAGTGGTTAAGGTTAGGGCCTGGGATTAGGGTTAGGGTTAGGGTTAGGATAGTGGTTAGGGTTAGGGCCTAGGGTTAGGTTTAGGTTAGGTTTAGGGTTAAGATAGTGGTTAGGGTTAGGGCCTAGGGTTAGGTTTAGGTTAGGTTTAGGGTTAGGTTTAGGGTTAGGGTTAGGGTTAGGGTTAGGGTTAGGGTTAGGGTTAGGGTTAGGGTTAGGGTTAGGGTTAGGGTTAGGGTTAGGGTTAGGGTTAGGGTTAGGGTTAGGGTTAGGGTTAGGGTTAGGGTTAGGGTTAGGGTTAGGGTTAGGGTTAGGGTTAGGGTTAGGGTTAGGGTTAGGGTTAGGGTTAGGGTTAGGGTTAGGGTTAGGGTTAGGGTTAGGGTTAGGGTTAGGGTTAGGGTTAGGGTTAGGGTTAGGGTTAGGGTTAGGGTTAGGGTTAGGGTTAGGGTTAGGGTTAGGGTTAGGGTTAGGGTTAGGGTTAGGGTTAGGGTTAGGGTTAGGGTTAGGGTTAGGGTTAGGGTTAGGGTTAGGGTTAGGGTTAGGGTTAGGGTTAGGGTTAGGGTTAGGGTTAGGGTTAGGGTTAGGGTTAGGGTTAGGGTTAGGGTTAGGGTTAGGGTTAGGGTTAGGGTTAGGGTTAGGGTTAGGGTTAGGGTTAGGGTTAGGGTTAGGGTTAGGGTTAGGGTTAGGGTTAGGGTTAGGGTTAGGGTTAGGGTTAGGGTTAGGGTTAGGGTTAGGGTTAGGGTTAGGGTTAGGGTTAGGGTTAGGGTTAGGGTTAGGGTTAGGGTTAGGGTTAGGGTTAGGGTTAGGGTTAGGGTTAGGGTTAGGGTTAGGGTTAGGGTTAGGGTTAGGGTTAGGGTTAGGGTTAGGGTTAGGGTTAGGGTTAGGGTTAGGGTTAGGGTTAGGGTTAGGGTTAGGGTTAGGGTTAGGGTTAGGGTTAGGGTTAGGGTTAGGGTTAGGGTTAGGGTTAGGGTTAGGGTTAGGGTTAGGGTTAGGGTTAGGGTTAGGGTTAGGGTTAGGGTTAGGGTTAGGGTTAGGGTTAGGGTTAGGGTTAGGGTTAGGGTTAGGGTTAGGGTTAGGGTTAGGGTTAGGGTTAGGGTTA